>NW_020769374.1:6110938-6148561 GCF_900518735.1 Pseudonaja textilis | reverse complement strand
GGGGGGAGATCTAAACCTTTGCTCTGATTCCACCCTCTGTGTCTCCTTTCCCAGAGGACAACCGAAGGAAGGAGGTGGTCCTCTTTGAGAGGCAGGACCTTCCCCAAACAACACAATTGGAGCTGGCCTGGCATTTTAGAATGAGGATATCCACCCCTTCCAAATTTAGTCAAATAGGTTGTAGGATTAATGTAATCAAGAGGGATGTTATGTAATTTAATTGTATGCCAATTTTACCATGATATGTAGATTAATTTTTCCCAAAAAGTTGATATTGAGCCAAGTACAGACATATGATAGAAATGGGTGATACTACCCATTTATTTTAAGGACTTTCATTTTTATATGAGGTTGCCTAGTAGGAAAGAATATTTTGACATTCTTGAGCTGTGCATTTTGTTAATAAAGCTGAGATTTCAGCTTCCATACCTAGAGTAAAGCCCATAAAACAATGAATTAGGGATACCCCAAATGCAAGGAAAGACAAAATAAAGTAGTTGCTCCATCATGTATACTTGAGGATCATCAGAATTAAATGCTTTTGTTTCTGACAGAGTGATTTTTATCAATGCAAATGCCTGCTAAGATAATCTACTTTAGTTCAGTTCTTAAGGTATAATGTCGCAGTGCTAGAAAACACTACCTCATTTTGTGTTGCTTGGATCCTTACAGGATGAGAGCTCCAAAAGATTGTATAATTTGATTTCAACAAGTGAAAGTATCAACTTTCAAAACAATGTGTATTTTCATGTCTCCCAGTACTTTTCTGCACTCCTTATCCAGAAACAATATATATGGAACATCTTCTAAAATCTTTGTTTACAACTGCTGTTAGCACAAGACTCCAAGGCAACCAAGTAATATGACAGGTTTGAAGGTTCACTCTTTTATCTTTGCACATTTTCTGATAAGATGAAATAAAATGCCTTGAAATTTTCCCAACATTTTAGCATTGGGGCTAATTCAATCAAACCCCCAAAACTATTTCAATCATAAACCAGCATCAGGTAGTATAAAGCTGTAAAATTTACAACCAGTAATTTTTAAATCCTAGATGGTAAAATATAGCGAAAGAAAAAAAACACACACAGAAAGAGAGCTAAAGTATTAGCAGTACTATCGCTAATATCAGCAATTACTAAATATTAATACTAAAACTATATAGAAGAAAGATGATTCAACATAGAATATAAAATGGCGTAAACATGAATAAATGCATGAAATAACAAGTGAAAAAAGAAGAAAGCTATGATTATAATAAGCAATCTGAGTTGTAAAAAATCATAAAACTTAGCATTATGAGCACAGAACGATGAAAATTATAGCTGAGCTTAGCTTAAAGAAAGATTAACTATATATCATAGATAGAATGGAAAGCAATCTCAGCATTTCTGCTTTCAGCCAGTTTCCTACTTTAATATTACTACTTCTTCAGCTTTTCTCTGCATTGCATCTACCAGTTTAAATGTCTGTTTACACCATTGACAAGTGCATAATGGGAGAATAAAGACTGCAGCAATATAACTAACATTTTGTTGTTTCATTGCAAGATTTATATCCCAGATCTCCAGTTTAAACTACCCATCATAGCATCTTCTCCTCTGTTTTTCCCCATTATAGCAACCCTATCAGGGGTGGGATGCTACCTGTTCAGCCCAGTTCTATAGAACCTGTAGCTGCGAAGAGCAGCTGACACCGAACCGGTTTGGTGTTTGGCCCACCCGCCTGCCTGGCCTGTAGGCTGTCTTTTATTCCCTGCTTTTCCCTCCTCAGCTGCTTTGTGCAGCACAGCTGAGGTTGAAAAAGCAGGAAACAAGAGGACTTTCAAACGCTGCGCACTGGAGCACAGCACTTGTCAGCTGTCCAGGCAGCACAGCTGATGATTTCATGCAAATGCTGCACACATGATTGTCCCCAGTTCGGAGAACAAGCAAATCTCTCCACTGGCTGGCCCCTCCCCTCCCCACCCACTCACTCCTTACCTGGCATGCGAGCCATCCAACTTGCCTGGTTTGGTAAGTCAATATTTTCCCTCCCCGACCATTAGCTGTTCTGCTCTGCCAGGAGATTTAGATGAGCTAGAAAGCAGGAAATCCTTGGATTTCTTGCTTTCTAGCTCATCTAAAAGCAGAGCCAAACCTTCCTTAGGACAGAAGGTTATCAGTGCAGACTCAGGTAGCCGATTGCAGATAGAAAGGTCTCTAAATTAATCTGTGATTCTGTGAGCAACTCAATCTGCCTGCCTGCTTTGGAGTAAAAGTTGCTCTTTTTTGAATAAAAAAATTCAATATTTACATACATGGTGTGTTGCAAGTTAATTTTGTGAGTTTGCTTGCTAGCAAATTTAATGTGACAGACTCAGATAGCCGATTGCAGATAGATAGATCTCTAAGTGAATCTGTGATTCTGTGAGCAACTCAATCTGCCTGCGTGCTTTGCCTGCTTTTGGGTAAAAGTTGCTCTTTTTTTAATAAAAAAATGATAGTTACATAAATATTTATAATATTTACATACAAGCTATGCCCATCCAGTCACATGACCACCAAGCCACACCCACAAATTAGACCAAGCCCACAGAACCGGTTTTTAAGAAATTTGAATCCCACCCCTGAACCCTATGAGATAGTTTGGGAGGAGAGATAGTGACTGGCTTATTTTTATGAACTTTTATGGTTGTGCCTGAACTGCTCAGATCCTGGTTACTTCAAAACCCCATTTCACAAGATGTTCTTACAGTTTATGTATAACCAATCTGTTTTTCTTACTCTTCAGGCAAGTAAGTGGTTTGGGCAATAAAATCCAGGGAATCCTATTGTTATATATTTATTATATCCTGCCTATTCTGTTCAGAACTGCTGCAGGAATTGGCTATATCTAGTCTAGTGAAAAGAAGAACTAGGGGTAACATGATAACAGTGTTCCAATATTTGAGGGACAAAGAGTTGGACTAGAAGATCTCCAAGGTCCCTTCCAACTCTGTTATTTTGTTTGTTCTGTTCTGTTTTATTCTGTTGTAATGTAAGCATAAAACTATTGTTGGTTTCATTCTCCAATCCTATCATATACTGGTTAGAATTATACTGGATTCCACTTATAAAAAACTGAGATACTAGTGTTTTGTAGTTGCATGATTCTGCCACTTCATTTTGATATCAATATTATAAGTATTATAAAATTTGCATTGTACTAAATGCTAATATAATATGAAATATATTCCCAAATGGGCACGTTTCTGTTTTTAAACAGTTGATATTCCAGCTGCCTCCCATCAATGATCATGTAGCAGCACTAGACTTTTGGAGGTTTGGCTTTTTCTTCTTTGGGTTAAATGGATTATTGATGAGCTATAGGATGACTACATCATTTGGAGGCTTCATAGAATTGCTGTAATGAACCATGTACATTGCATATTAAAGCTTGTAATGTTCGATGTCCATGGTTCATTAGCACAATTTTGTGTGGACACAGCCTTTCCATGCCTGTGTGATGCAAATTTCCCACACTTAGTGTCTTTTTCAAACAGTATTGGTCTTTCTCAACATCAGCAGTTTCAAAATGTGTGGATTTCAGCTCCCAGAATTCCCAGCCGGCATGTCTGGGAGTTGAAGTTCATGTACATCTTAAGGTTGCTGAAGCTGAGAAACTGTTCTATATGAAGCAGGGGTTTAATGTCTACTTGAGAGAAGGCTGCTTGCAAATATTTATTTCTGAATCATCCTTGCTTAACTCAAATTAGAATTGTTAATAATCCACATTTCTAAGGCAAATTATGCCTATAGCTCTATAGTGCCTCTGAAATATCATGTTAGATTGGTTCCCGGCTGATTAGATCATACATATTACACTTCATGGGATCTTTGAAACAGCAAGGACAGGTATGAAGGAATGTATAGGATGACATATTCTAATAAGGCAGAATGGCAACTAAATCAACTGAACATGCCAGCTACAGAACTATTTTATCTTCTTGCTTAAATAATGTTAGAAGACTGATGTATTTAAACTGGGGAAAAGGAGACTTTCAATCAGGATTTCAGACTTTTCTTTCAGCAGTAGTTTCTCCTCCTCCTCCTCCTTCCCCTTCCCCTTCCCTTCCCCTTCCCCTCCTCCTCCTCCTGAACAAATCATTTGCTGTTATTTAAACATGGCCTTAATTTCTCCTGAAGAAACATATTCTAACAATATTATAATTAGAAACATGCGATTAATATGTTCATCTTGCCCATTTGATTCAAAATATGGTGACTGACCAAACCAGGTATCTCCATTTCCAATTCCACCCTGGCAGGCTGCATTTATAGCATTTTACTTACAGTAGAGTGTTTGGCCAATACTTGCGATAGCGCTGTATTAATCCTGTGTGATTAAACATTAAAACATTAGTACAGGTAATCCTTATTTTACAACTGGTTTTAAATTGACAGGCCTCTCTCAGTGTACTTATGACTCAGGTCTAAGGTTGCAGTGTCTTGGAGTGACCATGTGTTAGGAATATGGGCATGTTCTTTATTGGCCAAGTGTGATTGGACACAAGGAATTGTCCAGGGCATAAGCTCTCAGTGTACGTACTAACAACAAAATGATAAGTTATAGATCATAAACCGTAAGATACAATCATAAATCATAAGATATAAACACATGATAAATCAAAAGATATTAGTAGGAGAAGGCAGAAGAAAAGATGAGAAGATGAGACAAACGAGAAGATGAAAAGGATAATAGCAGTACAGCCCTACCACATGGGTAAATATCTTTAGACATAAGACAATGCTTGGAAGTTAGATGTTCATAGACTGATGGTTTGGGGGTGGGGGGGAACTATCATTGTGTCTAGTTGTTTTGGCATGCAATGCCCTATAACTGTGTCTGAGGGGAGAAGTTCAACAATTCATGTCCAGGATGGGAAGGGTCTTAGATATTTCCTCAATCATTATATGTTGTTTTTGTTAAAAACTGCCATTTAGTTCTGTTTTTCAACAAAGCCAATGCACAGCAATCCATTGCTTCACTTGATGATTACGGCATCATTTTACATAAAAATGGGTCATTTTGTAACATATTTTACAATTGTCACAACTTATAACCATGACATGAAAGCTGCATTATGATAATAACACTCAGGCTAGAAGCTTATCAAGGAGACATCCAATCTCGAACTAAGGAGACATTTCCTAACAGTGACAACAATTAACCAGGGGAACAGCTTGCCTTCAGGAGTTGTGGGTGCTCCATTACTGGATCTTTTAAGAAGCGACTGGACATCCATTTGTCTGTAATGCTACATAGCTGTGATGGCGAACCTATGGCACATGTGCTGAAAGTGGCACAGAGAGCCATCTTTCTGGGCACTCCAGCCATCGCCCATTCTTCTGGGTTCCAGCGTATGCAGGCACACTGGCCAGTTGGTCTTCACACACATGAGAGCACCGGAAACCAGAAGAGCAGCTCCCTAGCACAGGTCAGACAGCTCGTCTTCACGCGTGCATACGTGTTAGACACTGGAAGACCAGGTGGCCGGTGCTGAGCTTCCGGCACTCCTGCACGCGCTGGAGATCTGGTCTTCTGGTTTCCGGAGCGCAAGCATGCATTCCCATTTTGGCATTCGGTGCCGAAAGGTTTACCACCACTGGTATAAAGTCTCCTACTTAAGCAGGGGACTGGACTAGAAGACTTCCAATGTTCCTTCTAACTATGATGATGATAATGATCTGTATCTCAGGGGAGAAGTCATTAATGACAGACAGGCAGGAGGTATTTATTTATTTATTTATTTATTTATTTGTGTCTTCCCTAGAATTCAATGATAGATTGAATGATGACAGACTGATAGATGGTAGATGATAGATGGATAAGAGAGAAAACTTCTGAGGTTCTCATTTTCGATGCGGGGAACTAATACTATGCCTTATAAAAGTGCCAAAACTATTTCTAATTTTATATTAACAACTCCTTACCAAATCTCCTACTTTGTAGAACTTTGTATTCTAGTCCTTCAAAAGAGTTATAAATGACTCCTACTATCTGTTACAGAAAATAAAATACTACAAAGATTGTGTTACAGGTTTTGAAATCAATTTGCATGGTGTCCTTGTTTTTAAAAAAACATATTGGGGATTTAGGATCTAACCAGCTAATCCACTTAAGACTTATTTAATTATCTCGGTGCTCTGTTTTATGAATCTCCATGAACTACTTATACAAAACTGATACCTTCTCATTGCCCAGTGCAGTATAACACCTGCACACAATTTAATCAAGAGGAAAATTAATGCAAAACATAGCAAGAAAAATTACACTGCCTATATGGTAGCAATTTTCCCCATTCACAGCTAATAATGTGATATAGATGAATGGCATCTTACATAATAAAAATCTAGTTCCATTATGTTTCTAGAGGAAACATGTGGAAGAAAAGTTTTAAGTGTCTATATCATTTCATTTGAAAAGTCCACCTGCCTCATGCATGATTGCACTATAGAAACTTAACTCACTATTTTATAAAAGATTTGAAGTCTCTGGAACAAACACAAGAATTTTTGGGATGAATGGATGCATCAGCCTTTAATTAGAATGGTAATTCATAAATGCGAAATACGTTCCTTTAAAAAAAAACAAGTTGATATCCATCTAAGCAACACAATACTAAATATCCAAGTTTCATTTAAATGAGTGGACTGAAAACATCCACAACGTTCACTATTTAATTTGAATCTATGATTGTAGTCTGTGATGTGCACGCTGTCTGGCTTTATATGCTTCTTAAGCTGTCTTCTTAGGTCCAAGATACTGTACAATCCCCATTTATGCAGGAATTTTTATCATCATCATCATCATTTTTTCTTAGCACAGGAAACAGAAAAAGCCACAAAACTGAAGGCTATTACTGGGAAGGCACACAGGTTTTTAATTTTTTGAGGACTTTTCTTCATATGGATAGATAAATGTCTAACTTGTAATAAAACGTAATAAGTAACTAAATAATTATTTTGATGTTGCCTGTCTTTCAATACTATTCTGAACACCTTTGCAATTTTAGCCCTACTGACATAGTGGTCTCTTCAATTGTAATAGTCTACTGCCTGTATTCCAGTTGTTGTGAGTTTGAATTTGCAGATGTAAACTTGGAAAGTCTTTGAAAAGCCACCCAAATCTTTTTCAGCACCAATAAAGAGTCAAAAGATCTGTTTTCTTCCACCTAAACCTCAAGGCATAATCTTTGCAAGTAAGATCTTGATTAGTGGTGATTATATTAGCACATCTCCCCTCTCTGTAAATGACTTCTATTCCCCATTAAACAAGTCATCCTTTATTCTTTTCTTGTCTGTGGTGGTCTCTTTTCCCAAGATTTTCTCCTCCTCAAGCTTCATGAACTGCTGCTTCTCACTGACATACACAAGTGTAGAAAAGACTGATCACTTGGTAGTGAATGTTCATCATGTCATTGATTCATTGTGTGTCTCTTTTAGGTACTCCCCTTAACTAAGCATTAAATGGATGACTTCTGTATAATGGAGTTATCTTCTATCTGAATTCTCTCACCCATCTGTGAATGACAGCTATGAAGGGCATCTAGTGTACATTCAGTGAATGTGATGCTTCGTAGATTATACTTGCAGGCCTGAATCATTAGTAGGGATGGGTTTAAAAAAAACCCCAGAAGCCATTAGTAGTATTCATCCTGCTATAATTTGGCTCAAAAACAGCACTCCAAAAGGGTTTGTAGTAACAGGTAAACTACAAAAAAGAATTATATTTGGAAGAGATGCATAAGAATGTGCATATTATGGAAAGCTGTCTATCTTGATGATTTGTGAATTTGTTTCGATTTGCAGGAAATTTGATGGCACACCCTAATACCGGAACATGTGCCATATATTGAGTTTGTAGCTGTGTTTGTTACAAAATTAGTATCAAACACTTTTGATTTTTATACACATTTCATTTTGGGATGAGATTTTAGAAAGCAAAGAACACCTGCCATTGTGGCAACTGGTGGTAGCATCACTAATCAAATAGTTGCTGCATAATAAACATTATCATTTCATGAGAGAGATTAATTATTTTTCTGAGATAATACATTGTTTCATAAGGAATATAAAGTTGGAATGATATGTGAACAAAGGATAAATCACAAAATAGGATAATTAAATAAGTTGGGTATTGATTAATAGTCACTAAATAATATACTTCAAGCGACTGTTTTTAGAGAAATGCATATATAATGAATTATATGATTTTAGTCACTTGGTAAATAACTGTAATAACTGCATGGAGTTTATAAGCTCTTTGGAAGAACATTTCTCTAAAAGCAGCTCATTGGAAGATCATGGGTTTTCTAAGAGTAGTAAATAAATCATTATTTTATTCTGTTTTATTTCTTTATGAAATGGTTTTCATAGCTTAAAGAGCACTTAGTTCTTATTATTTTGTTCTAGAGTACACACATGCAGAAAGAATTATGACATACTATTAATCAGGGTTAAGAAAAACAAGAAATAGAAATCTAATTTAAGTCATGGATTTTAGCTTCAAAGCCTGTTGTTCGATGCTTTGAAACTTCTTAAAATGGATGTTGGCACCAGATCTATTTCCAATTAAGGACCCTTGAGGGAAAGAACAATCAGGGTTTTGTTTTTTTTAAGGAACTCAGATTTAGCGAGCAGGAGACAGAGACAGAAGTTCCTTTGGCATTCTGTGAAGAGTAATTTTGAGAGTGACAGGTTATCTCTCAGCAGTCTTGAAGACACCAAAACAATACAGCACTACCTGGTGAAGATCACGTAGAAGAGCTTCTATTAAATGATGACCATGCTACTCAGCTTAAGAATTAGTAGGGCCTGATTCAGACACTTCCAAAGAAGTGCATGAAAAATAGTTTGGACATTTGTCATTCTAAGTATTGGGATAAGGAATTGCTTCCTCTAACCTCAGTCCTCCACTCAAGGATCCTTTCAGAGGTCAGAAATTCTGCCAGATACAAACTCACTCTTCAGCTTGAGAAGTTAAATCACCAATTAATTCACTGGATTAAAATGTCAGACTCCGCATAGAACTAGACATTACAGCAGACCAGGGAGTCTGGCTGCAAACAGCAGCACTATATTTTTCTTTGCTTTCTTCTCCTTAACATTTAGTGATATTTAACATGTGACATGTTTAAGATGTGACATTATTACTACTTTTCAAGTTTTCCTTTATTTTTTAGGCTGTTATCTATCTGCAGGTAAAGCAAGCTCACAGTATGACAGAACATTGTCACACAGAGAGTATTCTTTTGTAGGAATCAGTGAGGGAAAAATGCTGCCATTTAGAGTAGAACGTGTATGATTAACTATATCCAATATTTCAAGTACATGATCCCAAGTGTACCAAGTTAAATGTGGTGAGGCAATTTTACCAACTGACTGAGTAGTATAATATACTATCATTAGAAAATCATACTAAAATAGGAATGCCAGACTGCAAGCTTTATTATACTTTAGGGCAGTATGTGGGTATATGAGGTAAAAATGGATTTGGGGTTACAAACCAAGAACCCATTACTCAATTAAGGTAAAGGTAAAGGTTCCCCTCATACATACGTGCTAGTTGTTTTTGGCTAGTTGTTCTGGCTAGTTGTTAGGGCGTGATGCTCATCTCCATTACAAAGCTGAAGAGCCAGCGCTGTCCAAAGTTGTCTATGTGGTCATGTGGCTGCATGGCTAAATACTGAAGGTGCACGGAATGCTGTTACCTTCCCACCAAAGTGGTCCCTATTTTTCTACTTGCATTTTTATATACTTTCAAACTGCTAGGTTTGAACTGCTAAGTTGGCAGAAGCTGGGACAAGTAACGGGAGCTCACTCATTACTCAACTGGGGATATTTAAATTATCTTAAACTGTTTTGCCTATATCGGGTTAAAAAGGGTCTTTCTGATCAATAATTTTGATAATGATGGAAAAAAAATTGGTAAGCATTGCTTTAGGATCTCAAAATCATATTTTGTATTTCCAGAATTGTGGAATCTCCAGAGTTCCAATTCGGTATTCTTGCCCATACCAACCCACTGCACATTTTATTTATTTACAGTTGCTGACCTCTGTGAAAGTTGGACATGCTCATTTTAAGTACATTTCCCAAAGAAACGGTGAATTCCTGCCTCAGGCCTACAAATACTTGAGACTCTTTATTACTAACTAGATCCACTGGCAGAGAAAACAAGGACATTCATCTGAAGCCAATCAGAGATGCTATGTCTGTCCTACTCAGCATATTATGGATAAAGATGACATTCAGTCAAACTTGACTACTGATAATTGTGTTTATTAAGGAGTTGTCAGGGGCAATTCCAGGATTTTTTTGAAAAAAAAAACTTCCTCAGTACAGATCCTGGATAATGATAGAAGTGGTAGTGAAAGAAATATTAACCTTCTATCTGGAATAGAGTTTTCTTGATATTCAAAATGAAGAGTACTTATAACAAAGATCAAGGTCCAGGAATATTTTAAAGACAATCACTACACTTCAACTGTTGGTAAATGCTGTTCATTTTTTTCTTTAGTTTAAACAGAGTCTGCAGTCTCTTTTTCTGTCTGATATGGATGCAGCATAAGGATGCTCAGCATGATGGCAGTAACCACTTTCAAATGTCAATAAGCAAACCCAACTCATTCACAGATGACAAGAGCTGGGCACTGTGGTCTGCTCTGTCAAACTCTAGATAGGCTGTTTTGGCAATGTCAGTCAAAAGTTTGTCAATAACAAGCCCCTAGTCACGCATCTGTGGAATCATCTTGAATTTCACTTTGAAGTGGAATCTCTTATGGCTTCATGAAGCACATTTATATTCCTTCTAGGTAATACTGCATTGCCTTCACTTGTTTCACTGCTAATTGCTACTGACATTTCTATGTAGTGCTAAATGTGGATGAACTTGGTTTGTAATAGTAAATTGCTGGCCATGAATAGCTAGTAAAGAATGCAAGCAGTAACCCACCTTGATTTTCTTTCTCTGTCAACAAGTTGTTCAAGGGATTGACAGAATGCAAAAGTCATTGCTGAGAGTGAATACTTGATTTGGTGGTCGTGCTCCTCAGAACATGCATGCATTTCACTCTGCGGAGCTAAAATAAGAGACAAACCACTGGTGTTCTATAAGTTCATACATGATTTTATTGCCAATGGAAAAAAAGATAAGAAAGGAATGACCCATTTGCCTTTCAAGTTGCATTTACCTGGTTTTGTTCTCATACATTTGATTCTTTGAGCTATTCAGCATTTTATTTTTCCTCCAGAAACTCAAACACTCCCAGCAGGAAAAAAGCTTTGGATAAAGTCAAAAGCTAAAGAGCCTCTCTTGGTGGATTCTTAGATAGAAACAGAAGACAAAATGGAGCTGGAGTCCCAGAAGGTGCCTGTGAAAACAAAGTGGTCCACAATGGCAAAGGAGTAATTTCCAAAGCTACTATGGAGAACGCAGCAGCAGATGTTAGGGCATCAGCTGAACCTTCCCCCTGGGTCCTCTGGAAAGAAACATCTGAAAAGACTTTCTGAAATACAATGCATGCTTAAAAGAAGGAGCAGAGATTACATGTTGATTCCAAGTAATAGTGAGGGGAGGGTCAGAACAATGGATCCAAAGCAGAAGTGGCATTCAGCAGCTTCTGACCAGTTCTGGAGAACCGGTAGTGGAAATTTTGAGTAGTTCAGAGAACCGGCAAATACCACTTCTGACTGGAGATTTTACAGTATCCTTCCCCTGCCACACCCACCAAGCCATGCCCACAGAACCGGTAGTAAAAAAATGTGAATCCCACCACTGATCCAAAGGTGTCAATTGTATGTCAGAACTGGATAGACAAAAGCCATTCTTATATAGTACATCTTGAGTCTGGGGGCACATCTTTTACATATCCTTCCCCTGCCACACCCACCAAGCCACACCCACAGAACTGGTAGTAAAAAAAATGTGAATCCCACCACTTTGAACAAGAAATTATCTGGGGTATCTCACGATGAATACATTTAGAAAGTAAGAAGATAATATTTGCCAGTTGAGTATATTTTGTTTCTAATTCCACATTATTGACTGGGGCCTCTCTTGTCTGATTGTTCCTAGGCGGCATCTCTTCCAAAATCCTTCATACATTTCATTAAAAGACCTAAGAATGGACCCCCTCCAGAAAACACATACCCCGATTGCCTGATAGATGACTTTGTGCACACACGCTAAATATTAGTTATTGAAAAGACAACATATTTTAACCTCTCCCTTCTGTCTCTAATGACCTTTGTGGGTTTTTTTTCTGATCAACTAAAACTTGGGCTGATCAGTTATGTCTTATTGTCTTTGTTTGATTTTCCCCATTTGATGTTTGCCTCTTGTGTTGAAACACATTGCAAACTGTAGACTTAAGAAAGAGCCATGGTGGTGCAGTGGTTAGAATGCAGTAATACTGGCTATTTCTGCTGACTGCTGGCTGCAGTTTGGCAGTTCAATTCTCACCAGGCTCAAATCCTTGACTCAGCCTTCCATCCTTCTGAGGTGGGAAAAATGAGGAACCAGACCGTTGGAGGCAATATGCTGACTATGTAAAACTGCTTAGAGAGGGCTGTAAAAGTACTGTAAAGCGGTATATAAGTCTAAGTACTATTGCTATTGCTGTGCTTCAAGATATTGAAACATATAAAAAAGGCATATTATGGTACTTTGGAGAATAATCTGAAACTTACAGTCTGAATTTCAGCAAAATGTTAAACATTTTGTTTTCTATTGCGATACAGTAGGTCATTAAATTATAGGACCATCTGTTCTCAGCTATAGGTTAGCAGATGTTGTAGAAACAATTTTTTTCCTCAGTTTTCTTCACCCAGGAATAGATTATGTTTGTCGTGCTCACCTTTTACTCCCAGCCATATTCCTTGAATTATGGCTATTATATGGTTTATACTTCATTGCACCCATTCTTTCAAAACCGAACGTTGTACATAAGATTATAAATTGCTTTTCTTGTTTGGTCAAGAACAAAGATCTATGTGTTATTGGCTTTATTCTAATTTTTAATTGAGAAAAAATCACTTTAATTAAACAAAAGCCACTGCAAATTGGTTAATAGCCTGTCATTCTTAATGGTGAAGTAGGCATACTGAGGCTTATTTCAGAATACACAAGTGGATTTAAATTGCTGAGAACATTCAGACAATAGCCAGGTTTGAAGATCGTTGGTACTTTAAAAATCAATAAAGAAAATAAAAAATAAATTTTCCATGAGTTCATGGAATGGAAAGCAGAGAAGTGGTCAAATATAACTTGAAAGATGGAACAGAAACGAGCATTTAAAGATCAGAAAAACCACAAAATTCAATGGAGCTGCAAACCAAGTCAGTATAAAATAATGGTTGTAATAATGTTTTGTGTGTGAGAGAGGGGGGGGAGGGGAGAGAGATGACAGTTGTGATCATGTGATCAAAGCCCAGCATCCTTTTAATCAGCTTTTAACATTGAATGTTAATCATCATTGCCTGTTTTCAAATTTTAGATATAGTTTTTATGTTTAATATTTTATTTGTACACCATCCAGAGTTCCACTGGGAGGCAGATGGGCAGTTTCAAGACAGAGGGATAGTTGGGAAGGAAGAGAACTATCAGATTATGAGAACACAAGTGAGAAGTCAGATGAGGAGACCTGAAGTAATTGCAATGTACAAGGACATACATTCAATTTTGCAGGCACCAAGATTGTTGGCTGAGTAGGTACAAAAATAGCCAGGGAAATGATTGAGGCCTAAAAAACAGTCCCCTTGTCAGTCAATTATGCTGATTTACCATAAGTTTATCAGATACTTATGAACTGAAGACTTGGCAACACAAGGAAACAACAGCTGAAGACTTAATAGTCGACCATCAACACCTCAATCAACTGCTAAAAAACCACAGAAACAGGCACCACATGAATATATGCACAGAATAGTCCAAAGTACACTTTCTGGTGAGAGAGAAGGATGGACTCCTGCACAAGTCCAAGGTTTAGAAGACTAAACCTCTGGTCAAAGTAACCAGGTGTCAGCTCCTATGGGAGGTCACTGAAACTAGTTCAATAAAAAACTTCACTAACAGTCTTGATGTAGCAATGTGTGTTTATTTTGGCTTCCTCCACCAGCAGCAACAAACGGAAAGCCCGAGTAAAGCCAGTGCTGAGAGTGTCTGGCTCTCAGCACTGTTTATATTTCCCGTTCACCCCCCATTAATTAGCTAACATCCACCCTTAGAAAAACACTCAATCCATCTACACTCATCTGTTGTGACTCCGGAGTTGGAATCTGTTCCGTTGGTAGATGTGACCTCTGGCGAAGAGGATATGGCAGTGAATTATGAGCCGGCACTTCTGAGTGATTTAGATAGTAGCCAAGATGAGGAGATGGATTTAACTAGGAGAGACGAACCTGATTTAATAGAACTGTCAGGACCTTCAACCTCCTCTGATTCTTCTCCTCTGGCTGAGCAACAGCCGGGAATAGCTAACCAGGAACACATGCAAGAGTTTTCCAGTGAAGAAGAGAACTTGGAAAGATCCTGGCTTGATGTAAGAAATAGACGGAGATTGAGACGTCAGTCTCAATTGGGAAGGAGGCGTCGAGCCAGTGACTAATTAAGGAGATTAACATGCCCCTTAGAGGATAAAAGGAAACAGCTTGGCTGGTGAACTTTGCCAGAAGCAAAGTGATTTATGGGAGTGAACACACGAAGAGAACTCTTTGAGGCATTGGGATTTATAGCCACGTCAGGATTGCCAGACAGAGTTTGGATTTATTGCTGAAGACTGAAAATACTTCAGCAGTCCTCTTGTGAGGGTTTGCTTTTTCGTTTGTGATATTTCTGGAACTGCTTTATTTCGTTTTGCTCACCTGCAATTAAAGGGGAAACATAACACTCATCCATCTACAGTAATCTTGCGCGCTACCACCCAACCCCCCAAATAACACCTTCCCCCTCTCCGAGTGTCATCCTTCAACCCCGATCCACCTGATATCCCCTATGTGGAATGCTGACCAGCCGAAATGACATCCCAAAGTATTTCCCTGCTGGTAAAGGAGAAGAGGGGAAGTCGTTGTACTTAGAGCTTTGCAAAACACCAAACAGCTGATAAGGCATTTTCCCAGCTGGTCACACTGAAGTGGGGAGAAAGAAGTGGCTTTGTCAGCTGCCATCGACATTGACTCGGGACCTTCAAGGTAGATAGCTCTCCCCCAACCATAGCGACGTGTCGGCCTTCATTCCATCAGCAGCATTGTTGAAGCCCGACACCAGGAGTGTAGAACTCTCCTTGCAAGGAGTCCATCCATGCAAGGAGTACATAGAACATAGAATAATTGGGTTGAAGGGAGTTTAGTACTTAGAACCAGTCCAACTCCCTGCTCAGGCAGGAAACCCTAAAACAATTCCAGACAAATGACTGCCCACAAAACCTCCAGCGATAGAACACCCACAACTTCTGGAAGTAAACCATAGTTAAGTGTTCTCACTGTTAAGAAATTTTTCCATACCCTTGTATGATTAGAGGTGTGAGATTTCATGTAATATGATCCAGATCAAGCCTCCGACATGGAAATTCTCTGGGGAGATTTTGGATCAATCACTCTTCCTCTGATTAAGGTCTTATCACAGGGAAAAATACTAGTGATGGGGAAATGCTAGATATGCCACATGGAGGAATGCTGAGAGAGAAATTTAATAAGCAACAAATGGATGAATGAATGACTAAATGAAATGAAATGAATGAATGAATGTCTTTCTTTATCTGGAACCAGAATGCTTCAATTTTTTTTTTATTACCATTCCAGAAATGCCCAATTTCTATAAAATTTGCCCTTTCTCCATAGCTTGATACTTCTTTTGTAAAATGTGCCCTTGCCTGCCTCTTTTGACCAAAAATTTGAGAGTAACAAACAAAACTTTCCTTAACGTTACAGCCTGTTCTGCTAAAAGGCCTCTTCTCTGAAATCCAAAACTTTCATCTGTAAATTATTTTCCATCTGGATTGCTAAAATAGAATATTCTAGAGATATATAAAACAAAGGATGCAATATCTCTTCTTGGGAAAATTGTAAAAAGGGGGAAAATATGCTCACCTTTGCTCCATTTTGCTATAATAAATCACTTATTTTTTTAAAGAGTGAAATCTCCCACCATTTTATACATATACATGTAAAATTTCTTATGTTTAAAGAAGATTTCTTTAACTGTCTATGTCATATCCCTTGGCTCCCTGATCTGATTGTCCTACACACTAAATTAGATGCTTTAGTTAAGAAGAATAATGGGGCTTGTGCTGTATCCTTTGTAATAATCCTGTTTCAGAAACAGGTTCTGATCTTCTCAGCTCATACAAGACCTCCTTTCAGATGTTACAGACTGAAAGAACCTATAACTACACTCATCTTTTGGCAAGGACATTTAGTTTCAGGGGACAATACTGTCTTCAATTTAAGAGACACATATACCTTTGCACAAGGGGATGATTCTTTCATTCCTGAAATGTGTGATCAGAAGTGTGCCACATTTCAAGTTTTAGTATAGGTTCTTCAAATTAAGTTTAGAAAGTCACAAATCACAGATAAGTGGGTAAATCTAACACATTCAGAAAGTATTCAGACCAGTGGTGGAATTCAAATTTTTTTTACTACTGGTTCTGTGGGCTTGGGTTGGTAGGCGTGGCAGGGGAAGGATACCGTAAAATCTCCAGTCAGAAGTGGTATTTGCCGGTTCTCTGAACTACTCAAAATTTCCGCTACCAGTTCTCCAGAACTGATCAGAACCTGCTGAAGGCCACCTCTGATTCAGACCCTTCACTTTTATCAATTTTGTTAACCTGCAGCCTGATTGTACAGTGGTTGAAATTCACTAATCTACATGCATTAAACTACACCACAATGACAAAGTAAAAACAGAATTTTAGAAATGCCTGTAAATTTATTGAAGAAAAAACTGAAATATCACATTTCCATGACTATTCAGACCTTTCACTCAGCACTTTGTTGAAGCATCTTTGGCAGTAATTACAGCCTTGAGTCTTTTCGGGTATGATGCAACAAGCTTTTCACATCTGGACTGAGAGATTTTTCTGCCATTCTTCCTCACAAATCCTCTCAAGCTCAGTCAGATTGGATGGTGACCGTCGGTGGACAGCCATTTTCAGGTCGCTCCAAAGATGTTCAATAGGGTTCAATTAGGGCTCTGGCTGGGCCATTCTAGAACATTCACACAGTTATCCCTAAGCCAATCCTCTGTTGTCTTGGCTATGTGCTTAGGATTGTTGTCATGTTCCAATATGAACTTTTGGCCCTGAGCACTGAGCTACTGAGCACCATGGAACAGGTTTTCATTGAGTATATGCCTGTATTTTACTCCATTCAGCTTTTCCTCAACCCTGATCAATCCCTGGTGTTAAAAAACATCCCACAACATGATGTTGCTACCACTGCTTCACTGTTGGGCTTCAGTGGTGGTTCTCTAAATCTATGTGTGTGCACGCTTTGCTTTGAAGCCTTCTGTAGAGAGGTGTGTGCCTTTCCAAATCATGTCCAATCAATTTAATTTACTGCAGGTAAATTATCCGGTCAAGGGAGTTGTCTCAGGAATGATCAATAGAAATAGAGGACACCAGAGCTAAATTTCACGTGTTGTTGCAGAGTCTGAATACTTATGCCAATGTGATATTTCAGTTTTTTTTCTGTTTAATAAATTTACAGACATTTCTAAAATTCTGTTTTTGCTTTGTCATTATAAGGTACTGAGTGTGGATTAATGAGAAAAAATTGAATTTCAACAACTGTAGAATCAGGCTGCAGCATAACAAAATTGACAAAAGTGAAAGTGAATACTTTCTGAATGCACTGTAGATAAAATACATATCAATGAAATTCTTTCAATGAAAATAAAATAGTTTCTGTGGAATAGCCATAAAGAATACTGGATTCTTAGACATAGATTTCTTAAACTAGATAGATTTCTAAAAAGCTGGACCCTAAACACAATGTGGCACAACTCTTCCTGTCCCTGTAGCTCTAGTACATGACAAAACAAGTTGGAATGAGAAAAAGTGGAAATATATTTATGTGCATAACTGAAAAGTGGAATTTATTAATAGTCTTATTTTTAAAAAAATTGCCAAAAGCTAAGACATTAGCAAATGTCAAAAATACTATTTTATTCATGTCATATATAGCATTTATTAGATACATAGATACTTTGCAGAGTTCTGCACTTGCTATATAACAATAAGTGCGTTCCCTTTTTTATAGAAAACGATATACAAGTTCAATTTTAGAAACTAGCATTTGGATGAAGCAGAAGGATACTCAATTGGGTATTTTTAAACCTAGCTATAAAAGGAGGGGGAATAATCCCTTTCTCTTTACTCCTTTAATTAGCAAAACGAAACAGCTGTTGATTTATGAATAGGCTTCAGTAGCTTGGATACACTGACCTCTGATTTCATTGAAATCAATGGGACAAGTGAATCATGATAACCTGAGCCTCATTGATTTTGAGGGGAAGGAAATAAAACTTGCTTAATCTGGAATCAGCCCAAGAGCTGAAACAACTGCATTCTTTGTTTATGGTATAGTGTGAAATGTAGCTGATGTTTGATGTTGAGATTGGTTTCTATTGTTCTGATAATGATTTGTCTGTAAGCCATTCTGATACGACAAATTAGCTCACTTGCTATTCATAGAAAGCAAATGGATATCTATCCATTGTTTTCTTAGAGCGTTTTTAGTAAAGGATCTCTTTGACTTTATTTGCTTAGAGTTTGGTGAGTGGATGGCATACAAATCTCTCTAAATGAAATGTTTAAAAAGAATTCAGCGTTCTATTATATTGATTTGCATTTTTTCCTTGCTACCCTAATGGCACTCAAATCAGCCTTTAGTGACGCTTACACATCTGTTGCCAAAATGTCTTACTTCCAAGGTGGTCTGTTGGATTAGGATGAACATTTTAATGTTCCTTCCTTTATTGGGCCTGGCGGAGTTAATTTTTAACCTACAGCAGGACATGCAGTGTAGTGTCAGCCAAACTCCCAAGTACAAAGTCAGCTGAAAAGCAATCTATACTCTCCCCTGATTTCTCATTGAGATTTCCTAGAATCTCCTGGGTATGTCCAGACAATCGGGCATAGCCAGATCCAGTGATGACCAATTTCAGACTGTAACTTTGCCTCTCTTCCTCTCTAATTCATTCTTTGGCTCTTGGCTGAACTAGGATTGAACTAGGTGTCAGCTCTGCCATCTTCACTATGCATCGCTAAGATTGCTGGCATCCTGCCATAAATGGAAGGAGGGGGCGGGGGAAGTTACTGACGTTATGCTGGTGGTGTGAAGAAGGCTTTAAGTGGGGTGGGAGGACATTGACAGGAACCAGAGGTGCTAAGCAGCCAGATTCCATCACCACAAAGGAAAGAACGTGAAACCTCTCCAGATACCTCTACAATCAAAGCAGTTCCCAAAATATCAAACCAGAATGTCATTGGGCATTGATGGTCTGGTCAGGGGGAGGGGCCGTAAACAAGGGGATAAATTTGTATCTTTTCAGACCTTGTTTTGCTGCAACCACTGATCCTTAGTAAAAGAACCTATCACTTCAACTAAACGGAGTCGACAGTCTTTCTTTCCTAGGGACTTAGCTGGGACAGGTCCGACACTAGGTTTGAATTCCAATTGTTTTTTTCTGAAAAAAAAAGAAAAGAAAAATAATGTAAGAGTTGGAGGCAATGGTTCTGCTTTTCAGAGTTCATTATTATCTAGAATCATATTAAAAATAAGTAGAATTTAAAGAGCATTCTCCCCTTCCCATCAACTCCTCATTCCTGAGATCTGGTTGGCCCCTCGTAGCTTGTGTGTTTACCTATCTTTGTTTTGGTTAGTTATTCTATGTCTTTTAACTGGGTAGTTTTATTGCATTATTATTTCTTCGTGATAAATTGATCAAATAAATAATCTACATGAAATAGGACAAAATTTGTTAAATAAGTAATTTCAATATTTCATTATGACTGAAATACTTGTAACTGAACATCTTACATCATTTTAAACCCATAGATGACTTTTCAGATCCAATTAGTATATTGATATACTAATCAGCACAGTATAAACCAAGAGAGTGGATACCAGATTTTGACAGGCCAATGAATAGTTATTTTTTCTCTCACTGAAAGTTAGCAATTAAATAAGTGAGACCATGTGTTAAAATCTGAAATATTGAATTCATTTTTGGCATTAGATTTTAACTGGTTAGGTTTTTGTTTTACCCAATACTGATCCATTTGATAATTTTAAATGCTGAATTAGATTCTGGAGAGGGGTACTCTCTACATGTGGCCCCAGATAAACATATGCATTAATTGTCTTACTTTAAAATGTGATAAAATAATCTCAGTTTGACTCCTATTTTTGGAGTGTTGCTGAATGGCCACATCTGCCTGAGATATTATCAATGGGAAAACAAATTGGAACCATTAGCAGCTGCATGGGAAGCCCACAGACATCCATATATTAAAAAAAATATATAATTACAAAGTATAGTTATATTGAGTGTAAATTATATCTTGTATCTATACATTTAGCATAACCTAGGTATTATATCATAAAAATGAATCAAGCACATTTTGATTGCTGCATTGCAATTGTGGGGTGGGACAGCAGAGCTGATTTAATTTAGTTTAATTAATTCTCCATTGCTGCATTATTTTCTTCATATAAGGGCGGCAAACACTGAGGATCCATTGGGTTCAAAATTATAGCACTTAAGGAGCTATTTGTACGACAGCAGTGTCATTTGCTGAATTCATCTCTCTTCTGTTTTATTCACATTTTGTGCAGAGATATGTGTTAATTTATACTTATCACTTCATGCAATTAATGTCATATTCATGGCTAATTTGATCTCAGAATTCAACTCTGATTTGAATAGTAACTCTGTAAAGATCAATGGTCCACAGAGATGCTTTGTGTAGATTGAACAATAACTGGTGTTCTTTGCCCTCTTGAGAGAATGGAAATAGGCTGAAGTCTGATTGGATCATTAATTAATGAGAACTCTGTGTTAATTCAGGATTCTTAACTGATTTTATCATTTGCCCAAATTACTTGCATTTCTCTTGATTTGTAGCTGCACTGCATAATACTTAAATACTCATGTGATTGTAAATGTACAAGATGGCACTAAATGGTTCTGTTATAATAACTGAGACTTAATTCTAAGCACATATGTATTGGGGAGTATAGAATGGTTGCAAGATTTCTTAGTGCAATACAGTATCCATAGGAGTATTTTTTTAAAAAATAGATTTTATTAAATTTACAATTTAAAAACACATCGACAATACATTTACATAGTAGAAAGAAAAACGGGTAGGGGGAAAGAAGGAAAACACCCGGCCTAGCACATTGGATAAAAGCTGGTTGGGGGAAAGAGAAAGGATATAGAGGGAAAGAAGGGAAGGGAAGGGGAAGGAGAATAGGGTAGAAATACAATTAAAAACGAATGATATCTTTTTGTGACAGTCTGTAAGGATCATTTCTCTTCATCATATCCAATCTACTCCTCTTTTCCATTATGTTTAAGTTACTTTTTATCATTTACATAATTTGTCTCTGTGTAAGCCAATTATACCATGAGTCCCAGTCCCTCGGGAGAGCGGTGGCAGGACAGGGAGAACGGAGGTGAAGAAGTCTGGTGCAGGCTTCGAACACCTTTTCTGGTGCCAGGAGCGATCCCCCAGGGATACATGAAACCCGGAGAGGTTCATGTCAATGTGGAGAACCTCGAGCTGCAGAGGGGGGAAGGCAACCCCCCGACAGTGAAGAGGGAAGCTCCCGAGCCCGGCGCAAAAGAGTAAGCTGTCATTCTATGGCGGCTTCAAGTCCGGTCTGCCACTTGAGTGAATAAGCAAAGCAGTGACAGCCTGCGAGGCCGAGAGTAACAGGAACAGAGAAACGGTTTATAACTTTGAACCTCTGAAGACTGAAGAGAGCAGAATGACAGAAGAATGACAGCATAAATTCTTCTCTCCTGGTTGTGATTAGCACCTCTCAGAAGTCGGGCGGAAAGTGGCCAGAAAAGCAGTTGGGAAAATGAAAGGATTATAATGGAGAGCGGAAAAGCCTAAGCACAAAAGGAAAGCACAGATTTACCCTGTGAAAGGGAAGCGCTGGGGAAAGAGGGAGATTGCTAAAACCAGGAGATCGGAGGTCCGGAATTGGTGAGGGGCTTCATCTGATTTTTGGACCTTTCTTTTTGACTTTACTTGAGAAAAGGGAGGCGACGGAGGTGAAAGAATACTGACATTGACTGAGTCTTATGAATCCTCAGATCTGAGCACAACATGACTATTACATCTATTTAATACTGTGGAGAAGACAAACTGAGCATTATATTGGACTTTAGAAGATTTGTATGTTGATTTAAAAGTTGGAAAGCAAAGAAAGAAGAAGCAGCAAGAGGAAGAAGGCAGAGGCGAACAGAAGGCTGGGAAAGACGCTTTTGGGACTGTAGATTAGTCAGCACATTACACCATTTGCTGATTGGAAGGCTGAAAAGAATTCTCTAGCTGGAAGAGGGACTTATAGCTCACCCAACTTGCTTTCTTTTACGTGGTACTACTTAATATTACTAGTTTGGCACTACTTTCTCCTTAAGATGACTTCCTTGCTTTTTGTTTGTTGATTCTCTGAAGCTGTGGTAATCTCTCTCCTACCCTTTCTCTTATTGTTTTGCCCCCTGCCTCCCTATTGTATCTCCTAAATAGCTTACATAACTCTACTTATTTTTTTGGGGGGGGAAGAGGGTGGTATACTATTATTATAGAGTTAAGAGATTACTGTTTTAAGTATTAATAGTAAAGAGGGATAAACTCTGTTGATATAAACTATTTATAAATTATTTAGACTACTTAAGACATTTAAGATTAATTCCTTAAAGTGTTAATTGATGTACTATTGCTGACCAATTTTCTTATTACATAGACTAGAATACTGTAGTAGATATCTATTTATGATATAGGGGTAAAGACTGTGGAGTGAGATATTAAATTGAAATACGTGAATAGATTTTCAAATACAAGACCCAAACACTGAATGGTGCTTTGGGATAATATATCTAAAATTGTGCATCAACAAAAACAAATACTTAGAGAGATGACATCCACGACAACTATGGCCTTAAAAACAGGAAGGAAGGCTACCCCGACCCTATCGACTACGTTGACACCCACCCCACCAACAACTCAAAAAACTATTGAGGAGTCCTTAACAGGGGAAAAGCAGCCTAATGTCCCCAACATTAATATACAAACTTCCCTATTAGCCTTGCAGGAAGCTATATCTAAAATGCAAGAAATGATGATTAAAAATCACAATGAAACTAGAGCAGATATAAGCGAATTGAAAGATGAGATGGGGAAACTGAAGGCTGAAATGAAAGCGGATATATCAAAGGTGGAGGGTAAGATAGGGTCTCTACAGCAGGCCATGGAGAAAAACAAAGTGAAAATAAAAGATATAGAGAGTAGAACAATACGCATGGAGACTAACTTTGAAAGGATGGATGAGGAATTTAAAAATGTACTTAGAGAAACGGAAGACTCACTGGTCCACCTCGAGATGGACAAAGCAATGGCGTATTTAAGGTTCCAGAATGTGGCTGAAGCAAAAAATGAAGAATTGGAACGTTTGATGGCAGAAATATTGGCTGAATGGTTAGGAAAGGAAAAAGATGATCTAATTAAAGAGTTTGATGAGGTATATAGGGTTAGCACAAGCTACGCCAGACGCAACAACTGCCCAAGAGAAATCCATATCCACTTCTCTAGGAGATGTCTGAGGGATTTAATTTTGAAAATGTCTAGGGAGGAAACAATATCATATAAAGGCAGAGAAATTATGATTTTAAAACAAATTCCAAAGAAAGTGAGGATGATAAGACAAGATTATAAATTTCTAGCTAATGATTTAAATAAAAAAGGAATCCAATTTAAATGGTTAATCCCGGAAGGGATGTTAATTACGTGGAAAGAGAGGAAAATCAAAATAGAATCGATAGAACAGGCCCAAGATTTTTATCAACAGCTCACGGATACGAATGGTCAATCCACTAAAGAAGAACTTAAAAGGAGACCACAGGAGGATCGATACCATCACAGAACCCAAAAGGAACAACTTTCTCCAATTTCAGGAAGTGATAAACCACAACCTGGGAGAGAAGAGCAAATCCCACAACAACAACAACAAGAGAATCGAATCATTACTAGGCAAAAATCTAAGCAGACATAGATAAATGGTGGAGGGGAAGAAGTTGCTCTCCATCAATATAAATGGATTAAATTCAATATCAAAAAGAAAAAGGATATTTTCAAAACTTATTCAACATAACGCAGATATAATATGTCTTCAAGAAACACATATGTCGAAAAATGATGAAAGACATCTAATTTGTCCAAAATTAGGGAAACTTTTTATGGCACCGGCTGATAAACAAAAGAAAAAAGGAATTGCAATTTACGTAAAACAAGATGTAAGGGCAGAATTAACCTGGTCGGATCCCGAAGGAAGAACTCTGGTTATACAAGTTTGGATAAACCACATCACATTTTTACTTGTAGCAATCTATGCCCCAAATGAAGACCAAGGGAAATTTTTTAAACACCTCCACCAAAAAATAGTAGGCTTTGAAAAAAGGAACATTTGCTTGATTGGCGATTTTAACTCCATTGCAGACTACCAAAAAGACCATAGTAATATGGGAAAAAACAAGAAGGGGAAAAGGGAACTTTCTGCAGCATGTAAGGAAATGATAAAAGAGTTAAATTTAAAAGATTTATGGAGGGAACAGAATCTTGAAGAGAAACAATTTACATACTATTCTAATCCACATAAGACTTGGACTAGAATAGATATGGCTTGGATGGATTTGGATTTGGCTAATGAAATAAAAGAAATTAAAATCCTACCAAATGAATGGGCTGACCACAACCCAATACAGCTAATTTGGAGAGATAGGAGAGGAATAAAAAAAAGATGGACACTCAACACCCAAATAGTAAATGAAGAAGAGTATATTAATAAGCTGAAAGAGGAACTAAACTATTTTCTAAAAGATAATAATAATGAAACAACTTCAAAACAGAATATTTGGGATACTATGAAAGCAATTATAAGAGGTACAACAATTTCCTATAATGCTATGAGAAACAAGAGAACTTATGCCCAACAAAACGTATTACAACAACAAATCAAAGATTTAGAAATACAATTACAAAAAACCCCTAAGATCCAAGGAATACAAAACCAGTTAATATTAGCCAAACATAAGTTGAATTTATTTGAACAAGATAAAATAGAAGTTAGCTTGAGAAGGTCCAAACAAAATTATTTTGAACACGCCAATAAACCAGGAAGATGGCTATCTTATAAACTTAAAAAAGAAAAAGAAAAGAGACTGATACACCAACTAATAGACGAGAAAGGCATACCACAACATGAGATTGAGAAGAAAAAAGATATTATATTAAACTATTTTCAAAGATTATATAAAAAAGAAGAAATCAATGAAGACAAAATAAGAACTTATCTGGAGAATACGAATGATAAAACAATAGGGGAAGGAGAGAAAGAATTATTAAATAAGGATATTACATGGTCTGAGTTGAAATCTGCAATGGAGAATCAAAGTAATAATAAATCCCCTGGTCCAGACGGGATTCCAGTAGAATTGTACAAAGCCACAATAGAGTTAGTAGGGCCACTGATGCTGGAAGTGTTCAACGAAGTACTTTTGGCAGCCAAAATGCCAGACTCATGGAGGGGGGCGTTGATTTCGTTAATTCTGAAGGAGGATGTAGATGCCAGATATATCAACAATTATAGACCAATCTCGCTTTTAAACTCTGATTATAAATTATTTACCTCAATTATAGCGAATAGAGTAAAACAAGTTTTAAATTTATACATTCATGAAGACCAAAATGGTTTCCTTCCATCCCGCCAAATCAAAAATAATCTAAGAACCGTTATTGACGTCTTAGAATATTATGAAGTTCATCCAGAGAAACAATTTGCACTCATGTTTTTGGATGCGGAGAGAGCATTTGATACAAAAAATCTATAACATGAGTCTGGGCACTAAATTCGAGAACATTATCACAACAATTTACAATACCCAACAGGCCAATATACTAATTAATGGTGAACAAACAGGCCCATTAAACATTGAAAAGGGTGTCAGACAGGGTTGCCCCCTCTCACCCCTCCTATTTATACTTGCTTTAGAATCACTGTTAATGCGGATAAGACAAAACTCTGAAATCCAAGGAGTTAGGGTCAAAGCAGAGGAATATAAACTACAGGCATTTGCAGATGATATGGTTTTCTTCCTAGAGGAACCCATGGAAAAAGGACATAACCTAATAAAAGAACTAGAACAATTTGGTTCAGTAGCAGGATTAAAGATTAATAGAAATAAGACAAAATTACTGACTAAAAATCTAACAGAAAATCAGAGGAAAGAATTAGAAAAAGCCATGGGGATACAGGCAACCAAAAAGGTCAAATATTTAGGCATATGGTTAACACCACATAGTAAATCGCTCAAAGAGAATAATTATGATAAACTATTACAGCAAATTAAGAAAGACCTAGAATCTTGGAATAAGCTGCAGCTTTGTCTACTGGGCAGGATTGCCACGATCAAAATGAACATCTTAACAAAACTCCTTTACTTATTCCAGACAATCCCAATTAAATTACCCAAATTTTTTTTTGAAGATATAAATAAGGTAACACTTAAATTTATTTGGCAAGAGAAAAAAGCTAGAATCAATATTAAGGCTTTACAAGATGCAAAAAGTAGAGGGGGGCTAGCGCTCCCAAATTGGGAATTATATTATTGAGCAGCCAACTTATTATGGTTAAAAGACTGGGTCAATTTACTCAATAAAAGAACTTTAGCCTTGGAAGGGCAAGATCTTCAGAGAGGGTGGCACACATTTCTATGGGATGTGGGGAAAACTAAACAGTCGTATTTTCATAGACACCTTATTAGAGATTCATTATTAACTAATTGGAAATAAATATGCAAAAAACATTATTTAAAAATTCCGATTTGGCTTTCAACAATGGAGGCAATGGTTCATCCCAACAATTTGGATATAACAAAAACGACTAAATATAAAGATTTATTAGACCCTCTAGGAAAATTAAGAACTCGACAGGACTTACAGGAACAGGGATTTAAAATTGACCAGTGGTTATATATACAAATCCATAGCAGATACAAACAAGATATCAAAGAGTTTGGAATTTATAGCAAATTACAATATTTAGATAAAATCTTATTAGGACCAAATAAAAAGAATATCTCCAAATTTTATAAATATTTATTAGAGGTAGAATTAGAGCAAGAGATAGTGAAAGGGAACATGATAACGTGGAGTAGGAATATTGGAAGAAGCATTAAATTAACAGAATGGGAAAAGATCTGGAATAGAAACATCAAGATTACAAAATTGGCGGCGTACAAAGAAAATATGTATAAAATGTTATATAGATGGCACTTACCCCCTTTGAGGTTGGCGAAGATGAACCCTAACGTGAGCTCAAGGTGTTGGAAATGCAAAAGCACTGAAGGAACATTTTTCCACACGTGGTGGTCTTGTAAAACTACCCAAAAATTTTGGCAAAAAATTAGAAAATGGTTGGAGGAGATAACTAAAGAACTAATAGACTATAAACCAGAGTTCTTCCTGTTAGGGATCTCTGATAGATATTTATCCAAAAAGATAAAATATGTAATAATCCATATTCTAACCGCAGCTAGATTAGTGTTTGCTCAATGTTGGAAATTACCTCATACACCTTCAGAGCAAATGGTTATTCAGAAAATTTGTGAGTGTGCTGAAATGGATAAATTAATGATAGCATTAAAAAACAAAGAGTCCTCAACATTTTTCATAGGAGTATTTTTAAAAGGTTTTACTGCATGCATATCTAATTGCACACGGATCATCACATTATGGATATGGTTCATGTTAGACACATTAGCTCTGGAAATGATGTACATATAATATGTGTTAAGTGTCAGTATGAGATGTTCTATTAAAGGTAAAGGTTCCCCTCGCACATATGTACTACTCATTTCCAGCTCTAGGGGACAGTGCTCATCTCCATTACAAAGCTGAAGAGCTAGCACTGTCCGAAGATGTCTCTGTGGTCATGTGGCTGGCATGACTAAATGCTGAAGGCGCTGTTACCATCAAAGTGGTCCTATTGTTCTACTTGCATTTTTACATGCTTTCAAATGTCTAGGTTGGCAGAAGCTGGGACAAGTAACGGGAGCTCATTCTGTTACACGGCGCTAGGGATTCGAACTGCCGACCTTTCTGATCGATAAGCTCAGCATCTTAGCCACTGAGCCCCCGCATATTATGGGAATACAAAATTTCACATCCCTATGATGTAGTTCTTGCAGTATCCATGATATGCCAAAGAATGAACCAAAACCAACTGGGAATAAAGTGCAGAATCTTATGGTGTCATGTGGTCATCTTTTTCTTGTGAAATTAAATAATTTTTTAAAAAACATTCATATCTCATTTTATGAATTTTTACATAGTGTACACATAAAAAACAAACTATTTTTGATTCTTCTATTATACAGTTATGAACAGTTCTCCAATTATCCATAAGATGCAAACTAGACTGTGTGAAGGATTCAAATCTATAGAAACCTCATGAAAAGATATGATAAAAAGTTAAATACTCTTAGGGCTCATTTAGAAATTACTTAAACTTTACTGCCTTTAATTATCATCTTTGTACCAATAAAGAAGAACCATCTTTGTGCTTTGGCTAATTCATGTGTTCCTGAACTGGGCACAACAAACAACAACCAGCCTGCTGTAATATTTCCTGGCACCATTCAAACTTATTTGAGTTCATGTCTAATGTAAACCCAAGAATTACAGAAGAAAGTGATAGTTGCTTGTTATAGAAATACCTTGAAGGTTTCTGCAAACTGATGTGTGCTCTGCAAAGTTATACTTTTAATTGGGTGACTTTCTGAAGCAAATGTCGTTGTACCCAGCTGTCTGTGTGATATTAAGCACTATAACCCACTCTAATGTAGGTTAATTAGTTCCATATCCTCTCTGTACAGTATCAATTTTGCAATGATAATATCTCCACAACCAACTGAAAATGCAGGTAATTTGGCAAAATTTATATAATCATAGCTCCCAGTAAAACTGATCTTACAGTTACTTTACTCATCCAGTTATGTTTTAACCACAGATCAATGTCAACTCTGCAGTCCTTTAATACAAGGGCCCCCAATGTTTCAGGCACCAGAGACTGGTTCTGTAGACAGAAGTTTTTCTGCAGACCAGAGGGGGTGTGGTTTCATATGCTGCCTGCATCCCATGAATGAGGCTTTGCTTGTTTGTGCAGTCCAGTTTCTAGAATGCCACTGCCCAATACTGGTCTACAGACGGAGGATTGACGACTCCTGCTATAATACAAACAATTATTTCCTTGTATTCCTCTGAATCAGGGGTGTCAAACTCAAGACCCATAGGCCAGATCCGGCCCACAGGGTGCTTAGATCTGGCCTGCAGGGCCAAGCTGGAAATAGTGAAGGATCGGCTCACGGTGCCTCTGCCAGAAAAAAATGGTGCTCAAGAGGGCCGTATGCGGCCTTTGTGAGCTCCATTTTCACTGGCAGAGGGTTGAAGGAGGCGCTCACAGCCAAGAACGGAGCTCATTTTCGCTGGCAGAGCGCTTGGGCCACCACAGGCGCCCCAACATGAGTGACATCAAGCTAGCCACACCCACCCTGGCCATACTCACCCCCACCCCCTGAGGTCAAACACAATCCTGACGTGGCCCTCAAGAAAATTTAGTTTGACACCCCTGCTCTGAATATATCAATCTCTATAATGAAATAATGTTTTCTTTGCCTCTGTCAGGAGAGATTGACATCACTTCTGTGCTACAAAAATGGAATAGAGAAAAAATCCTTGAAATTTATTTTCTGCCCTCAAAAGGATTCAGGAACTAACTTCCGTTTTTCTAAAGAATTACACAAGCAAGGAGATAAAGTGAATCAGTTTACACTCTGCCATTTTGTAATGTGTCATCCTGTACTTTATGTCTTTGATAGTGCAGGTAGAATTTGTTATGCAATGTGAATGATAATAAATGTTATAAAAGTCATTTATCCAAGAAAAAAAAACTGATGAAAGGGAGCTCATAAAAACAATAAATCTTCAGGCATAACTGGATAAATGATGAAATATTGATGTTGTATGAAGGGACTGTGTGACTTAGCTTCTGTGCAAAGGCTATCTTTGTACTTGGCAATTGGAAGAATGCCAGTATTGTCCCTGTTTATAAAGGGAAAGGTAGCATGAGGGATTGCAAAAAAGAAGATTGGTATGTTTTATGCCTGGTGTGTTGAAACAGAATTCTGAGTGGAAAAGTAGAGAGGGAACAGAGAGAAAAATTTGGGGAAGTGCATTGTAGGGTTTCTTGACCAGAGATCTTCCAGAGATCATTCAGAGAGAATATTTATTGCTAACAACAATTATGTTTGTTAAGTTAGATAGAGCGTATGATAAAATTCATAGGTTTGAACTACAGAATGTTTTGCAGAAGTATTAAATTGAAGGTAGACTGCAAAATGTAATAACAGTGGTATATGAAATAAGTAAATTATGCATGAAAATAAGAAGAATACTTTGTGATTGAATAATACAGGGCAGTGTTTATGATGGATATGTATGATGCTTAGCATATTTATAAGTGAATGCATTAGATAAGTTAGTGATGTGTTAAAGATTTGTTCCTTTAGGATAGAAATATAAATGCAGTTTTGTACCACATGGCAGAAACTGCCATGCTCTTGGTTAAGAACCAACAATTTGCAGCAAATATTATATAGCTTGCATAAAGCAATGAGGAGTGTGGAACTGAAAATGTATAAATTGAAGACCAAAATAGTTGTGCTTCACTGGGAAAACAGCACAAACAACTTCGCATAAAACTAGACAAACAGATGAATTTGCAGAATGTTGATTAAAGATGGGAAAATAGATTGAAACTTTTTAAAGAGATAAAAACGCTGATCTAGACAGGTAGTATATGCAGTGTATTGTGAAAAAGGAATGTTTATCTCAATAGATTAAAAACCTGTGTGTAAGTGTAATCTCTCCTCTTCGTTACGCAGAAGTGAGAAGGCATTTGACCACACTTTTTCCCATGTAAGTGTGCAACTACATCATTTGCACTATTCCAGCCTTGCACAAAAGTCATCATCATGGTGTGTTGCACACACCACTAGGGCTGCCTCCCCTTCTTTCACAGTGTTTACATCGCTAATATGCAGTTATTAATCTTTCTGGCTCCAAATATAGTAAAGAGAACAAGCCTAGTACAATAGAAAGCAATTTAACAATTTTCTATCATGTTGTGCCATGTATTTCTGTTTTACAAAAGGATATAAATTAAATAAATTCCATCAATAGGATAAATTTTGATGCTGTTAAGAGCAAACCAGTCATTCTTTATATACAAGACCCTTTGCTCGATTATTGACTATTCCCTGTTACTGCTGAGTTCATGAATTTACAGAATCTCTGCTTAATGTATTTCAGGCTTGGTCTTGCAGAGCTGATGTGAATTATCCTTTGACTTTCATTCTCCTGACTCGCATGGGCTAAAACCAGCATATATTCTAGTGTATTTATAATGTATTCATGGGGAGCAAATCTTAATGGAAACAATTTCCTCTTCTAATCTAGGATACTAAATTTAGATCCATGCTTGACCTTCATAATATATGAAGGAAATAAGTTGTGCTAAGAACAAAATAGTTGTTTTACAATGAATGAAGTCAACTTTTTTAGTATAAGACAAATAGATGCAGTTATTTTTGTATTTCTTTCTAGGGGATTTAGGATAAAAAGCTATTTTAGGATAAAACATCTATTTGAATTTTTTTCTTGCAAAAATGGCAATTCTTGATTTTAGCTGCCACTATGAATATTTGATTGGAACTATGATGATAATATCATATGCATCATTGTATCATGCAAATTATACTAAGTATGATCACATAGTTATGTCATGATAGACATGATATCACCTGCTCCCCTTTCTCCTTGTGAACATCCATGGTTACCATCTTCTTTTCCTATTTTTCCTATTTTTACAAAAGTAAAAACTTATTTTCCAACACCACTCCTAATGGTAGTAGAGGAAGGAGATCCAGAGAAGAGTTGGTTACTATACAAACTGCACTACTTCCTTCAAATTAGGCAACAATAATTCCCAAAGTTATCTGTGCTCCATGTTAATCTTGTATATTATTGAGATATAATCAACATACAACATAGAGTAACCAAGTGGGAAGGGAGTTTGGAGGTCTTCTAATTCAATGCCCCGCTCAAGCAGAAAACCCTATACTACAAGGGTCTTCAAACTGGGCAAGTTTAAGACTTGTGGACTTCAACTCCCAGAATTCCTGAGCTATCATGACTAGAGGAGGAATTCTGGGAGTTGAAGTCCACAAGTCTTAAAGCTGTGAAGTTTGAAGATCCCTGCTATACCATTTCAGAAGGTGGCTGTCCAGTGGTTTCTTAAAAGGCTTCAGTAATGGACCAACCATAGCTTCTGAGCTGGAAAGGATCCTGGAGGTCTTCTAGTCCTACTCCCTACTCAAGCAGGAGACCATATACTATTTCAGACAGGTGGCTGTCCAGTCTTTTATTTAAAACCTCCAGCATTGAAGCACCTACAACTTCTGAAGGCAAGCTGATGTGTTCTTCTCAACATTTGATTTGGAAGAAGCTATGCATGCTGTTGAGCTAATACCTGGATATGGTGATGAGGTAGCTGAATGTCAACAAACTGATCAGATGAAAATCTTGTTTGCCTGTTTTAAATAGAGTTGCATTTCTCTGAAACAGCAGAGAACTTGCTCTAGAATTTCACTGCCATTAGAGGGCACAGGAAATTCTGATGCCAGAAGGCATAAGAATTGCCAATATGGAAATCCCATATTGCAGCAATTGTGAAAGGGATCTTGGAGTCTTAGTGAACAACCAGCTAAATATGAGTCAGCAGTGTGCAGCAGCAGCCAAAACAGCTAATGAAATCCTGAATTGCATTAACAGAGGGATACAATCAAGATCAAGTGAGGTACTAATACCACTCTATAAAGCCTTAGTAAGACCACGCCTAGAGTATCGCATCCAGTTTTGTTCACCACATTATAAAAAAGATGTTGAGACTCTAGAAAAAGAACACAGAAGAGCAACCAGGATGATTAGGGGACTGGAGACTAAAACATATGAAGAACGGTTACAGGAACTGGGCATGGCTAGTCTAGTGAAGAAAAGGACCAGGGGAGACATGATAGCAGTTTTCCAATATTTGAGGGGCTGCCACAGGAAGGAAGGGGTCAAGCTATTTTCTGAAGTACCTATAGGCCAGACAAGAGAAATGGATGGAAACTGAACAAGGAGAGATTCAACCTGGAAATAAGGAGAAACTTTCTGACAGTGAGAACAATCAACCAATGGAACAGCTTGCCCTTGGAAGTTGTGGGAGCTCCATCACTTGAGACTTTCAAGAAGAGCTTGGACTACCATTTGTCCGAAATAGGGTCTCCTGCTTGGGTGGAGGATTGGACTAGATGACCTATAAGGTCCCTTTAAACCCTGATTATCTGTTATCTGTTATGTTCTTTCCTAGACAGAGATAGCATAATATTCACACAGGACCAGATAGTTGAGAGGTCCTCAAGCCTGCATTCATAATACATGTGTACTAGCCAATGATTATCTACTGAGCCAGGTGCAAGGTTTTTCTTCTCAAAGCATGAATTTAAGATGCTATCTCAGATTTCATTGCTTTACAGCCTGTGTAACCACTGAAATTGCAGGGAAGGTCATCCTCCATATATGAGAGCCACAGTGCCTTCCATTCATAAGCGGACTTTTTCTATGGTAAGTTTATGGAATATTCTTTTCCATGAAATTCATGGAATTATTTTATTTTTTCACCCAGAATATTCCTGAATGAATGAATGCTGAGTTAATGAGTATTTTGCCTTTGCTTATTCCTTTTCTACATCCATATATTATTGGGTACTTTATATTATTTTTATCAATTTATTTGATATTTTTCACCTCAGAATAGATATGCTGAGAAGTATTTCTCATTATTTTCTTCTGGGATTTTTTTTTCCAACTAGAATAAAATATTTATTTAGTGCATATATTATAAGTACCAATTCTTGCTTTATTTTTTTGCGATCAGCCATTGTTGGCTAGGACTTCTTTCCTGGTTGGTCTTGGATGAATGACAACACTACTAAAAGAAGGGATTAAAAAAAAGGAATGAGAAAAAGAAAATAAATATCCGAAGGAAAAATAACAGCAACATAAAAACCATAATTTTTGATAGAAGGCTACCACTCCAAAAGGTACTTTTGCAGGTACCTCTAGGAATGTTTAGATTTTTCTTGTTCCCCTTGATTATTGCTTTTTCAGAATGGCTATTTCAGAATATCATGCTCAGAGGTATCAGAAGAAATGATTCAAAGGGGGGAGCAAATGGCAAAATCAGTGTCTCAATGTGATGCAAGGCTGGCCCCAACTTTGTGCAAGTATCCACAAAAAGGGTTGGGACTCATATCAAAACACATGAAAGGGATTGGGACTCGTGTCAAAATTGCTGTGATGCTCTTTGTGTAATTTTGACTAAAATGACAACTCCTGCAGACACCTTTGCATGCTGATATATGACTGGGTAAAATAGCACTAGCAACAGTGCTTAGATTTATTTACTGCTTCACAGTACTTTACAGCCCTCTCCAAGCAGTTTATAGAGTCAGCATATTGGCACCAACGATCTGGGTCCTCCTTTTACCCACCTCGGAAGGATGGAAGGCTGAGTCAACCTTAAGCCTGGTGAGATTTGAACTGCCAAATCGCAGGCAGTCAGCAGTCAGCAGAAGTAAGCTGCAGTACTGCACTCTAACCACTGTGCCACCATAGCTCTTCTGTCTTCTGTCCTTCATATTATGTCTTCTGTCATTGTTTATAAATGCATTTTTTTGCAGATTGATAATATGTGTTTGTTAAACACTAATCGTGACAGACAAACCTTATTGACAAAATAACTAAATTAGTAGATCAGGGAAATAATATAGGCTTAGACTTCAGTTAAGCATTGACAAAGTAGGCCACAATCTACTCCTTGGTAAGGTAGAACAATGTGGAATATACAGTCCCACTACCAGATGGATTCACAACTGGCTGATCAATTATTCTCAATGTTTAGTTCTCAGTGGAAGAAGGTAAGCAGTGGGATAACCAGAGGTGGTATTCAGCAGGTTCTGACCAGTTCTGGAGAACCGGTAGTGGAAATTTTGAGTAGTTCAGAGAACCAGCAAATACCTCCTCTGACTGGAGATTTTACAGTATCCCTTCCCCTGCCACGCCCACCAAGCTGCGCCCACAGAACCGGTAGTAAAAAAAATTGAATCCCACCACTGGGGATAACCCAAGGTTCTGTCCAAAAGGATTTTGACAGACTGGAACATTGGGTCCTATCAAACAGAAAGCAATCTAATAAGAAGAAAAGTAAGGTCATACACTTAAGCAGGAATAACCAAATGCACATATATAGTATAAAACCAGTGGTACCTGGTACAACTCTAGTGACTCTGAGAGGCATCTGCGTTTCCTAGTGAGCAAACTACTCATGTATGATTCAGCAGTTTACTGCAGCTGCTCAAAAAACACCCCAATGCAGTCCTAGACTGCATCCACAGAGAAATAGTATCAAAATCACATGAAGTGACAGTACCACTTTATGTTGCACTAGTAAGACCACATTTGGATTATTATATCCATTTATGGTCAACATGATACATAAAAGATGTTGAGACTCTAGAAAGAGTGCAAAAGAAGAGCAACGAAGATTATTAGTCTATCAAAGAAAAGGATTGGAGTGACAGTTATGTTTCAAGTACCTTTTATTTCAAGTATATTTTAGGTTTGCATTTTTAGAAACATTGCTGTTTGTCACATGTGAGAATTTGTTATCTATCAGCATAGAGGAGCAGTAGGAAAGACAGAGACGAATAAATAATGATGATCACTGAATTGGTAGATTCATTGATGGAAACGCACAATTCCTTCTTTTAATAATGGTGATCAAGAGTGTTTAACAGGTTGGTGTTATATGCAAGCAGAGTGAGTTTAATTATCATTAAGATGAATCCCATGAGAGACATGAATTGATTTAATTAGTGGAGTATAATTTTGTAACTTTAGAACTGTTGCTCAGTTTTGCTGCATACTTGGCTGATTCGTTGAAAGATTCCATTCTACATACATTTATCCTCTGTCCCCAGAAACAACAACAACAACAAAAAAAAAACATAAAATAAAAAATGGGTTTAGGTGCTAAAGTCTAATCAGGCTTGTGCCATCAAGTTATTTCTGATACCCTTCTTAAAAAGAAATTAGGGACTTCAAAGTAACACTTTATTACCCCAAAGGATATGATTTTCAGGAAGCAACTGGACTTTTTTGTTTTTCTTTGAAGACATTTTGCTTCTCATCCAAGAAACTTCTTCAGCTCTGACTGGATGAAAAGGCACCTTTGGGCACCGTGACCTGGAATATTGAGAATCTCCATAGACATTTAACACTTTATTAAGTACATTATCCTTTTCAGAAGCAGCTTGCAAAACAAAGAACCTTATAACAACCACATTACATAATATCATGCACATAAAAGACAGCTAAAGCATTGAAGATGAAGTAAAAGTTGATGTAATGTATTACTTAAGAAAGTAGTTATAACAGTGAAAAATTGCGAGTGGGTGTGGTAAGGAGCCCCAGGCATGAGCTTGTAGTAGGCATCTGTCTATTTCTAATATTTCCCAACTCCCTGGACATAATACATGGAAGCAGTTAGGATCACAACTGATCCATAAGAAGCATGTATTATGTCCAGGGAGTTGGGAAATATTAGAAAGTAGCTCTATACCTGTGCTTCGTTACAAAACTATCTGACTGGGCTTAGTTTTGGGGGAAGGAAAATAAGGAAAAAATTGTGCCTCTGCCTACCAGCCTCCATCTGGCTAGTGTCCTGTCAGTGTTGAGGGCTGTTGGGAAACTGAAACAGTATTTGCTGTGTGAGCAAGAAGGAGACAGCAAGGAGCATGGCTTAGCTCAACTGTTCTGTACTAAAGCTGGTTGCTGCTGTGAAACTAAACCTTTGTGCTTCTGCTTGTGTTTTGCAGTTGGAACAGATTTCTTTTCAGGTGGGGAGGGGGAGTAGAACTCCTTAACATTAGAGCGTGTTAATAATAATACACGAAATACGAATGCTCTGATGATCATTTTGAAAAATCCTTTCTTAGTGAGCACTTAGAAGCCAAGAGGAATATATGTGCCAAATTTCAAGTTTGTAGGCTTTACAATTCTGGAGATTTTGTGATGATGTGTGAGTGGTATTTCGCTTTTATAGATAGATAGATAGATAGATAGATAGATAGATAGATAGATAGATA
>NW_020769374.1:6064097-6110928 GCF_900518735.1 Pseudonaja textilis | reverse complement strand
ATAGATAGATAGATAGATAGATAGATAGATAGATAGATAGATAGATAGATAGATAGATAGATAGACAGACAGACAGACAGGTTTCTTCAAATTTAATTAGTTATAAAAGGAAGAAGAAAATTTAAGCAGAATTGCAAGATTATGCTATTTATAGTTCTAGCATGTACAATATAAGACAGCTTCCCATTTTGGTCTACTTGATAACAGAATGGTCAAACAAATGGTAACTTCAAATCTCAGCAAATAAATGCTCTGTCTTACATATTGGCAAAAAAAAAATCAGAAAATAAAATACAAGCTGAACAGTCAAGACCTTGTTGATGACCCAAACTTTGTCAAGGACCTTGGAATACTCATCTCTAATGATCTAAGTGCTAGAGCTCACTGTAACTACATAGCCAAAAAGGCATTAAGAGTTGTAAACCTAATCCTGCATAGCTTTTTCTCCAGTAATATCACACGACTAACTAGAGCATACAAAACATTTGCTAGACGAATACTTGAATACAGCTCATCAGTCTTGAACCCGCATTACACATCTGATATTAATACAATTGAGAAAGTCCAGAAATATTTCACAAGAGTTCCCCACTCCTCTACTCATAGCAGAATATCTTATGCCACCAGACTTGAAATTTTAGATCTAGACAACCTAGAACTATGCCGCCTTCGGTTCGATCTAAGTATAGTACATACAATTGCATATTGCAATGTCCTACCTGTCAATGAATACTTCAACTTCAACCACAACAATACAAGAACACACAATAGATACAAACTCAAGGTAAACCACACCAAACTTGATTGCAGGAAATACGACTTCAGCAGCAGAGTGATCAATGTCTGGAATATTCTACCTGACTCTGTGGTTTCTTCCCCAAACCCCAAAAACTTTAACCTTAGACTGTCTACTATTGACCTCACCCCTTTCCTAAGAGGTCTGTAGGGGGCGTGCATAAGCATACCAACGTGCCTACTGTCATCCTATTGTTTCTTTTTTTTCTTATTCGTATCCATTTCATGTAATCATAACCATGTTTATACTTATACCTGTTATCTAATAATCGCTTGACAAAATAAAAAAAAATAAAAATAAAATAAAAAAAATAAAAATAACATGAATAGTTAAGGGACTTGGAAATCATAAATACTGAGGACAAATATGGTAAGGTTTTTGGTCAGAAAACTGTAAAGCAATTTGCTTCTTAATCCAACAACAGGCTAATGCAGCCTAATTAATAAAGAAATCAATTTGCTGTAATCATATGTAAAGTATACAAAAATCCTTGCCACTCACCCTAATCAATTTTTGTTTTAGAGTTAGAATTAGCTGTTCTCTGGTTGTGATATTTGCCTAATTTAAAGGCTCCACAAAGGAGTTTAAATTCCACGTTAGAGAAATTGAAGAGAAAATGATAATATGAAGTGTAATATGCCACAGAAGCAACAATAATCTAGTAATGCAAATCAGGGTCTTGCAGATGGTTTCATTTTCCAAAAGGCTGAAGAGGAGATTCACTTCACTTTAGGTTACAATAATGTGCTAAAGGGAAAAAAAGAAAAGAAAATTCCTTTGGATTATACATGACAGCATGCCTGAAAGTGGATTCCTAAGAGAAATAAATAAGCACATGTTGATTTTCAACACTGTCATTGAGACAAAAAAAAAATCCTTTTACTTAACAGCAGGATATGTAATCCCAAAACATCTCTCCACAGTTAAAATTACCATTTGATTGCTTTTTGATAGCACGCAGAATATGAAACTGATTATATATGTATAATCTCTTTTAGTGCATCTCAAACAATAAGCAAGATTGGAAAAGAGAAGGGAGAAACATTAAACCCCAATGTCCCAACAGATTATTTCACATATTTCCAAAACTTTGAATTTCTTTCTTTTTTATTATTATATTCATCGCGCCACATATGCCCTTCCTTCCTCTCCCCTTTCCCTTGGCAGGCAGGTGATCAAACTCTAGTGTTCCTGCTTGCTAATTCTATAGATGCAGTGGTTTGTCTGTTCCAAACTAACTATAGGGCTAATGTAAGCAACTGTCCTGCTTCATGACTGAGCTGATAATGTAAAAAAAAAAAAAAGGTATCTTCATTTCAAAGAAGCTTGCACACTGGACCCCACAGGAATCATTCTCTTCCAGTCTCAGAGCCACATGATTACTAAAGAAAATGGTGTCTGTGTGCATCTTCCCATTTTCATCCACATTACATCAGAATCAGTGATGGGATTCAATTTTTTTTACTACCAGTTCTATGGGCGTGGTTTGATGGGCGTAGCAGGGGAAGGATACTGTAAAATCTCCAGTCAGAGGTGGTATTTGCTGGTTCTCCGAACTACTCAAAATTTCTGCTACCGGTTCTCCAGAACTGGTCGGAACCTGCAGAATACCATCTCCGATCAGAATGCTTGGGCTCAGCAGTCAAAAAAAAAAAACCTATCTTCCCTATGGTGAAAATAAATAAAGTCATGATGAAGCCACCTGCAGCAAGATAGTAAATTATTTGAATCCACCAGAGTGCTTACATTTCAAATAGTTCTAAGAAGATAAATAATGAAGTTCTAGATTTGGGCAGTTCCATTGTTATTCCCCATGGAGTTTAGTGAAGCTAACCGGTTGTAGAGAAATAGAAAAAAAGAAGTCATGGAATCTTCTTGTGTCAAATACTGTGATATAGTATTATTGTAAATCGGGAATTACCAGTGCAAAGCTAAATGAGATTCATCATGTACATGACCACCCCCCTTGGATAAGGAGTACTGCCTGCAATTTTTGCCAGAAGGGTATCTTCAATCACTAATTTGTTCCACTGAATTTGTTTGTTTTTGTGTATATTAAAATATAAGTTTAAATGCCTCCCCTCTCTGAGTATACGTGTCTGTATGTATATTTGTACAGTATGTATATGCACACACAGTCAATATTAATGCTTGATAAGATATGGCATGGATTGCTTTTTTTCTTAGGAATGGGTTAAGTACTAAGGACAAATTTCTTGATAGTGAGAAAAATTAATCAATAGAAAGCTTGCTTCCTGGTATTGTGGGCATTCCATCACTGGAGGTTTTCAAGAAAAGACTGGACACCTAATTTTCCAGGATAGTATAAGGTCTTCTGCCTTGGATTGAGAGTTGGACTATAAGATCTTTGAGGTTTCTTCCTCACTTATGATTCTATGTTTCAACCCATATATTAAGTTTCTGTAATTAAGAAAAAAATTATTGGAGCATATTTTTATTGTAAAACGGTACACCACTGAGTATTAAATGATCTGGTTACAGGGACCTTGTAACTTCAGAGGTAGACTCCTTCAATACTGTATGACTTTGAAAACAATTTGGAAACTATAATCAGTCCAAAGAACAATTGCCCCTCTGTTAAATAAAGGTATCTGAGGTCACTTCTGTAGCCCATTTGCTGCACTAATTACCAATCTGTTTCAAGGTCAATTTCAAAATTTTTGTTGACATGTTTAAGCCCTTCCCTTGGTTCTTTGATGGCTAGTGGACTGTGTGTCCCATCAAGACCTGTCTTGCCTGAAGCAACAAATTACAGAAATTATATATACAAAGGTAGTCATTCAGGTCTGAAGAAGACAGCTGTTGTGAAGTTCATCTGTGGACATGGAAGTGGCTCTGCAGTCCTATCTGGACATTCAGAATCTCACACAATGGGGACACTGGAAATCCACTTTTTCAATAACTGAGAGTGTTATTCTGCAAAATCATGATTTTCTATTAGTTTTTGGTGGCTCCTGTTTTCAAAGCCTTTGCAATCTTCATAGCACAGAGTTTGCAGCTGATTCTGTCAGCAGCCACAGCTTCTAGTTTCCTTGGCTGAATGTCACAGTGATATAGAGTCTCTTTCATAACATCTTGGTAGACCTTGTGCAGAGAACCTCAAGGTCTCTTCCTACTCTCCAGTATACTATAGAGAAACCGTCAAGGCTTAATGTGGTTGTTTATTCTGATGATGTGTTCCACCCATGGTGTCTAGATTCTGATAATCAAAGACCCAGTGGGACACAGTCTTTCCAATAAATATTAAGGATGGAGTGGAGGACATGCATATGAAATTTCTCCAGTTGTTTAATGTGTTGTCAATACAGTGTCCAGGACTCACATCTGTATGGAAGGGAAATGATGATAAATGTACATTTTCAACTTTGTGGAGATATGGATGATGTGATGATCAAGGATTCCAGCATGCAGCTGCCCCAGACCCTGATTGGCTTTACTGATCCTGAAGTAAATTTAAACTGTAGATAACGGTCATTGTTAAAAGTACACAATCTTTAGCAAAGATGATTTCTTGAATGATTTGAATAGATGCAATTCATCCATGTATTCAAGAGGCAAAGGTCAAAGAGAGATCTGTCCAGTCAGTACCTGATTTAATTCTTCCTTGAGCCCCTGCACATGATGTGACAACGTGCAAACAAAGAACAGATTGAACAGGACTAGAATTAGCACACAACTCTGCTTCACCTCATTGGAAATGGCAAATGCAGCTTATGTATCTGCTTTGTAAAAGTCCTGTCATTCCCTTATGGAGTAGTAGTTGAATCAACTTCATGAGCATCCATAAAATCTTAGGGTTGTCCAGAGACCCTTCCTGTTTACAGTGCAAACACCTTATCAGGTCATTGAAGACAGAATAAAAAGTTTTGTTGTCCTCAATGCACTGTTACTGGACTTCCCTCACAACAAATATCATATCTACACCTGCTCTGTTCTGGCCAAAGGCCAGTGTACCTCTGGGAGGTTCCTTTCTGAGACAGTGTGAAGTTAATTCAAGAGACTGTGGACAAAAAAAATCTTACCTGAGGTGGGTAGCAGTGACATACTGCCATAGTTTCTGCAGCCTGATTTGTTTTTATAGATGAGGACATCACAAAAGACATCAGACATCTTCTCTGTCAGCCAGATGTCTTCCAAGATGCCTGTAAGATCTAGGGTCCAATGCTTTGAAGTTCTAAGCAGGAATGCTATCCTGCTCTGTGGCTTTATTTGAGTTCCTCTGCAGGCTTGGTTTCCTGATCTCATCAATAAAGGGAGACAAAGTAAGGCAGTCTTGGTGAACTTTTCTGGCACCAATGGGAGTGTGTGTGTGTGTGGGGGGGAGTGCCAGAAAACAGAAGAGCAACTCCCTGGTAAGCTGAGTTTTTGGTTTCTGGTGCATGCATGTGTTCCAGCTACTTGGTCTTCCAGTTTCAGCACACATGCATGCATGAAGACCAGCTGGCCGGTGTGCATGCACATGCCAGAAACTGGAAACTCAGTCTCCCAGCACATGCAAGCGTGCCGGGGAGCTGCTCTTCCAGTTTCCAGGGCTCCCACGCACATGAAGACCACCTAGCCAGCATGCATGCGTGCACTGGAACCAGAAAGAGCAATGGCAACGGCTGTCATGCCCGGAGAGATGGCTCTGTGTGCCACTTCTGGCTTGTATGCCATAGGTTCACCATCACGGGTCTCAGGCATCTAAGACTGGCAGCTGAAGAATTTTCTGTAAAACATCAGAGTCTACTGTGAGTAGGTTGGAAAAATGTTCAGCTCAATGGTTCTTCAGTCCTTCCTGATCTTTAGATCAGACTCCACCCATCAGATGACAGCAGTGTGGACGATCCTCATCAGTGGTGGGATTCAATTTCTTTTACTATCGGTTCCGAGGGCGTGGCTTACTGGGCGTGGCAGGGGATGGATATTGTAAAGTCTCCATTCCCTCCCCACTCCTGTGGGAAGGTTACTGCAAAATCCTCATTCCCTCCCCATCCCACTAACCTGCTTTCCAGCTCCATTCTCCTGTGCAGGGCAATCAAAGAATCAGCTGGGACTCAGGAGGCAGAGAATAGATGGGGACAGGGACAGTCAGAGGTGGTATTTGCCAGTTCTCTGAATTACTCAAAATTTCCACTATCGGTTCTCCAGAACTGGTCAGAATCTGTTGAAAACCACCTCAGATCTTCATTTAGATAGAGTATTAACTGCTTTTATACACTGAAGAACTCTCTGGTGGCATTTATGTCCGCATAGCATTCCACCTGCTCAGATTTCATCTCCACCCATCCTGCATTTCTTACATTTTCGCTCTACTTCAGACACCTGCTATTTAAACTTCTCTTTCTTTGAGACACATGCCGGATGATTCTGCTAGTCTGCCAAGGTTTTGTCCTTCGCCTGGAGGTCTGCCTAAATGGTCTTGTGGTTTTCATCAAACCAGTCTTGTTGCAGTTGGGTTTTCAGTCTGAGTACAGTTGTCTCAGTCTGCAGTCAGCGTGATGTCATCTTTAAACTACATCCACTTTTCAGAGCTGGTTCCGACGAACAGTAAATTGATGGGAAGTTTTTCATATTAGTAACACTGAAATTGGTCTGAGTCTTGCAGTCTGCCAGTGTTGAAAGATGTTCTGACAAGCCTTGGGGATCGAGATCGCCTTGTCTGAAGGGATAAATTACGGAGACTCACAATGGAATGAATTTAAAAATCAACTTTATTTATTGCGTAGGTTTATCTCTGCATTTTGCTGCACACAGGGCATACATATTTAATGCTAATGTAGCCTCTGTAGAAATATCTTGAGTATATAAAGACTGTAAAGTGGTATCAATGTATTAAAGATGGGTCTCGTGGGCATGCTTCAATGAAGTCCAAAGGGGGGTTGGGAATGTTCTTGTCTCTTCAGCTTTTTCCCACTTTAATTATTTTAATGCAAAATACCATGTTCAGGAAACCTTATAGATCTTTTAAATAGCTTATGAATAAATCCAGCTGTAATAAATGTCACTTGTATCTTGCTAACAAACAACAACAAGCACAAGAAATTATTGCAGAAGTACAATGCTGGTTCTTCTAGGAGCATTCACCGGTAGGTGAATCCTAAATGTAAGATTTAGAAACCATTTTAAGGGAATTTTGATAGCATTGCCGGCACTTTGGGAAATATGTGAAGGAATCTGTAAGATCCCTCCATGTGCTTTGGTTCAAATCACAATGCGTTCATCTTGCTTTCAATTAAAATCAAACTTGTGTTTTAACTTCCTAGTTTCAATTTACTTTTGAACAGAGGTAGTATTCAGCAGGTTCTGACCAGTACTGGAGAACCAGTAGCAGAAATTTTGAGTAGTTCGGAGAACCAGCAAATACCCCTTCTGACTGGCTTCGCCCCCGTCTATTCTCTGCCTCCCGAGTCCCAGATGATCGGCTGGGTCTTCTTTGGTTGCCCTGCACAGGAGAAGGGAGCTGGAAAGCAGGTTAGTGGGATGGAGAGGGAATGGAGGATTTTGCAGTATCCTCCCCTGGAATGGGGTAGGAATGGAGATTTTACAGTATCCTTCCCCTGCCACGCCATGCTCACCAAGCCACGCCATGAGCACCAAGCCATGCCCAGAGAACTGGTAGTAAATTTTTTTGAATCCCACGACTGCTTTTGAAGGGATCTAGGAACCAGGTGGCCTCCAAATTTCCCCCTTTTCTCCCCTCCCTGACAATATACTAGAATCAGTATCACTACCGTGTTTCTCCAACAATACAGCCTCCCCCAATAGGAAGTCCCAGCATGCTTTATAGGCATAAAATCAAATTAAGCCCCTCCCCCCAAATTAAGGCCTATATTAAACATGCAAAATGGGGGGGAATGGTGGGGGGGGGGCTTGTCGTTAGGAAGTACTTTTGTTGCATACCCGGAAATGGTGCTGCTTGCATTGACTTCGGCATTGATGGGGCACTTCGTATCGGGAGACCTTCCACCACCGTTGCTTTCCCTTCTCCCCGTGCTGCCGCGGCATTGTTTGGTGCAGCCGTCCACGACCAGCCAGGGCTCCTCCCTGCAATCGGAGCCCGGCGGAGACACTCGGCTTCAGGTGCTCCTGTCACCACCTTCCCTTTGCCTTCGAACGCAAAGCCAATTCTTTTAAAAACAGCACCCTACTACCAGTATGACAAAGACTCCTCTGCCCAAGAGGGCAGCCCAACCCCATGTGGGGAGGCAAATCTCCTGGAGCCGCAATGCAGGAGAAGTGCCCAACCACCTTCCCTACCTGGCACCAGGCAGAGTGCGAAGAGCTTCGCCTGGGGCGCCCAGTGCAGCTGAGAGGCGGGCCCTCCTGCTCTTTCGCTTGGCAGGTGGGCGCACACCCGCGGCTCGCTTTCCTGGCTCTGCCCAGCCCACATGGCTCTGGCGGAATGATCGGAGGGTCCGGCAGGGAGGCACTCGCTGCCTTAGCGAGTGCTCTGCCACCAGGCATGAAGGCCCGCCTTTCAGCTGTGCTGGGCACCCCAGGCAAAGCTCTTCACACTCTGCCCAGAGCCAGGAAGGGATGGTGGTTGGGTGCTTTTCCTGGGGTGGGCTGATCCTGTGCTGCAGCCCCGGGAGAGTAGCCAGGGAGGAGCCCTGGCTGGCAGTGCATGGCTGTGCCAAATGCCGCGACATTGCTCTAAACGCCGCATCAGCACGGGGAGAAGGGAAAGCAACAGTGGCAGAAAGTCTCCCGATACGAAGTGCCCCACCAACACTGAGGTCAACATCCAAGCCGTCGCTGCCCACCCACCCGAGGATGCAAGGGGGGGGAATTAAGTCACCCCTGAAAAGACCCCCTAGCCATTTTTTTCGGGCTTAAAAAAGATAAGGCCTTATTTTGTGAGAAACACAGTAGTTTTTAATTCAGTAGAATGCTATATACTGGGCATTCAGAATAAAACCATAGCAGGCAAGTTCGATAGATGGGGTGTGACTAACATTTTTTATGCAGCATCTAGCGGGAGCTCAAGGTCAGTTTTCAGATTTGGCTCTTTGAGACATGAGTCAAGTTCATGCATAAGTGATAGAGACACATGGTGTCGCAGCAGTGGGATTGTTGGAGCAGACTCACGGTAATGAGTCTGTCAGAAAAAGTCAAAGGTAGAAGCAGTCTCAGACTAAGTTCCCTTTGCCTATGGGTTATGCCCTTGAGCTGGAATGATGTGGCACTATAATTTGTTGTAAGAGAGACAGTCAGACTGCTTCAAGAAAATGCTAACGTTCTCTACTTAGATATGGGACACTTGAAGAGGATGATCAATAATTTGATAAATAACCCCACATTACATTTTATATCATGAATCCATGAATAGTAGAAGTCTCACCTTATCTTGACTTAGAAATACCAAAGATACTTTTTGAACACAAGTACACATTTAGAAACCATTTTGACACGAAAGGAATTTATTATAAGCTTACTTTGTCTGAAGAATTCTGAATTATTTAATGCAGCTGTATATCTCTGATGTGGTAGAAAAGATCCCCAGTAACTACAGAAGTTATCATGGGAAAAAAGGCAGAAATAAAATTAAACTCCAACAAGGCCCTCCAGAGCAGCATTTGAATGCCACAGGAAATGATATTGAAGTGACATGAATACAAGTTTTTACAGATTATGCAACAGACATATTTGAGTGCCCCAAAGAATCCTTTTAGTCTGATCCTTGGCATTCATAATGTTATAAATGTCCGTGGCCTTTTCATGGTTTACATATTTTTTTTTCCAGTTTATGAAAATTATTGGCTAATAGGTGGATGATGTTTTCTTAATTAAAAAAAAAAAGAAGACTCCAGCTGAACACATCTTCAGCTTCAATGCTGAGACTTTCACAGATAGTAACAGTAGCAAGTTTTGAACAGTGGTGGTATTCTACTGGTTTGGCCCGGTTTTGCAGAGCCGGTAGCGCCGATGAGCAGCAGAGACTGAGCCGCTTCTCTCCACCGCTCTGCTGTGGGGCCCAACCACCTGCCCGGGCTCCCATACTCACCTTTATCCCTTGCTTTTGAAGCGCAGCTTCTTTGCGTGGCACAGCAGTGCGGCACGGCAGCTGCTGAAGCAACTGGGAGAGTGCAGGTTTGTGGGAGGTGAGTTGGAACACCTTTGCACCTGTGAAAATGACTCTGTGCTTGTGCAAAGTGCACATTTGGCACACACGCAAAGTGTATGCAGGCATGCAAGGTGCGCCAACCAAGCCACGTCCACCAAACATTTTTTGAATCCACCACTGGTTTTGAAGAATAAGAGACACCTTGAATAGCCAAATCACATTAGCAGTCTGTTTTCAGTTCAGGGATAATCCAAATAACAAAGTCCAGTATCATAAACAGTTCAGTAAACAGACTCACAGCAATCCAAGAAGAACAACGATCAGCAACAGTCAGTAGGAAAAAATGCAAACCGACCAACATCGAACATCAGAACATCTAGCAACAGAACGGCCCAGGTTTCTGGCTCCATCTTATGGCTGTTTGAGGAACCACACCCAATTACAATTTTAACATTCCCTTAAAGAAACAGTATTGAATGTCTATCCTGGTTTATATATTTCCAACCCAACTGTTAGGTGACTATCAATTCCTAACAAGTCATCTTTGTGGCAGCTCTTCAAATAATGGATCATGTCACCCCTAGTCCTTCTTTTCATTAGACTAGACATACCCAATTCCTGCAACAATTCATCATATGTTTTAATCCCCAGTTTCCTAATCATCTTTGTTGCTCTTTGTACTTTCTCTAGAGTCTCAACTTCTTTTTTATACTGTGGTGACCAAAACTGGATGCAGTATTCCAAGGCTTCATAAAGTGGTACTGACACTTCACGTGATCTGTTAATGCAGTCTAGGATTGCATTGGCTGTTTTGATGGCTGCAGCACACTGCTGGCTCATATTTAAGTGATTGTCTACTAGAACTCCAAGATCCCAAGTTATTGCTATTGAGTCAAGTTTCTCCTAATCTGAACCTGTACATTTGGGGTTTTTTTTTCTGTCTAAGCGTAAAAACTTAGTTTTATCTACACTGAATTTATCTACACAGATAAACTCTAGGCAGAGCCCATTGTTCAAGTCTGTCAAGATCTAACTGGTTCTTGAGCCTAACTTCTGGGGTGTTAACTATTCCTGTCAGCTTGGTGTCTTTGGCAATTTTGATGAGTTTCCCTTCAATTTGCTCATCTAAATTGTTTATGAATATATTTAAGAGTTATAGGCCTAAAATGGAAACTTGGGACACCCCACTGCCTATTTCCTTCCATTTGGGGGGGAGGGAATTCTCATTAAATTATATGTAAAAGCATTGTTATTTTCAGAAAGATTCATAGTATTTTTTTCATGGAAACCATGTGTTAAAATAATGCACATTTTATGCATTTCTTAAAATCATTGCTCGCTTTGACAGAGAAACAAAATGTAGGGCTAGAAATACATTGGTTTACCAACAACTCAATAAATATTCACTGATAACAACTTATTTATACAAGCCACGTTAAAATTTAAAAAATTATGATAGTCATATAAGTAACTATAAACACACATACACAGAGAATAAAGTTTATAATAGATAATTATATATAGAACTGTATAATAAGTTGATTATTTTTTAAAGAATATATTATATATTCTTATTTTTTCTATTTTATTTCTTTGCTTCTTTTTAGCATTTATCATATGTTTTTAACAATGTATGTATTGTTGTGCTTTGTCCCCTTTTTCTATTATTATTTTAAAACTAATAAAAAGTATAAAAAATAGAACCTTTCAATAAAATACGCAATGATCTCTCAGCACTGTACTTATAAATTTGTTTAAGAACTATTTTCCAAATCTTTACTTTCAACAACTCAGTCTTTATGTTAATTTTCTTTTTTTTCTTTTCAGCTTCCCCAGAATAAGAAAACATTTTTTGATCTGAGAATGGAATATTTAACAAAATTAATATTAAAGAAAATATTCAGTGGCTGTAGATCATGATCTATCCACACAGCGGTTATTTATATAACAGTGCGCAAAACAGCACTTCTTTTGTGTCCTCTCAACGTTGATGGCATAACACAGTAATATTCAAGAAAGGCAAGGAGAGTTTCATATTTTCTTGTATGATTAGAGAGAAATAACTTTGTCAGCTACTTCAGATAAATAAGTGTTTTAAGTGAGAGTTTTGTTAAATGAAAAGGAGAAAACGAGAAGGCATAAGTGTTTTTTGTTTTTTTTTTAAGAGTGGTTTTGTTTCAGGTAAACTGATACGAGATTTTACGGAACGAGCTTAAAAAACTTTATTGGTTCCCCCCTCCTTCCATTATTGATTTTCTCCCACTGCCAACCAAGATACTTCCCGACTTTTTCATTTCAGTTCTTTTGACAGGCAGCAGATCATATAGATAGCATTCTGACTAAGAGTAAGTCACAGAGATAAAATAAAAATTTGTCAGAGAAAAACCAGTAAACTCAGTTGCATTCTTTCTTGTGTATTTGTACTGATTAGAACAAGAATAACAGAGTTGGAAGGGACCTAGAGGCCTTCTAGACCAATCCTCTGCTCAGGCAGGAAACCTTATATACCATTTCAGACAAATCGTTGTCTAATCTCTTCTTAAAAGCTTCCAATGTTGGAGAATTCACAACTTCTGCAAGTTGTTCCACTGGTTAATTGTTTTAATTAGTTTTGCAAATTTATATAGATCTTTTTCTTCTAGATCCTGTTTAACTTAATATAACCATGTGGAATTGGACTGAATAATTAATAATATTCACAAGTCTTTTGCCTGTTTTGTTAATATGCTTCATATATGTCAGGGGTGTCAAACTCAAGGCCTGGGGGCAAGGTTCAGCCTGAGGAGAGCTTAGATATGGCCTAGGAGGGCACCCTGGAAACAGTGAGGGACTGTCCCATGGTGCCTCTGCCAGTGAAAATGGAGCTCAGGAGAGCCACTGGTGGTCCTCCCGAGCTCTGTTTTCACTGGTAGAGGGTTGTAGTAGGCTGGTGTAGCCAAAAATGGAGCTCGGGGGCCCGTTTTCTCTGGCAAAGCACTCAGGCCACCCCAGGTGCCCTGACACAAGTGACATCGAGTTGGCCACACCCACCTTGGCCACAGCCACTCTGACCTCCTGAGGTCAAACACAACCCCTATGTGGGCCTCAATGAAATTTGAGTTTAACACCCCTGATATACGTGCTGATTCTCTAGTGAAAGTTTAGGGGCCTGATGGCTCAGTGTCTTAATGACACTGGGGATGGTTTCTACTCCAATGGTTTGAGTCCTAGCATTATGTAGTAGGGTGATCTTCTATCACTTCCCTCTGCCCACCTAACGGTTCAAAAGCATGTCCCATGCGAGTAGATAAATAGGTACCACTTCGGTGGGAGATGAATTGGTACTCTGATTCCTACTGACTCTGAATTTCCTGTTTGTGGTGCCCACTTGTGAGGTGGCTCAAGGGAGGGAGGAGACCTTGGATGATGGTGAAAACTGAAATTTTCACATGATGTATTCTTATTTTAGCATTGCATGCAAACAAATTGAGAGCAAATGCTTTGAGAAAGGATATTTATATTCAAAAAATACTGTGCAGGCAGGCAGAAATTTTTATGTAATGTTGTGATTGAAGCTTTTACCAGGCATACAACTGGAAAAAAATTATCTACTAAAATAAAAGTGACTTTGCAGACCATTAAAATGTAAAGAAAGAGACATAGCTGTAGCAAAGAATCACCAAAATGTCCCATTTTTTGTGTGGTCAGAGCATGTCATTTTGGGTTATGCATGGGACATGCATGGAAAAGGGTAAGTAAATTGTGTATTGTACGTTATTTGCATCATAATGAAATCACATAATTTTCATTACTGGGATAATGACATTCTGCTATGTGTGACATTATGTATCATAATGTCATCCACTACATCATTGGTGTCAAACTTGATCATCATGTATCGTGACATTATTTGCCTTTGCAGAGTTGGGAGGGCGTGGCCTGCATATAACGCATCCAGCCCGCCGGTTGCCAATTTAACAGGCCTGCACTAAATGTCTGTACCAATAAGGGTGATATTTTATATGAATTGAAATACACCCAAACACAAATAGAAGAGAGAAGACAAAATTATGAGCGATGTAATAACAATAATAATACATTTTATTATTTAATTGTGAAAAATTAATTATCATTTTCTTTTTTGTGTGCATGTAATGTTTTGCTGGAGTAAAGTATACAGAACATGTTAACATCTCAATGTTAAAATGTTAACAATATACTATGGGAAATATTAACAGTATTTCATAAAACATTATAGACATTATGTACAGTGGGCAATCGAAATTTAGTTCTAGGAACAAAGTTATCCCTACAGCCATCCATGCAAAGTTTAAACTGCGTGCATCATTTTTTCATGCCTGCATTAATGATTTAAAAGTCTGTGAAAGCTGCAATTGAATATTGCTTGGAAATAAGTGATTAACTGATATTGAAAAAAATGGGTATTCTTTCTAAGTAAAATTTGTAGAATTGCTAGTACATTATATTTTCCTAAGAATACACACATTGTGATTTGCTGGACTCTAGCAGTGTCTTTAATTATTTTGCTAGTTGTTATAGTATGATATTCATATATTTCTTTTACATTTTGCTGGTTGACCATTAAATATTATTGATTGATTGATTGAACTAATCTCATGAACTAATTTGTATCAAACTTGGAAAGGTGACCAGCAGAAAAACGTCAGATTTCTAGGCTAAGATTGGGGAAAAAAATCTGAAAAAAAGCTAACCACTTTTGCATTGTTGATTTCATCAATTCAAACTTCACTTGAAAGAATTTATCTCACTGCATTTAGAAAAAGAAAACAGATAGTGCAGGAAATGTCACAATGAAAAAATGAAATCAGATTACTTTAGTTCAAGAAGGACATTGTGAAACTGGCCTTGACATCTCTGAAGATGTCTCTACCCCCAACTGATTGATATTTTTTGGATATTCCCATCTTGCATAATATTTGCTTTGTATTAACATGGGCTTTCAATTATATCGAAAATGCCTCACCTTTTCAAAAATGTATACAGGCATTTCCTTATCTTTACCAGCACATTTATAGATGGCACAGCGAAAAGGAATTATGTGTCCTTATAGCTATGAAAAAGCTATTTTTATTTTTACTCTTATGCAGACATTTTCTTTTAATTTTACTAGCTTTTCTGAGCCCAGAGCTTTATGCACAACATTTAAAGTCTGGTTTTTTTAAATGCCTTTGTGAATTCTAGCTAAAGGAGAATTCTGTGAAAACCTTACTGTTCTCCTTTTAGCATGTAGCAAGCTTTATTCTAATTCTATTTCACTGCTGACTGGGGTAAAAGATCAGATGTAGAAGACAAGAGAGGAATAAGCAGAACAGAATGTATTGCCTCAAATTGTTAACATTATAGTTGTCCAGTATGCTCTGTAATGTTAGGAACAAGCAGAGAAAGATTTCTTCTAAGTCTCCTATGCCCTACAATTGCGTCTCTATATCCATGAGAAATATAATAATGTAATTCCTTCCATGCAATCCCCCTACATCTCAAGTATTATCAGTGGAAAGACCAGTGGGAAGGAAAGGATAACTCTTGGTCAGAAAGAGCTTGGAATTGTTGCAAACTTCTTTGAGCATTTGGATTTGAGCAGTTGACTCTTGAAAAAGCACCTTTGGATAGCCTCTGATTCAATTTGAACCAAAGTGGGATATTTTTTGAATCCAATTGAGGTTTATTACCTTTAGAAAATGGGATGGAGAGGGATAACAAATTGGTGGTCTTTCAGAAGGCTATGTCCTTGAATATATAAGAAAACACAGCTGGTCTCCATTCTAATCTACAGTCAAAATGTATACACATTTATATACAACATATATAGAAACCATCTGCTTGGCAGCCAAACTGTGATTCTTTTAGTAATTCTTCAATATTTTGACAGGCACTGAATCAACTGTGACTGCATCTGAGTAAAGTCAAGATAATGTTTCCAGGTATAACAATCTGCTGCTAGTGGATTACATATAACTATTTATTTCCCTGTTTTTTAAATTCGATATAATATTTTTTTAAAAAATAGCACTTCTGAGATTAGAAGTTTATTTTTATTTTTACTGTACCTATTACAATTATAGCAGCACTTCCAGCAGGTCAATGTTATTTCTTACCACTGTTTTACTGTTCCCAGAATGCTTGATGCCTCAGCACGAAAGAGTTATCTACTTATTTATCTATCTGTTACATTTCTCAGCTGTCCCATTCCAGATAATCTGGGCAGTTCTAGCCCAAGAACTTCCAATAAACTATCTTAGATGAAATTACCTCTGTCCTTGGATACAAGTTTCAAGCTACTCAGTGTTAAATGATGCAACATTCTGTGACTGAAATCTTTCTATTATTTGCTGAGTTTAAAGAAAAGTGTGGATTTGCTTGCTAGAAGAGGCAGTGAGTATGAATTAATAGTGTTGGTTAGTTCTGAGTTTGAAAACTATCCCCAAGGGACACTTCCTGCTATAAAGTCTTTATGAATTCTTTATTGAACCCCTATCCTTTATGCATGCCTACAGTATTAACACATGTATAAAAATGGGCTTTAATCTTACAAACTGCTGTCTTGACTTTTTTTTAATATTTCCCCCATTGTCATATTGCTGCTGTTTTCCTGAGTTTTAATTTTATACTTTCCTCATTGTCATGATTGCTGTGTTTCCTGAGAATCTCATGAATATGGAAAATGCTGGCCAAGGCTATCTCTCTTGAGCCCAAGCTACAGGAAGTCATCCCAACAGGGCATATAGCAGGAGAAAAACTTTTACCTTACTCATGAGTTTAAACTTATCAGTGTGTTGTTCATAATAGTGCTAACCGTATCTATTTGTGAATAATTTAGCACCTATTAAAGCGGAATTGTTGCAAAAACATTGTATTATGTTCTTGGGAAAAAACACTTGTAAGTTAGATGACAAAGGATAGTTTGAAGAAATACATGCACCCTCAGCTTTTGAACTGGCTCTCCTTCAAAATATGGGAAACATTTACATATATACTGCTTCACGGTGCTTTTTACAGCCCTCTCTAAGTGGTTTACAGAGTCAGCCTATTTCCCCCAACAATTTCCTCACTTTAGCCACCTCGGAAGGATGGAAGGCTGAGTCAACCTTGAGCCTGGTGAGATTCGATCTGCCAAATTTCAGGCATCTGGCAGTCAGCAGAAGTAGCCTGCAGTACTGCATTCTAACCACTGCACCAGCACGGCTCTTATTGAACAATATTGAATTTTCGGCTTAATAGTAGACTTCTAATATTTTTAAACTGTATGCAATTGCAATATTGTAATGCTTTGTTATGTGACTTTTAAAGTGATTGGCTTATGGTTTTCTTTGGCTGTTTTATGCTTTTTTGATATTTTTATATTTAATAACTTTTCTTCTTTACCTGTTGTATTTTAAAACAATACTTTTTTAAAAAGTTATGGTTCTCAAATTCAAATTCAATGCGTATACAGCAATATTATAAACTGTTAGTGGTACTTTCACCATAAGCTAATGTGTGTGTGTATGTGTGTGTGTGCATGTTATATTCTATTACTTGTCAAACATTAAATGTTAACCTTCCTGCAGTCAGTTAAGCATTGTTTTGATCCTGGCAGCAGAAAAGTTAATAATGCTTAGAAACAAAATGTTCCAAGCTAGTGTAGGTAAGTACAGTATATGTATTGTAACTCCTCCTAAATGCATGGCACAGCCTCTTCTATTTTAGATGAGATAAAGATAAACAATCAGCACCATTGTTAAAAACCTTATTCTTTGTCAGCCTACTATATGTCATTAAGAAATTAAATAATCCTGACTGACAACTGAAACATTGACGCCTTCTGGGGAATACACCTTTGAAAACCAACTATTGAAAGTGGTTTTCTGCTGTGGGAGAAGCACCAATTTACAATATCATCAGTCAGGTTTTGACATGTAGCTTTGGGCTTGCCATTTTGTTAATAAAGTATTACACTGTATCCCCGAGAGAGGACTTCCCTGAAGAGAAACTTAAGGTCTTTGTGAAATTATGACTTTGATAGGGACATGGAATGAATGTTTAAATGAATTATTAACCTTTCATACCACCAGTGAGTGCAGCTGCAAGAAAATTCATCATTCTATTGTCATAAAGTGAAAAAGCTAGGTCACTGTACAATCCTTAAAACCTTTTCTTTCCTACTTGTCATTGTAATACCAAAATAATATAAAGTCTCTAATTCCTTTGAGCAAACCAGGTTATTTGGTCTATGTCTAAGCAGGCTTGCGTAAGGTTGCTCTTGCAGACTTAGAAATTAGAACAACAAAAAAAAATTCTAAGCATTTAAATGGGAATGATGACAAATCCCTATCAACTTTTGACAGCATTTTTCCTAACAATTGTACTAAGCTAGTAGTAACCAAGCGCTATATAAGCTAGGTAAGATTAAACTGCTTGAGATAATTTTCATTTAGATTCTGATTGAGATTCAGAGGATCTCAGACAATGGAACGAATGTTTATATCTTCCCAGTTGGATTTAGCAAATCTTTGGCTGAATCAAATCTTGCTGGTCTTCCCTGTCGTTTTAGATTAGCTTTATTACATGATAATACACATATTATTTTTTTCTTCTAATTAATGAGACACTACAGAGACAATACATATGATTTTAACATGGAGTTAAAAATGACAAGAGAAATTGGGTTTTTGAACTGTAAATTTGGCTCTCTCTTCATCTTGTAACGAATAACATATTTATTGTAAACAGGTTATTGGGAAGGTCACATGTTGGACAGTTTCCACAGTCACAACCTAAATAATTCTGCAAGGCTTCACATCTTTATTTATTTATTTAATTTATTCATTATATTTATTTGCCACCCATATCACTTTTAGGCAACTTTCCTGTACAAAACAAACAATAGAACGTGTGATCCAGTGCATACATATAGCAAGTTCTAAAACAGGAGGCATATCAGGAAGAAATTTAATTCTTATATCCTACTGTTATAAATTAAAAGGATCTAATTAAACTATACGTCAAGTCAACTTTGGCTCCAGGCTACTACACAGTCTTCTAAAATTAAACACTAATACTTCTACTATTACTACTCCTACTCCTACTAATATAAAACCCTAGTGTTTGTCAAGCTGTCAGCTGAAAATGCTTTTGAAAGCAACCCTGGTAAGGCACCTGTCTTTCATGAGAAAATAGTGCTGAGCTTTATCTTGTCAAGACAAGTTAACTCTTTATTTCTCCCTTACACAACCCTCAGTTTTGGAGCAAATGTACTTTACAGAGTGAGACATGTTTTTCTAAGAAAGACAGCTTAAAGTTGAACACATGATATTTTCAGGCCTCTCCTGCTGTGAAATATTTCCAAAAATAGAACAAAATGCTGGGAAATCTTGATATCCATGAGTTGCAGAAATAATGACAGTGCCGGTCAACTTATCTGGTTAATTGTTTCAGAATATGTTTTTTGTAAGAGAGATATTTAGCTATGGAACTTTTTCAGCTTTCTACACAAAGAATAGAGAACAAGGTATAGATGGCATGCAAAAAAGCCAATATTTAATCAAACAGGAATTGGTGAAGAAGAGATAGCAGAAATTAACTCCTAGATCTCTAAACAAAGGCCTAGAGAAAAAAAATGACTTGATAAAAGGAAACATACTGATCATATATCTGCCACAGTCACCTTTCAAAATGGAAATCTTTTCAAAAGAAATCATTTATAGAATGTGGGTAGAAAAGCAGCCCTATTGAACTCATGGCATAGTAGGACATCTGGTATTTGATGCAACTATGAACTCTAGTCTACCATAAGTTAAAAATACATAGTTTTTCCTCGATCAAGGGAAGATTTGTTGTTCATCGTACTTTGACCATTTCCAGTCCAGTGTGGATTCCATGATTCATCTGGATTTCAGTGGAGGTAGGTTACCATACCTTCTGCCCTTATTTTTCAAGACCAGCAGGTTTCCAGCAGAGCCACCAGGTACCACTGTCTTGCAAGTAAAAGTGTTCTTCTTCATGCAGCAAACAATTGTTAGAATTGGCTGAGAAGTGCAAAAAAGTAAATACATTTGAAATGAATGCAACGGTTACGGTTGTTCAAAATGTGTGGCGAGAAAGAAAGGTGAGGACAGAGAAGGAAAGGGAGAGGAGCACAGAGAGAATGAATAGAGAATCCTCTAGATCAGGGGTGTCAAACTTGTCATGGTGGCATCACGTGACATATTGGGACTTTTTTCCTTTTCACTAAACCGGGTGGAGGTGGGGCCAGCACATGACGTATTTGGCCCATGGGCTGTGAGTTTGACACCCCTGCTCTAGATTCAGGAACAACTTTTAAAAATAAAAAAGGAAACTATGCTATTTATCATAGGGGAAAATGTCTCCCAAGTGTTCTAAGGCAGTGTTGGCTAAACTTTTTGGGCTCCTGTGTCAAAAATTGTGCACGCGCTTGCATGTTCGAACTCGCGTGCCAGCACCCAGAAGGCAATGCGCGCCCCCCCACGTCCCCTACACATGCGTGTGTAATACCCACCCACCCCCTCCTTCAACCTCCTTACCTGTACTGCACCTCACAGCTGATTTTCGGCTGGTTTGAGTCCTTTTTCAGCCTCCCAAAGGCTTGAGGAAGGCTTCTGAAGGCCGAAAACTAGCCCTGTTTCTTCACTTCCAGTATTTTCGGAAAAACAGGAAGTGATGAAATGGGACTAGTTTTCGGTCTGCAAAGCCTGCAGAAGCCTTCCTCAAGCCTTTGGGAGGCCGAAAATCAGCTGTGAAGCGCACGCATGCCCAGTGAATTAAGTTTGCCTGCAGCTTGTGTGCCAGCGCAAATGGCTGTGCATGTCACCTGTGGCACGCGTGCCATAGGTTTGCCATCATGGATCTAAGGAAATATTCACACTCTTAAAATAAAATGCAGTATAATTGTTGAATGTTCAGATTCAGAACTTTATCTTAAAGCAGCATAGCAAACAGGAAAGGAGACCAAGAAGGTAAAAGGGGCTGATATCCAGTTTGGAGAATATAATTACTTACAAATATAATGAGAGAGGAGTCTGCAAACATATAATGTTGGCTAGCATCTACATTTGTTATATTACATCTACATTTTCACTAGATTTGATTTAAGGGGCGTGCATAAGTGCACAATCGTGCCTACCGCCCCTGTCCTATTGTCCCCATTTATTCGTACCAATTTCCTGTATTCTTACTCAGGTTTATACTTATACCTATTATCTTGTAAGCGATTGACAAATCAAATAAATAAATCAAATAAATAAAAATTTGATGGAATATAGAGGCAGATGATCTTGTCTGAGAATACAGCATTCATTTCTGACTCAGAACAGTCTCTAACATTAAAAGAAGCATGCATGTACCTTGGCAGATAGAAGTAGAATCTATTTTGGAATATAGTTTGATCATGCTGACACATCTAACCTTAATCTCTTGCTAATGCCTTGTTAACAATGTTAAGAATATTAAAGCAATATGGAGCAATTAAAAAGTATGTCGAGATTATATGTGGTAACATGCCTTCAAATTATTGTACATTCAATATGAAAAGGTAGACAGCTAACCTATTTTGAACATTTTAAAAATAATCTCAAGAAAGGAAAGAGATGAGAAGTCTTTTTAAAAAAGAGAAATATTTTCTGAGAAATGTAAAATAATTCCATATGTTTGGAAGCGAAGAGAAAGCAAAGGTGTAAGGCAATTATCTACAACTGTGAGTGTATGTCTGTTTGACACAATCCTGTGACAATTACATGACGAGGGTTGCCCTTTGCTGAAATGCGTTTGCTCTTGCTATTTCTCATTTTTGCCATCATGTCAGTGTTTTCAAATTTAAAAGTTAAATCGTGGCAAATTGTCACAATGGTAGTTTGGGCACTGTTAGAACTACGGTTATGTGATTGTTTTAGTAAATGGTTGATTGGAAAAGTATTTTCTGCTCAGTTGAAAGCTTTGCTGCAGGGGCAGGCATATGAATCTGAAATACAAATTCAAGCTAGTCATGCATAAAGATTGACCTTTCCTAGATATATACTTAACTAAAATAATATTCTATGAGTTACTTCCATTTAAAAAAGCTGCCTTCTCCAAGAAACACTTTAGAATATTGTTCCACCTCCTCATTCCAGGTTTTGAAATTCCTATTGATTGGTGCTTTTTAAGAAATATTTTTCAAAACAATAATTATACATTTGGAGCTATAAAGGTGAGAGAGGAGAGATCTACTTTCAGACTTCAAAGATTATTTTAATTTAACCTTGCAATAAAATTAGAAGCAGAAGTTCTGGATGTGCTTCCTGACTGAACGGCTCACAGGGTTGACTATGTCTTGGTGTACATCTGACCAAGAATTAAATCCCATATGAGAATAAACCAATTTATTAAACTGTGAAATGAAAAACATGTTTGTTCACTGGGTGTAAAACTAAAATAATTATAACATAAGTAAAAATCCCTTCTTAGCAAAGATGATTAGCTTATAAAACCCTTCCATGGTGGTGCAGTGGTTAGAGTGCAGTATTGCAAGCTTCAGTTCATCTGCCAAGAGTTTGATCCTGATCGGCTCAAGGTTGATTCAACCTTCCATCCTTCCGAGATTGGTAAAATGAAGACTCAGAAGGTTGCTGACTCTGTCAGGTGCTTAGAGGTACTATGAAGCATATATAAGTCTAAGTGCTATTGCTATTCTACAGGCAGGTGATTAAAACTTCACCACTAACAACAAGACTATGGTGTGGTAGCTAGACCCAGGTTCATCTTTTCATATGATTACAGGCTAGTCACACATATTTCACCAAATTATTGTTCTGGAGATAAAAAACAAATGGAAGCCTAGCCCTATATACTTGAATTCTCAGAAAAAAAGCATACCATCGATAGAAAAAGATAAAGACAATAAGAACAGCAAAAGAAATGCAATGTAAAATAAAGGCAACTGTGCACTGTAATTAAACCTATTTATATGTTAAAGAGACTTCTCTCCAATTTCCTATCTATCAAGCACTTCCCACAGTGAACCTGGATGACATCTTAATCTCCCAGCATTTCTTTTATTTTCCAAACACACCCTTTCTCTGTCTATCATTGGCTAAATCTCCCATGCTCCTGGCAACTACTCCATCTTGCAGCAAGTGGTGACTTTAAAATGAAAATGATATCAATGAAAAGAGTGGTTGTGAAGAGTGGTTGTGAAGAGGTGGAAAACAGTGGTGGGATTCAAAAATTTTTTATTACTGGTTCTGTGGGCATAGCTTGGCAGGCTTGGCAGGGGAAGGATACTGTAAAATCTCCAGTCAGAGGTGGTATTTGCTGGTTCTCTGAACTACTCAAAATTTCCACTACCGGTTCTCCAGAACTGGTCAGAACCTCCTGAATACCACCTCTGCTTCAAAAGTTGCAACAGGGGAAGCAAATATGGAAAGTGGCTTTTGTGACCAAAATGCTGTCCTTTTTTGTGGGGGTTGTTACATTGCCTGCATGTCTGTATGAAAAGTGGTGGAGATTGTGCGCAAAAGTTTGTTGTCCCTTTGGTCTTTTTGAGGAATGCACCCAATTCTATGGATGTATCAGCACTTCATGACAAAATTATTGGGTCAACTTACAAAACAGTCTTTGGATGGATGTTGTAATTATCTGTTTGAAAGATCTTTGACAGTAACAACAGTAAACTACAAGACTACATCAGTGGTGTTTTAACCATTAAGCAGACTAAGCACATGCTTCGGACACCAGGCCCAAAGAAGGCACCACAAAATTGAAAATATGGCTTTGTTTGTACAGTATGTACAAAGGGTGGGGGGGCACCAAGATTTGTCAGTGCTTAGGGCACCAGTGAGCCTTAATCCTCCACTGGATTATATATCAAAGTCTAAGGTGGTCAGATATGATGCAGGGCCATTTCTTTAACTTAAGCATGTTTTGGATATCTGAGACTGCAAGTTTATTACATCTGGGCCATTGTGCTTATTTTAAGCCTTCTCCTGGCTTTTCTACTGATTTAATGTGCAAATAAAGTCTTATACAGGAATAAAGTAGTTCTTTTCCCTCAGAATTCTTCTTGATGTCATTTCCCATAGGGAAGGTTCTAGGCTGAGTGAAGTAAAAATGTGGTACGATAGAGAGAAAGAACCACCCACTGAGTCTCTTCCATTAATATCCTTCAATATGTACTTAACAAATGAATTTTGCTTGCTGTACCAGTGTTTGGCTGATTTTTTTCTTTGCAAAAATCTTGCTTTAAATTAAATCACAATCCTCCGACTAATTCCAATGATGCTAATACATTCCTACAGTAAGTACTTTTGAAACATCTTATATTTTAATAAGCATAAGCAAAAAAAGAGAGCTTGAATTAACTGGTATGTCTTTCATAAACATACTTCCCAGCTTATCCCTATTATAGATTTCTAAGTTGGTTTGATTGTGCCAAGGCTCTTATTTTGATGGGCAAGGATTACTGTGAGCATATAGCAAAATAAATGAAACAAACTATAAATAGGCAGAAGGCATTAGCTTTTCTAGACTGATACCATAGAAGGAAAAACTCTAAAGATATTGTTTATGCTGGGTTAAGGGTCCCAAAATGGCATCAAAATAACATGAATGTTCAGTGAGATAATGAAGACAACAATAATGATAATGGAACAGAACTTTTTTGTGTGTTGTCAAATATGCTATTTTTAAAAAATCAAATAATATGCAGTTAAATTAAAGATACCTTGTTGAGGTATAAGATTTAATAGCTGACAGCTGCTATAAGTCTGATGCAATGTAAGACTGATGAAATTGAAGATGAATCAGCATTGGTATTGCCTTTTTTAAGACTAAGAAGGGCTCCACAGAAGTTTCACCATTTTAAAAGGTGTTTATATAAGGCAGCCATTAGATAGGCGTGTTCTCTCTCCTTGTGTCCTGTATCCAGTGTAGAGTTCTCTGTGCAGAGTTAAAAAGATTGTTTGCTTGTGAGGTATTTGCCTACCACATATATTATTGTATATGTCTTGTATATAAACCACTGTTAGGTGTCTCTGTGTGCTGTGTTTTGCTCCTGGGTTGTCCCATAATAGTAGTCACGTTGCAAATGATCTGATAGGTTATGGGCCCAGCACGCTTCCATTGCTGTACTACAAATCTCTTTATGTTCAGTCATTAACTCACCAGAATAAGGCATACTAATCTCTAACTATCAGTTATGCTATGATAGTCAAATGCAAAGACTTTGCATAGCAGTACACAAGATTCTATTGGATAAAATGAAGGTCATATCTGAAAATCTATGTATATGACTAAAAATTAATTAAAAGGTCATATAAAGCCAAGGTTCTCCCCTTTTCTTTTGCTTTGTTTCCTTTTTTAATTTGATCAATTAGAGTACTGAATAGTATATTGATCATCCATGGTTACCTATGTTGCAGCAAGGTTAAAACAATGCCAAACACATGATAAAGTGACAGTATTTATTGACTCACTGCAGCAACCAAGAATGTTTGAAAAGTTCTAAATTGGCTGAATTTGGTAGGGCAAATTCTTAATTCTGTTGTCTGATGGGATTGATTTACAAGGACCAAAGTGGGCAAAAGAAAAAAAAGATGTATCTAATCTGAAGAAAAACCCAGAGTACTTAGAAGTTAGAAAGGGATTACATATCTTGCTTCAGAAAAACCCTTATTCAAATAACCAATTTCTTCTCCAAATATTTTACTAATAGATTTCACCTGGAAATTGTATTGAACTGTTTCTTTAAAGCATATGACCGATTCCATGAAATTTTGATGGAGGTAAGCCATATGAAGGAGGAGGAGGAGAAGGAGAAGGAGAAGGAGAAAGAAAACAGTGAGCAGTGGTGTATTAAATTTACAAAATTCTGAAGCATTTTGAACATTTGATATTGATTCTGTTGTTGAGCTATCAGACTGATAGTATGATCTATATATACAGTGTTGCAGATGTGATCATAGATATGGAGAATGCTTGTTGGGAAAGAAAGTGTTGAGATGGGTTCTTTGGCTTTGACATGAATTGCTGGGCTCATGGTTTTTTGCATCATTAAAATCTGACTATCAGTTCTTTGTGGGGGTGGGGGGGGAATATTCTTTAGGATTTTTCTTTCCGAAGACCTTGTGCTTTTCTTTTCTACATGCAGGATTTGCTTGCTCAGCAGTTTATACCACCACGGATGGGTGAGGGGGAAGAAAAGAAATAATTTCATTCTGTTGCATTTGCTCTTGATTCTTGTTGGCTTGTTCTTATGGGTGATTTGATTCCCTCACTCCAAATCCATGTATTATTAAAGCCCTATTTGTCTCTGCATTAATCCTCTATGTATTTAACTAGTCTCAGTTCTTTCAGCCTAGCCGTATGAAAAAAATGCAAAAAGTCAAAAAATGCAGTATATTATAGATGGCTTAGCTCCTAATCTATCAGGAACTGTTAGTGAGATCCCTTTTTTCACTTCAGCCCCTTTTGCCCCCAAGCCAATCAGAAACAACGCAGCACAAGCAGAATTATTCACTGCCTAGGATGAGATGAGAATGCACGTGTTGATCCAGACACTTTATGTCTCAAGAGATAATAACTTGATATGACAGCAGCTACATATGTTACAGAACTCATTTGGGTGGGGGAAAAATGCTATCAAATCAGGAGATTTCCGGATCTTGTTATTGCTTCAACCAAGGTAAAATTAGCTACAAGTTTCCAGTCATTTTATCGGCCATCACAAGCTGATTTGATGTTGACTTGCATCAACATCTGCCTTATTCCTAGAAGGTGTAAAGTGTGGAGATAGCTTCCCATTTAATAAACTGGGGAATTGTCTGAACCTAAGTTAATTGTTAATAGGGACTCAGTGTAGGGATGCGGTGGCTCAGAGGCCAAGACGGTGAGCTTGTTGATCAGAAAGGTCAGCATTTCAGCGATTTGAATCCCTAGCACCATGTAATGGAGTGAGCTCCCATTACTTGTCCCAGCTTCTGCTAACCTAGCAGTTCAAAAGCATGTAAAAATGCAAGTAAAAAAATAGCGACCATTTTGGTGGGAATGTAAAAGTGTTCTGTGCATCTTCGGTTTTAGTCATGCTGGCCACATGACCATGGAGATGTCTTCAGACAGCACTGGCTCTTTGGCTTTGTAACGGAGATGAGCACTGTCCCCTAGACCCGGAAATGACTAGCATGTATGTGCAAGGGGAACCTTTACCTAAGTTAATTGTACAGTTGAGAATTAATAATGGTGAGGATGACATCTGGCTCAACAACAGCATCCATAGATTTAGATTTCAAACACCAAGCAGATGGAAAACAAATCCAAATAATAATCACTCATCCTCATCAATCAATGTGAGTGTGGGCACTCAATCTTTAAGTGGGTTCAGCTTGCATTTCCCTAAGTGGGAGGTTTACTTTATAGAGCACCAGCTTGTCCACCAACACAGGTTTAATGCTTTAGGGAGTGTGATGAAGGTGCCATAGGTCTGATGAACATGCTCTTGCTTGAAATGCTGATCGGTCGACAATGTTTCAAGACTACCATGGTCATTTGACAGACCTGACACTACAAATTTGTGTAGAAATATTCATGCTTTCTGTTTTATCAGTATAACACAATATAGGACAAAGACATGGCAATTTCCAAGCTTGAATATCTATTGCAATGCAGCGCATTGTTCTTCTGGGAAAGGAAAATGAAAGATTTATAAATGTTTTCAGAGAAGCCCACTAAAATAAGTTAAAATGTTTATTAGTATATTAAATGTATTGGTAAATAACACAACTATTCCGTCCTGAGTGAGTAGCAAAATGTGAAAGTAGTTATGAATTTTCAAACTAGTCTCTAGAGTTTCATTTCATGTTCAGAAAGAACATTTTTATACTATTGCATTTAACATGTTCTCAAGTGTACTTGCAACATTTGATTTAACATTTTTGTCAAATAAAGAGGTTTTAGAGCTGGTGCTCCAGATCCAGATGTCTACTTAATTCATTAAGTACCGAGGCTGTCAAGTTGCAGCCCCTTGAGAATATGAAACCAGACATCTTTAATATTTCATTCTAAGGACTGAATTACACAGAATTTTTTGTTGTTAATTGAACATTATGCTGCCCCATACTGGCTACCTTCTTCCGAGCATGAAGAATGAATTCAAAATGAAATCATGACTGAAAGTAACATGAGCTGAAGCAGTTGAAACTTTATCCTGAATGCAGGGTTAAAGCAACAGAAAAGGGAATATATTCAGACCATTAAAAAGTAAGAATGCCTAATATTCCAGGAAGGATCTCTATGCTTGACATTTTATTGAATTTCTAATGGTCCTTCTTGCTTTATTGTCCCAGTTCTGTATAATCTGATAGATCCAGATAAATAATTCTCTCTCCATGAATTATCTGGAAATACTATAGTTGCCACCAGTTGCCACCATCCAAAATGACAAGTAAAATGTGACTGCTTAGACTATAAAATGGATAACATTATATCAGATAGAGATGGAGGTCCTTTAAGGTCTCATGCAGTTTCCCTTTGCTAATTTCAACAAAGGGTTGTGTTGCTTTTGCCCCATTTGGCAATGATGGTGAACTGCAATTCATCTGTAGGTTAAACTCCCTGGACTTAAACTCCCAGAATTCTCCAGCCAGCTATGCTGGGAGTTGGCAAGTTTGGAGACCTCTGCTCTAGCCATATGAAGGGTAAGTGGTCTCCACATCATTCCTATTGAATGTATTTTATATTTGGAGATGTGTGTGTGTGTGTGTGTGTGTGTGTGTGTGTGCAGAGAGAGAGAGAAGTGTGTGTGTATACACACACACACAAAATTTATTATTATATAATCATATTTTCAAGAAATATCTGTCCTTCCCTTTCTGTCAGCTCTTCAAGACAAACAAGGTCAAGAAACAGAATATTGAAAGCCTGTTCAAGTTTCTCTTGAATAGACAGCAAGGGGATGCCACCTCAGTTTGCAGTGGTGCCTTTGCCCCCCCTTCCCCATCCCCAATGTCCCTCAAGATTCATTGCTCTCTCAGTAGGACTGAAAATAGATCTACCTGTTCTGGGAGTGAAGATCAATAGCCTTTTTAAGCAGATGGAAGCACAACTGGGACTGGAGAAGGCCTATGGAGAATCATATTAGAGCCTCCTGGAAGATATGGCTGCTTTGATCCTTCAAGTTGCACTATTTATGCCAATATGTTACAAAATCAAATTAAAAGATGGAGGAAGGAGACTGTCAAACAAGGAGGGACATTATAGGAGGATTTGGCTGAAGGATCCAACCTCCCTTATACTATTTGGAAGACCCTGAATAGATTCAGAATTGGAATGCCTGAATGTAAAACCAACATGCTGAAGTGGACGCTCTTAGAGGTTAACAACATGCTATGTGAATGTGGAGAGACATAGAGGCCAGACCATCTGCTGGCAGGTCAGCTACTACCAGAAACATGTACCAATAATGTATTATTTTTGGCCAATGCCAAAGCCAACAAGGTGGCTTGATTCTGGCAGTTTAAAGTTTAATCTAAACACAGAAGAAGAAAAAGAATATTCTATAGGGGGAAAATACGTCTCTCAAATCTATTATATCACGCACGCACACCCATGGTTATTTGTGGGATCAATTAGTTTGGATCTCATTCTATATGTATTTGTTATTGAGGTTTCCTTAAGCATATGGAGGGAGAGGTTTTTGTTTTCCACTGTGCTAAATCACCGGTCTATCTAATCCAGTATAATTTACTTTGACTGATGTACCTTTCCACTTCAGAGATTCTTTCCTAGCTCTATTTAAGAATGGAAATGGAGAGAGTTACAAGAAATGTGTGTACTGAAAGGCTATAATCTATTAAAAGGCTGAAAATTTTCTATTTCTCCATCTTTGAAACATTTTCCCCATTTAAACAATAAAAAAAATGAAAAACAACAGAGAATGAAGGGAGGGACGGAAGGAGGAAGAAAGAAAAGAAGAAAGAAAAGAAAGATATGTAATAGTAGATGAGTAGAATAGAACAGAACAGAACAGAATAGAATACTTTATTGGCCAAGTGTGATTGGACACACAAGGGACTTGTCTCCAGTGCATAAGCTCTCAGAGTAAATACAAACAACAACATAATATAATTATAATAATTATACCAATAAGAGAAGGTAGTAGAAAAGGTGAGAAGGATAATAGTAATATAGCCATACTATATGAGTAAATATCATTAGACATAGGACTGTGGGGAATTAGGTGTTAAACAGAATGATACAACAAGGAAAAAAAACCTGTCTCTGGGTCTAATTGTTTTGGCATCCAATGCCCTGTAAGCAGCATCCTGAGAGGAGAAGTTGAAAAATTTATGTCCAGGATATAGATATTTTCTCAGCCCTCTTTCTGACCTGGGCAGTATACAGGTCTTAGTGAAAGGCAGACTGGTTGTAATTCTTTTTTCTGAAGTCCTAACTATCAGTTGAAGTCTGTATCTATCCTTTTTGGTTGCTGTATTAAATGCAACAGTTGGCAGACTCAATAATTCATTTGTAGGACTGTATCAACAGCTCCTGGGGCAATCTGAATATATCTCCACTCTAGTTATTTTCACTTTTTTTTTCAAGGATGGGTCCTACATACTTTACAAAATGCATACAATTGTTCAGCTCCATTTCTATGGAAACCAGAGTTCAAATTTGCAACTCATCACTCCAAAAATTACATCTGAGATTTTCTTGAGGTTGAGGTGGGATTGGTTTGGGGTAAGGAATTTAGGTATCCCTTGATTCCACAAATCTCAATTATTCAAGAATCAACCCTCCTCTTCTCACTCTGCCTTCTCACTCTTCCAATTAGCAGAGCTGACATATTTATGACATCAGAGAAAAAAGACACAGAGTAATATACTGTATATATTTATAGTCTCTTGCCATTGTTTAGTAGGAAAACAGGAAAACATGGTCAAATCATTAATGTCACTCTATTGCAGTTTATAAAGTTTGGGAATTGGTGCAGAATTTCAGTATTCACTAGGATAAAAAAGAACTGCTGGATTTGTGCAAACAGACACAGCCCAAAATGAATTGTATTTTTGTAGGTGCTATACATGATGGAACTCACTCACAAAAGTTTTATTGGAAACCCTTCAAGAAAAAGGCAACACTATTGTTAATATTTATTAGACCTTCACTTTGTTTTATAGCAACATGTTGTATGACCTTTTTTACTACTTCCAAAGACATTTTATAAGCCATTTATTCCCAGGATTTTATATAACTTTAGAAGAACTAATAAAGATGTGCACAATGTTATTCAAGTAAACAAAAAGAGTAGAGGAAAGCATTTAGGATTAAAAAGAATCCATTCACTATTAAAAGAGGGGGAAAAAAATGAAAGCATATTTCCAACAGATAAGCATGGCATCTAAAATCTGGAAAAGATGGTGAATACCAATGCAAAGGTATTTTAAGAGCTAACCATTTAAGATATTCTATGATATCAATACAACAAGAATTGGAATTGCAAAATTATGCACGAAAAAGGTCTTGTTAGATGCTGCTACTAACATAGGAATGGGACACTGAAATCATTCAGAGATGTGAGCCAAATATTAGAGGCAGTTGTAACTTTGAGAATGGATCATAGGCAGGGGTAGGCTGCTGGGGGTTTGCAGGGGTTCGAGAGATCCTCTAGCAAAGATTCTGCACAGTTTGGAGAACTCCCAAATCCCACTCTGGCTGACCCTCCCCGCCCTCCCCCTCCCTTCCCAGAAGTCCCCATGTGGTAAATGCAGGGTGCACGCAGAGGTTTGGGGAGGGTGGAAAACAGGCCTCCTGGAAGTTTGGGAAAGCAGGAAATGGGCCATTTCTGGCTTTCCGAGAACCTCCAGAGCTCGGGGAGGCCATTTTTGCCCCCCCAGAGGCTCAAGGAAAGCTGCTGCAAAAAGCCCCCCCCCCCCCCGCTGTAGTGCAGGAGGCCGACTAGGCCACGCCCACCATGGCCACAACCAGGCAGAGAACCCATTGCTAAAATTTTTGAAGCCCACCCCAATCATAAATAGCTTTTTAGAAGTCCATCAGAACTTCAAATGGTCCTTAAATGACTGGTCATAAGATAAGAACTGCCTGTACTTCAGGATCTCCTATGCCTCTAACAAGAATCTTAGAAGTCTGCTGCCTAGTTTTCAGAGGGTTAGACAGTATCACTTAGCTACCATCCTCTGTAGATTTTACTGACACCATCTGCTCCTGCCAAGTGAGAGGAAAATATGTTTGTGCTCTCAAAATATGTTTGTGCTCTCTTTTTGTTGAGGAAAATCATATCTAGTTATTTTCTACTACTGAAATTATACCATTTTGCACTGAGCAATAATTTGAAATCAGGAGTATTTCAAATATGGTTGGAAGCAAATCTTTTTTTAAATCTTTTTGGTTGGAATGATATACAGTTATTATTCTCTTTCTTGGGGATGGTAAAATGTGCTGCTTAGTAAAATACAGACAACATTTATACATTTCATTGCAAATGGTCACAGAGTGAACTGTGCTGCGAGGTTTTATACACCAACATATTTTTGTCATTTTTCTTCCTGACTGTAAAATGTAGACTTTTCCCCTGGGGTATTATATTTCCAATGAACAAGGTAATGACATTTTTGCAGAATGCAGTAAAGCTTACTGAAATTTTACTTTGGGAGCTTATTAGAGGGAATAAATTCCAGTGAATCAATAATAAGTTTTTGTTACTGAATTTAAGTTATAGCACTGTGAAATCTTCACTTGAAATTTAGGATGCGTGTATATTTTCCTATGAAGTCTCTTCACAAATATGCATTCAAGACTGAGAAGGCTGGCATTTATTATTAACAGCTACATAAATGGAAAACAAAGACAAAAGTTGAATAAAGTATTTGTAGGTTGTCCTTGACTTACAACAGCATAAGGACCAGAATTTCTATTACTTAACAAGGTGGTTGTTAAGTGAGTCATGCCTGATTTTATGACCTTATTTTGGCCGCAATTGTTGTGTAAATAACTGCAATTGTTAAATGAATCATGCAGATGCTAAGATTTAGGAAGAGGTCAGAGAATATCAATAAAAATTGTAAGTGGTCTAGAGCAGGGGTGTCAAACTCACATCATCACAGTGGCATCATGTGATGTATCGGGACTTTTTCCCCCTTTGCTGAGCTGGGTATGGGCATGGCCAGTGCATGACACATCTGGCCCATGCAAAGGATGTTTAAGGGAATTAGGTATACCTAGCCTAAACAAAGAGAAGATTTTAGGGGTGACATGATAGTTGTCTTTTGGTACTTGAGGGGCTGAAACAGAAAAGGGTTGCTTTATTGTCCAAAACACCAGATGGTAGGAGAAGAAGTGACAGGTGGAAAGTTATCAAAGAGAGATACAATCTGGAACTAAGGGGAAATTTCCTGACTGTAAGAACAATTAGCAATGGAACACCTTACTTTCCAGAGTTATAAATGTTCTATCGCTGGAGGTTTTCAATAAAAAAATGGATACCCATTTATCTAGGATAGAAGAAGGGGTCAACTTATTTTCCAGAACAAAAAATAATGGATGGAAGTTAATCAAGGAGAGAAGCAATCTGGGATTAAGGAGAAATTTTCTAACAGTGAGAACAATTAACCAATGGAACCTAGCCTTCAGAAGTTGTGGATGTTTCATCCCTGGAGATTTTTAAGAAAAGACTGGACGGCCACTTGTCTGAAATGGTCTAGGGTCTCCTGCTTCAGTGGGAGGGGGTTGGATTAGAAGACTCCCAAAGTCCCTTCCATCTCTATTCTATTTTAATTTCTAGATTCAATCTGGAACATATTAGAAACGTCCTGGCTGTAAGAACTATTAATCAATGGAACAGCTTGCTTCCCATAGTTATAGGTACTCCATCACAAGAAGTTTTCAAAAAAAGATTGGACAGCCATTTGTCCAGGATGATATAAGCTTTCCTGACTTTGATAGAAGTTTGGACAAAAAGACCTCCAAGGTCTCTTCCAGCCCTATGATTCTATTCTATTCTGTTTTGTTCTGTTCTGTTCTGTTCTATTTTCTATTCTATTCATTTTCAACTTCTCCCATTGACTTTGCTTGTCAGAAGCTGGCTGTGAATATATGCTGATTGCCAAGTGCCTGAACTTTGATTATGTGACTGTGGGGGATGGTTGTAAGTTGTACTACTTGTATATCTCAAGAGTCATGTTTATAATGGCAATCAATTGGCTCAACTTACCCCTCTTGTAATGGAACAGTAAGAGGTACCTTTTCTGTTATAAGTGATTTAACATAAAATTATCATTTAAAAATAATTCCATAATTTCTCCACAACTGAAGTGGAATAAACATTCTGAAGCAAATTATAGTGCTGAAAAGAAGGGACCATGCTCCATGCACTGTTGCTCTGATAAATTAATGTATAGAATGTAGCTGGAAAGCTCAGACAGTGATGTTGTCTCAGGTGTGGTTTCTACTAGCATGTGATGGAGACTTCTGGTGCTTCCTTAGCTCAAGAAAGTGAAGCCCATGCTGCCAAGGATACTACAAGAATAATATTTCATAGAACAGTGTTGAATCAATGCAATACAAAATTGCTGTCGACCCATCTGAACTGTGATTGTAATTTTTGTCTGATTTGTGAATTCTGTCTCAGCCTCAGCTCCCAATTAAATGGATCACCCCCAAAATGAAAAAAAAAAAAAAAAACTAGAGCTGGAAGTGAATTCAATAGGGGTGCAAATCAAAATAAATTAGATCTTGCAGAGAAAGTATGTTGTCGGTAGTAGCAGCCAGGAATCTATATTTGGTCAGCTCCAGGAGACAAAATCAGGTTGTCCCCATTTTTTCTGAGAGGCCCTTAAGACTTAATAATGTGACCAGGAGTAGCTCTCCCATAAAACCAGAGATTTGTCTAGGTGGCTCCATTGTGTGGATTTTTATTTCCTTCAAATATGGTTTGTATTCTAACTTTTTAAGATATTTATTACTATAGCCTTTTTCATTTGCATTTGCTGTTTTTACTGTATATCTTCACTTTTTTATCTATTGTTGTATGCTGCCCAGATTCATGATGTGGCACGTGGTATGAGACAAGGGTTGGGTAGCTCTGAAAGATCTCAATGTGTATCACAAAAGGTGGATACATATGTAATGTCAAGTGGTTGAGAGAGAAAGACACATGATGGCCAACCACCCAGAGTACTCTCGGGGCTATATGATAGTGGAGAGGACAGACTGGAGGAGGAGGATTTGGTGAGTAATCCCGTACGACCATTTATTATACCTCTAGTATTGGAGAATCAGATAAGAAAAGTAAGGGGTCAGTATGGAGCATTGATTGACACTGGATGTACTAGGTGTTTAATTAGTAAAAGGGTAGTTGATGAATTGCAGTTATCAGTGGAGGATTTGCCCAAGCCTATGCGATTTGAACAAGTGGATGTTTTGTTATTGGGTGGGAGTCCTGCCACTGTAATGACAACCCCTGTCAAGCTGGAGATAGGGAGGCATTGGGAGTCCTTACTATTTATAGTGGTATCAGACATGTGGGAGGCGCTTATTTTGGGTTTAGTATGGTTAGACAAATGGAAACCCACGATATGGTGGGAGGATGGATTCTGGAAGTTACAAATTGTAGTTGGCCCTATGCCTCCTCCATACATGCAAAATAGAGAAGCTGTAACAGCTGTGGTTGAATTAGAACCAATACCCTACCCTGATGTATATAAAGATTTGTCAGATGTATTTAGTGAAAAGGAATGTGAAACATTACCACCACATAGAACAATGGATTGTGCAATTGATTTGATTCCTGGGGCGAAGTTTCCGAAACCAAGAATGTATGCGATGACTCCAAAGGAGATGGAAGAAATGAGAAAATACATTTATAAGAATCTGGCTCGTGGGTTTATTCAACCAGAGAGATCACTTATAGCTGCCCCTGTTTTGTTTCATGAAAAAAAGGATGGTGGATTATGTCTTTGTGTTGACTTTCATGGGCTCAATGCTATTTGTGTAGACAACGTATACCCCTTACTGTTAATCAATGATTTGTTAGCACCCGGCCATTATTTCACTAAATTGGATTTACGTGAAGCTTACTATCGGGTTCGGATTAGAGAGGGGGATCAGTGGAAAACTACTTTCAATTACCCCCTTGGAAGCTTCCATTTTAACATTATGCCATTTGGGCTGCAGGGAGCATCCGCCGTTTTCATGCAACTTATAAATGAAGTAGTGCAAGAACAGTTATATCGTGGCATTTTGGTATACTTAGATGATATCCTGATTTACACTAAAACAATGGAAGAATATGTGGCATTGGTGCGAACCATTCTGAAAAAATTATTTGAGGCTAAATTGTATGTTAAACTTTCGAAGTGCGAGTTTCATTGCATGTCGTTGGATTATTTGGGGTATAGAATATCAAATAAAAGATTAGAGATGGATCCCAACAAAGTAAAAGCAGTAGTCAATTGGAAAGCCCCAAAGACAAGAAAGCAGTTACAAAGTTTTTTAAGTTTCACAAACTTTTACCAGCAGTTTATTCCCAAATTCGCACAAATTGCATTACCATTGACAGAATTGTTAAAAACAAAACACCAATCACCAAAACCATGGTGTAGCCAACCCTTTATGTAGTCAAAAGAATGTCAGCAAGCATTTAAGAGTTTAAAAGCCTTATTTTCTCAAGAGCCCATTTTAAAACATCCCAATACTACTAAAAGTTTTATAGTACAAGCTGATGCAACTGATGTTGCTGTAGGAGCTGTCCTACTGCAATATAACATGGAAGGACAGTTACAACCGTGCGCATATACATCACGAAAATTTCTAACTACAGAATGAAGGTGGGCTATTTGGAAGAAGGAGGTGTTCACTGTAAAATGGGCACTTAATTCATGGCAACATCTATTAGAAGGATTAAAGGAAAAATTTGAAGTCTGGAGAGATCATAAAAATTTGCAAGCTTTACAAAAGCCAAGAAAACTGTCCCCTAAACAAGTGAGGTGGGTTTTGTATTTTAAACATTTTGATTTCCAACTACGATATGTTCCTGGAGGTAGAAACTTCATGGTGGATGTACTATCTCGACTACCCCAATACAATTTATGTAAGGATGAGGTTATTCAACCTATGATTGATACGGGAACGTCGACCAAACAAATTAAGGTATTGAGCATAAAAGAGATCAGCAAGAAGGACTTACAGGAGGCTACAGAAAAGGATGTCTGGATAAAAAACAATAAAGATAGTTTTTTGTATAAAGATGGTTTGGCTTGGAGAAGAGACAGAATATATGTTCCATCAATCTGCCGAAAAAAGGTGTTGGCCCAATGTCATGATGTTCGGCAGGCAGGGCACTTTGGATTTCTGAAAACCTTGCATTTGGCAAGGTGGCAGTTCTGGTGGCCACATATGAGATCAGAAATTGAACAATACATTAAGGAATGTCATGTCTGTGCTACTGCGAAACCGAGGGTTGGAAAACCTTTGGGACTATTACAAACTGTCTCAGAACCCAACTGGCCACGGCAAGACATCACCATGGACTTTATTGTAGAATTGCCCAGCAGTAAGGGATACATGGTAATCTGGACTATCATAGACATGTTTTCAAAACAACCCCATTTCATACCATGTAAAGGGTTGCCATCAGCAACAAAATTAGCAGACATATTCATACGACACATATACCAACTATATGGGAGACCCAGGAGAATAATTTCAGATAGGGGCGTGCAATTCACTACATGGTTTTGGAGAACATTTGTACGTCTTTTAGGGTCTTCACAAGGTCTTAGCTCTGAATACCATCCTAGCACCAACGGCATAGCTGAATGAGCCAATGCGGTGATTGAGAGATATTTGTGATCATATCAACAGTGGGAATGGGCTGATCTACTTCCATTTGCTGAAGTAACATATAACAATGCTATACATGAAAACACAGGATGTAGCCCATTCCAAATAGTAAATAGGGTAGAGTTTGTTTCAATGCCTGATTTACAGTGTGATAGCACACATCCTGAGTGCTAAAATGTGCTCGAAAAAAGTACAGGATAGTTGGGAGAAAGTAAAAGAGACTCTTGATAGAACAGCACAAGAATACAAACAACAGGCAAACAAGAAAAGAAAAGAGCATAAACCGTTCCAAGCCGGCGATTATGTTCACCTGTCAACAAAATATATAAAATTAAACCTAAATAGTAGGAAACTAGAGCCAAAATATATTGGACCTTTCCAGATTACTAAAGTGATTAACCCCATCACTGTACAACTTAAATTACCACCACGGTTACACTGAATACATCCTGTGTTTCATGCTAGTTTACTGAAGCCTATAGGACACAATAATGTGCCTAGGACTGAGGAACCTATTATACCTAAGGATTCTACCCATGCTGAAATTGACAAAATTCTAGATTCTCGTATAGGCAGAAAAGTATTGCAATATCTGGTGAGATATCCTAAAACAGAGGCAACCTGGGTAAAATCATCAGACCTGTGTGCAAACAGACTTCTAAGGCAGTTTCATGCCAAGTATAAGATAAGTCCGGACCACAGTAGTAAACTAAGTATTGATATAATGTATATTGTTTGATAGGTAGAGGAGGTAGAGGAAGCCACCTGTCGTGACTACGCAACACAAGAGTCCAACAGAGCTCCGGTGATGGCTTGATCAAAAAAGATGTCAATTCAAATTCACCAGCAATGATCCTGATTAATAAACATGGAGGGGTATTGAGGGAGCAGTTTTGTTACAAGAATGTTAATGTGAAGGTGGCTAATGGTGGAGTAATTAGGCTACAGGAATTAACTACAATGAACATGATTAGGTAATAAGAGGTAATAAGGGATAATAATGGGTAATAAGGGGGAAATTACTATAAATACAGGGTTCCGTTGAACTCAGTTTAGAGCTGACTTTAATTTTATTGCTTGACTGTTTTCTTGGTGTCCTTGCAGAAGAAGGAATTAGAAAGCTTTTTTTTTATCAAAACAATAAATATTTTGTATTTTCTTTGATCCACACATTTGACCTACATAGCAATTGAGAGACAATTGTAGTTTCTCTCATCTTAACATATCGTTTTAGACTTAATTCCCTGGTTTAACATACTGATTTTGAAATAACATACAATTCATATTTATCGTGGTGATACTTAGATATTTTACTTTCATTTTAACCTTTAAACCCATCTTATTCATCAATTCTGTTTTATATTCAATTTCATGTTTGTATTAACGTCTTCATCTTAAGTTTGTTGTTAACACCTGCTAAAGCACCAAATTCTTTTATTTGTCCCATTAATGTTTCAATTCCCTTTAAAGTATCTTTCAAAATCAATGCTTGATTCTTTTTGAAACATAATTGCATGGGTTTTCATTTCTCCAAATATTGATTTCCACTATAAAATTCCAAAAACAGTGTTTGTTTGCTATAGCTATATAGTCCCCTCATCACAAATAAGCTGTTGATCTAAACATGACATTCAAAAGTTTTAGACATTTCCTAATATACATAAAAAGCATGAACATCTGAATAAAAGAAGACAAAAGTTTCAAGTGCATGATACATCATTAAATATGGGTGATCACATGTATTTTTTTTATTAATTTTATTCTAGAAAAAGCATTTATTTGACATACATTCAAAACAGACAGACAGACAGACAGACAGACACACACACACACACACACACACATATATATGTATGGCATTAGGCTTTACTCGGATATTTTCCCACGTCATAGTAGTTGTGCTTTTAAAGTTGTAGCGACGTTACAGCAGAATCTCATCTGCCATCATCAGGCTTATATATATATGTGTGTGTGTGTGTGTGTGTGTGTGTGTGTGTGTGTGTATCTGGTATTCAGCTTTGTTCGGGTATTTTCCCATGTCATTATAGTTGTGCTTTTAAAGTTGTAGCAATGTTTCGGCAGAATCTCATCTGCCATCATCAGGCTTCTGTACTGTGTTCTCTGTAAATACCCAGACATGTAAGTATCCACGAAAACTTAAGAAAACATATATATGTAAATATATATACATGTATATGTATATGTATGTGTGTATGTATGTATGTGTGTATATGTATGTGTGTATGTATATGTATATACATATATAAATAATTAATTTGGTTATTTGGGTTTTCTCCTGCGTAAAATTGGAAGTATCTAGGCAACGTTTCAATGAAGTCTCATTCATCATCTTCAGGCTTGTGTCTTTGGCTCTATGCTTCTCAGAGTAATGTGAGCTTGCAGCTGCTTCTTCCTTTTAACTGCTAGTGGGGGTCTGACTTGATTGGGTGGGGGCTTGGCTGTGTTCTGATTGGCTGGGGGTGTGTTCTGTTCAGGTGGGGCTTGGTTGTGCTCAGGTTAGTCTTAGTTGCTGGGGGATTTGTGCTGGTGAGCTGTGATGCTGCTGTTTGGCTTCACGTTTGTGGTTGTGCTGCATCATCATGGTGGGCGTCAGTTCACTTCATGTATGGGTCGGAGGGGTTTGAAGTGGGTAGTGATGCAGCTGCAGTATGGCTTCTGGTCCATGGTCGTGTCTCATCTTCTGTGTGGGTGTGAGTCTGCTTTCTACGTGGAGGTGTGGTGGTAGCATCTTGTGTGGCCCTCGTGGGTGTGGGTCTGGTGTCATTCTTCATGTTAGGAACTTGTCTGTTCATGAGGGCGGGTTTCCAAATGGCTCATAGGTGGGAGGTGTCATCTCATTTATTCATGCTGTGTGGGCGTTTTTCTATCTCTATGGCATCTCTGATTATTCTGTTGTTCAAGCGCTCGGTTTTGGAGATAGCTCTGGTAAAAAAAAAATAATACCAGAACTATCGCCAAAACTGAACACTTCAACAACAGAATAATCAGAGAAGCCATAGAGATAGAAAAATGCACACACAGCATGAATAAACAAGATGACACCTCCCACCTACCAGCCATTTGGAAACCCACCCTCATGAACAGACGAGTTCCTAACATGAAGAATTTTCTTAAGTTTTCGTGGGTATTTATAAGTCTGGTATTCAGCTTTGTTCGGTTATTTTCCCATGTCATTATAGTTGTGCTTTTAAAGTTGTAGCAACGTTTCGGCAGAATCTCATCTGCCATCATCAGGCTTCTGTATTGTGTTCGTCTGTGAGTCAGACTTTCACAGCCATTTCAGTTTTAAATTTGGGTCTAGCCTACTGCTGTGCCAGAATGGTTTTTTCTTCATCCAGATTGGTTGGGAGTCTTGGTCTGTGTTTATTGGTCTTGGAGTTTGCTGTATTCTGCTTGATTGGTGTTTCTAATATCTTCTGTCTGTTTTGTAGCTTTTTTTGTGTGTCTTGATTGGCTGGCAACATTGTGTTTCCTGTATTGGAGGCTTTTAGTGTGGCTTGGCTCCGAGTAAATGGATGGCTATCATTTATTGCGTGCCTGGTTGGGGTGTGTTTGAGCTGGAGGTGTCAGGGGGAGTCTGTTTGTGCCCAGGTGTTTGCTTGGCTTGTGGTGTGGAGATTTTTTGTTTTTTGTGCTGGAGGTATCATCCTGTTTATTCATGTTATGGGGGTGTTTCTCTATAAACACAATTACCAACCTAATCCGAAGAGAGATACCTTCCAAAAACCAAGATACAGAACAAGACAATGGTATCACACTCCTCCCCTACATCAAAGGCACCACAGACAAAATCAGCAAAATTCTCCACAAACACAATATCAGGACAGCCTTTGGCACTGACCAAAAAATAGCCAACATCCTAAGAAAAACCCAAAAGACAAGATCCAGCTGGAAAGCCAAGGAGTTTATGAAATACCATGCAACAATTGCCCAGCCACATACATTGGTCAAACCAACAGGAGAATAAATGCACACATCGCAGAACACAAAAACACAGTCAGAAAAGAATATTTCCTCCCTCTTCCAACACCTTAAAGCCACAAGACATGAAAATAATTTTGAAGGAACCAAATTAATATCCAACACTGAACACTCCAGCAAGAGAATAATCAGGGGAGCCATTGAAATTGAGAAACACCCCCAAAACATGAATAAACAGGATGATACCTCCCACCTACCAGACATCTGGAAACTAGCCCTCACCTACAAACGAGTCACCACCACGAAAACCAACACCAGATCCAAAACAACATGGGACACCACGGCCAATCCCACTCATCAGACCCAGGCCCAAACCCATCCTATAAATGAAGGACAACCACCAGCACACACACACACCCACTAGTATTTATAGAGAGGCAGCAGTTCCTATCACACACTGCTTGCCCTGGCACAAAGCCGAAAGCACAAGCCTGAGGATGGCGAGTGGGACTTCGCCGAAACGTCGCCAAGATACTCTTCATCTTACATGGGAAAAGACCCAAACACACCTAGACCTACACACACACACACACACACACGTATATACAGTATATACACACATATATAGATTTTACAGCATATATTGAGCAATGGTTAATTTTTTTTTCTTTCTCTTTATCATTGACGTGATCTGTCTTGTTACCATAACTCCTTCGTTCTTTTAATGTTTTAATTTCTCTATATAGTTTATGATTAAATGCACATCATCTGTCATTTCCATAACTTATCCAAATATCAAATATTACCTTATCTTTAACCACTCATACCAAATGTTCCATATTTCATAATAGTCACTATCTTGTTTATTTTTTAACAGTTTGGTTAGGCTATCCATCTCAGCACATTCATGTATTTTTTTAATTACCATATCCTCTGAAGGAATGGAAGACAGTTTCTAGTTTTGTGCGTAGGTTATTCTAGCCGCAGTTATGATATGCAAAATTAAATATTGATATTTTTTCTCCATGTTTGAATCTAACATACTTAGCAGGAAGTTTTCGGGTTCAAGTTTTAAATTTTGTTTTGTTATATTTAAAATCTAATTTCTAATATTTCTCCAAAATTTCTGAGCACAGGGGCAAGTCCACCACATGTGAAAATATGTTCCTTGTGCATAGTTACATTTCCAGCAATTGGGTGGTAGGTTGGCGAACATCTTAGCCAGTCTAACAGCGATGAACCATTTTATGTAAGTTTTCTTTATACGAGACTGACATAGTTAATTTGTAATTTGTTGGCCAAATGTGTTCCCACTTATCTAATTTAATACTGTGACCCATGTTTTTAGCCCAAATTATCATAGATTCTGTAACTGTTTCTTCTTTTAATTTGTAGTCCAAAAGATATTTATATGTTTTACTATTTGTTTTCTTTTCCTCTCCTAGTCATATTTGGGATCATATTAAAGCCAAATTGTTCGAATACATGTATTTAATTAATGTAATTTTTAAAAATGTTCTTATTTTGCTGGGATGCAACTGCAGAATTCTATAACAGAAAGGAATCTAACTTTGTGTATATATTTGTAGATTGTAGGCTGAAAGAAATATATGCATATGTGGGTGCATTGGATTTTTTAAAAATCCAAGCAGGGACATCTTAGGAATGGGGACAAAAAATTCAAGACTGCAGGAGTGATGGTTTAGTAGAAGTTCCACCCCTTTTTAATGCACATCACATGGATCTAAGAAAGAAAAGGGCTTTCTTTTTCTTATCATGCAATTGTACCTGCCACCTTGCCTTTTTAAAACCGTGCTTGTGAATCCCCTGAATTTAGTAGATGCCCACCTAGCTGTTCAAAATCATGCAAATGCAAGTAGATTAATAGGTACCACTTTGGTGGGAAGGTAACAGCCTTTGGTGTATAGCCAAGCTGGCCACATGACCATGGAAAATGTCTTCAGACAATGCTCAGCCAAGAAACGGAGATGAGCACCAGGCCCTAGAGTTGGACACGACTAGACAGGAAACCTTTACTGTTTTATTGAAGATACAAGCAATTTCTTGAACAAGAAAATATCTTCAACCAGTTTTGTAATGCAAATGTCCAACATGTACTAGCAGAAAATCAGTTCTGCACCATATTGAGAGTTGTAGCGTACAAGTATGTGGGATTAAGATGTAAAATAGGGCTGAAATATCTCAAATCTTTAATGTTAGTCTATAAAATAGCTCACAGATGGAATTGCAAAAGTGTCTTTCTTAATTTACATTTTATGCTTTCTTTTAAAAAGTGCAGTTCTAGGGACCATCACAATGGCATTACTGAATCGACAGAGAGAAAGTAATGTTGTTCCTGATTTCATCTTAGTTTTATGAATTGATTGCATTCTTTGCTTAAGAATAGGTTTAAAATTTTCACAAAGCTAACTTATTTTTCCTAACAGTAGCATTTTAACCTAAGGCTTATATTTTTGTCTAGAAAGATATGTAGATAAAATGTGACTTGTTATTGTCACACTGTTCTTTTATTTTTTTGCTGTTGCTGACTTCCACACACTTCATAAGTGCCCAAAGGTATGGTATGAATAAGAAATCATTCTGCTAACTCTGTTTATAAATAACTCTCGTTTTCTACTACCACAAGGTCCAAGAAAATATTGCATATAGGTACACATGGGACTTAATGCCAAAAAATGTATGTCCACAACAATGAAAGAATATTCTATAAAATCATGTCTCCCTATATGCTTATAGCTCAACTTAGATCCTTGCTTCTCTGTAGGTTTCAAATCAGTATTGTTAAGTGATTTTTGAAGAATAATTACTGAAGATCACTGAGTTGAGATGCTGTGATTATACGTACAGCGTGTATACATTCTCATTATTTGGATGAAGGTGAAAACAAAATAAGCACTTCATTTTGGTGTTGATGAATATAAGTTGATCCAAATTTTGTACAAACACACTGCAGCAAATACACAATAATATTTGACCAGATATAATCTCAAGTATAATTCCAAATGAAAATTAATCTGTATTCCGATAAGCACTTTAAGTGTCAGAATGAACTGGACATGTTTCAGAATTTATCATGCAATCATTTTCCTTAGTATTAATACAAACTTGATTGATAAATGCTCCAATCTCTGCATATTCAGTGTAGAAGTAGTCCTGTTTCGTATTACAATTGTTTAATTAGATACATCTTTCTCCAAATCATTTGTCTCTGATTTTGCTTTACATTATAAAATATTATACTAATATATCCACTTTGCTCCAGACTTTGGAGGACCACTGTGCAAATTATCTTCAAGTGATCCATTTCCATCTATAGTTTCACCTCTTTAACCCTTCTTGCTACTGTTAATTGGATTGACCTATTGCTTTTGATCCATCTATAGCAGAGAACAAAATGAGTATAGTTGATGCTTCTCCCTCACATTATTCATACATTTGAAGACCTGAGTGAGCAGAACACAATGTCAAACAGTCACTCAATGGTCACTTATCCTAAATGAATTGCAATAAATAAGACAGAATAATTATGTTAATAAAACTATACAAAACAATTTAGTGGTTAATTAATAGAAGCATCCATGAGTATCCACAGGTGTGGAGGAAATTACAAGTGTATGTTGATATCATCATGCAAATGCAGTATTAGATTAGATATTAGGACCCAAGTACATAATGGTGACATTTTCATGATGACGTCACTGCATGTGTGCTGCCACTTAGCCATTATTTTAATTGGCTGCCAATGCACCAAATTGTATTTGAAAGTACAATCTCCCATATCTATGCGTAAAATGCAGAATTATTGTTTATCATCCATGGATATTGTGAGGAGAAAATGAGGTTATAAAATACTAAAAGAAATTGGCAGACCAATTAACCTCAAAATGTGTATAGTGGGGATATTTTTTTAACATATGTCTTAGTTAAAAAGAAGATTGAGGAGTAGTTATATTAATTTAATGTGGTAGTTCAGCTTCTGCCCAAATTGCTATGAAAGATTAATGCCTGGAATTTTCCCAACACCTGAAAAATATCAAGGTTTAATTAACAAGTCATGCAATGTTGTATAGAGCTTTTGAATATTTATAATGACATTATCATTTTTGGAAGAGACCAAGACATGCATGACAAGGAACTGGGAAATATTTCAAATGTTTTCAAGACTGACAGTTAATGCTGAATGAAAAAAAAAAGTGAGGACTTGAGATAACAGATTTCAGAAATCCCACTGAATGGAGTAGCTAAAACTGTTTAAAATGTTTCAAAAGAGGAAATGACAACATGCTATATTCTGACAGGCTTTTTTTCTCTGGGAATAGTCTACTTTGCATACCAATATTATCTAAAGCTGGTGTAGCCTGTATGGATTACAGCCTTCAGTTTATTCCCTAGATGCCGGAGAACTGAGAAATAGTTGTGCTGTTATCTTTCATATGGAAAAAAATAATAAGATCTATTTCATAAAATGCTTCTTCAATATTGAGATTAATTGTTACATCTCCATCACATTACTCTGGTCACATTGAGATGTCTGTCATATGAATATGTAAGGTTACCACAGGGGGAAAAGGATGCATCATGCAAAAATGACAACAGCAATATTGTTTAGCAGTATATCTGGATGGACTCATTTTCCAAAAGCTTATCATGCCTCCTTCAGATATTAGGAATAACTCCCACTATATTTCAGATGCTTATTTATTTGTGTTGAAAAGTTAGGATAGCACTCTTAGAAGACTGTTAAGTTAAAGACTTCTGACAGTAGCAGAAGCACTCCACTACATCATGAGTTCAGCAAGACACCCTATTTTAATCCAGGTAAAGCAACCCGTGTATCAGGCATAGACAGTCAAAACTTAAGTTTTATTTTTTTATGCCTTTGAATTGTGCTCATTCAACAATTATTGGTGAAACAATATATAACATATAACACAATATATATGTGTGTGTGTGTGTATGTGTGTGTATTGCTTTAACAATAATTTGTTCAATGAGTACAATTTTGTGTGTGGGTGTATATATCAACATATATCAATATATGTATCAATATATATATATATATCAATATATATATCTATATATATATATCTATATATATATCTATATCTATCTATCTATATATATATATATATATATATATATATATATATATATATATATAT
>NW_020769374.1:5995621-6064087 GCF_900518735.1 Pseudonaja textilis | reverse complement strand
AATATACAGTATATATCAATATATATATATCAATCTCTCTCTCTCCATATATATATATATAACATGTGTGGTTGAGGTATTGGCTGTGTGTCTATCAGCCTCCTGTGTTGTAACGACCTGGGTAATGGGTTGTGTGATGACCTTCTGAGTTATATTGTTGTGATATCCTGGGTCTTGTGCTGTAATCTTCTGGGTCGTTGGCTGTGTTGTAACATCCTGAGGTTTTGTGGTATAACCTCCTGAGTTCCATGATGTGAGATCCTGAGCGGGTGTCTGTGATGCAACGTTCCGGGCTTTGGTTTGGCTCCGAGTTTGGGGACTGGCTATATGTTCTTGGCATGTGTTAGTTTGCTTGGTTTGGGGGTTGGAGGATGTGGCAGCTGGTGATGCAGCCATGGTCTGGTTTCTGGATGGTGGTTGCCTTTTGTCTTTGGGATGGGTTTGGGTTTGAATCTGGTGAGGGATTTTGGTGGTGGCATCATGTGTTGTTTTGGGTCCAGTATTGGTTTTTTGTGGCTGGGACTCATTTGTTGATAAGGGCTAGTTTCCAGATGTCTGGCAGGCAGGAGGTATTGTCTTGTTTATTCGAGTCATGGGGGCGGGGTCTCTATTTTGATGGCTTCCCTGATTATTCTCTTGTTGAAGTGTTCAGTATTGGAGATTAATTTGGTTCCCTCAAAATTAATTTCATGTCCTGTGGCTTTAAGGTGCTGGAAAAGGGAGGAAACATTTTCTTCTTTTCTGACTGCGTTCTTGTGTTCTGCGATGTGTGCATTTATTCTCCTGTTGTTTTGTCCAATGTATGTGGCTGGGCAATTGTTGAATGGTATTTCATAAACTCCTTGGTTTTCTAGCTGGTCTTTGGGGTTTCTTAAAATGTTGGCTATTTTTTGGTCAGTGCCAAAGGCTGTCCTGATATTGAGTTTGTGGAGAATTTTGCTGATTTTATCTGTGGTGCCTTTGATGTAAGGGAGGAGGGTGATATCATTGTCCTGTTCTGTGTCTCAGTTTTTTGGGGGTGTCTCCCTTAGGATTAGGTTGGTAATTGTGTTTCTTTGGAATTCATTGGAAATTAATACATTACTGAGGGTGTGTAATTCTGTTCTCAGGTGGTCTTTGTCAGCTAGGTGTTTGGTTCTGGAGATGCGGGTCTTGGCTGCGGAGTTGATCTATGCAGGGTGGTGATGGGATTGTGCATTTAGGTAGCGGTTGGTGTGTGTTTTCTTCTGGTGGATGGTGTGTCCTATGGAGCCACTGTTTTTTTTTTTGTAAATTAGGACATCCAGGAAGGGAAGTTGGTTGTTGGCTTCTGTTTTCATGGTGAATTGTATTTTGGGTATAGGCTGTTGAGGTGTGTGGCCAAATTACAAAAGTGTCATCTACATATCTAAGTCAGAGCTTATGTTTGTGTTCGGATTTGTCTAGAGTGTTGGTTTCAAAGTATTCCATTTATAGGTTAGTAATGACGGGTGAGAGGGATGATCCCATAGGTGCTCCTTCTATCTGTTTATATCTTTGTCCATTGTGAATGAAATATGTGTTGGTTAGGCAGTAGTTAGTCAGATCTAGGATGTGCTTAGGGGGGTCGTATTTGTTTTGGATAGCTGCCACACCCCCGACCCCCAAACCAAGCAAACTGACATGAACACATAGCCAGACCTCAAACTTGGAGCCAAACCAAAGCCCGGAATGTTGCATCACAGACACCCGCTCAGGATATCACATCATGGAACTCAGGAGGTTACACCACAAAACCTCAGGATGTTACAACACAGCCAACGACCCAGAAGATTATAGCACAAGACCCAGGATGTCACAACAATAGAACTCAGAAGGTCACCACACAGCCCATTACCCAGGTTGTTACAACACAGGAGGCTGATAGACACACAACCAATACCTCAGCCACACATGTTTTTACGAAAAAGCCAACCAATCTGCAAGCATCAACTCCATCAACCAATCAAGAAATAACAACACAGCTAACAAGCCCACTTACAACACAGCCAGCACACCATTCCTCCCCACCTGTATTTATAGAGAGATGGCAGCTAGGATCACGCTTTGATCGCACAAGCATGAAGCCAAAAGCACCAGCCTGAAGATGGCGAGTGGGACCTCATCAAAATGTTGCCAAGATACTCTCAATCTTACATGGGAAAAGACCTGAACACGCCAAGACCTGCATACTTGTACCCGTGAAAATCTATGAATATATACATATACATATGCACACATACATACAGTAGATATATATCAACATACACACACAATACACACACATAGTATATATATTAAAAATGAAATAACTAAATACAATTATATGTCTTTTTAGATCATTTTATACAGGTATCTCTCATAGGACATTACCTTTTTGTGACTAGTTGAGTCAGTAAAATGATGATTGATATGCTCACTTATCACCTAAATGTATCTTAAAAACTTTTTGTCCGTATTTTCACATATTACTGATGTGAAAGATTGTATCTTTATACCTTGTAGTTTATTGATCCAAATTATATGCCAAAAGACAGCTTCAGAAGTCATTATACTGGCTGGGATATGATTCTGTGTAGATAAATGAATAAACATTCAAGAAGGCAATCAAGCACGTGCTTTTATTTTTAGCATGCAGACAGAAAATTATTTCTGATGTTATTCAACAGAAAAAAAAACTTTACTGAATTAGAATTAATTGTTGCAGTACTGCATATGCTGATATTTAAAGCACTATAGTGCTGTGTTTTTTTCACACAATAATTAATCACCTGGTAATTATACCACCATTTCACTTGTCAGAATTGGCGAAAAGAGAATAATACACATTTTAAGTGGTACGTCAGGGTGCTTTTTATCCAAAATTCTGATTAAAAAGTTTTGGTTCAAGCCTGCTACAACAGTGGTGATTAAGAACAATAAGCATGACAGAAGCAAAAATAAATTATGTCAGGATGAGAAGTTCTATATTTATATTTATTCCCAAACACAACTCTTTCATCCAAGCTAAACAACAGGTAGAGGAGTATAAGTTGAAATCTTGTAGATCCAATCCTTTCCTTTCCTTTGTATCTTCTATTACCTTATATTTTTCTCTGCCATACAAATTTCAGTATAGCCTTCTACTATTGTTTAAATGGTACAACAGTTGTCAAAACATGTATTCTCTGGAACAAAACTAACTTTCATAACATTAAGAAAAAACATTAAATCACAGAATTCTTCCCAACACATTGACAATTATACTTATCTCATCTTAACACTCTTTTAACATAATTCCATGCCTCAACATAGTTATTTTGAAAGAATATAGAATTTATTTATTTATTTGGAAAATGTATACTACCACCTACTCACTCACAGCAATTCAAGGGAGTTTACAGGAAATAAAAATATAAAAAAATAAACTTAACAAAATAATACTCCCCTCCCCCAATTATTTTATATTTTACTGAATCTTAAAATGTATTTTGTTCATTAGTTCCGTTTAATCTTGTATGTCCAGGTTTTTTTTGGTTAACACCATTGTCTTCTTTTTGTTAACCTTGAAACCTTCTAATTCCTCAAATACTTTTAATGTACTTATTAAAATTCAATTCCATGTACAGGATCTTCCAAAACCACCCCCAAGTCATCCACAAAAACTCTTAAATTCTATAATTCTTTTTAATTTTTATATTCGCAATCCTCTCTTTTTGTCTAGTTTCCGTGAAACATCAATCCCGCAGAAGTGCAATTGGCCCCTTCTTTGTTGCTTTTCTGAAAGATGTTTTTGTCAGCAGGCCTGAGAACCATGAATGGAAATAGAGCCAATCAAGTTGTTGACTCGATTGTGTTGTTGTTGCCATGAAGGGTGGGAGTGGGACAGTGGTGGGATTCAGATTTCTTTACTACTGGTTCTGTGGGTGTGGCAGGGGAAGGATACTTAAAATTTCCAGTCAGAGGTGGAGTTCTTCGAACTTCTCAAAATTTCCACTACCGGTTCTCCAGAACTGGTCAGAACCTGCTGAATACCACCTCTGGAGTGGGGTTTTGTGTTTCTTATGTTGTGTATTTCTAATGTTGGAATGCACCCCAGAGTCACCTGTACAACAAGTTGGGCAGCCATGTAAATTGATTAAATAAACAAATAAATAAATTACCTTCATTCAATATTTCAAAAACTAAAATAAATGAAAGAGGGCACTGTAGCCAATTTTTCTTGTTCCTTTAAAAAAAACTTACCTTGTTTCTTGTTAGTATGTCCCATTTTATTTGGTTAAATCTGTACTAACAATTATTTGTCCAGGTACTATATTTTTGCTAATGTGTATATAACATTTTATAAAATCATTCTCACAAAATGCACTAAAATATCCCCAGGGACATTCATCATTCTTGAAAATTTGGAATTTGTTCTATAGACTTCATTGCTTTTCCGTATCCATTTATTCTTTGCCCCAGTTCAAAAACAATTGCAAAATTTTAACAAGCTGTTCGCTAGCATTTTCATCTGAAACAGCTCTAAACAAAAAACATAATTCTTTCTCTTTCAATTCCCATAAAACCAGATTATCCATTTCTTTTTCCAACACCCTCCTTGAATCTCTGTCTTGCTTTCAGAAAAATTCACTTTATTATTAATTTGTTTTCTCTCTAATCATTTTATCTTTCTAACATATTCAAGGTTGACTCAGCCTTCCATCCTTCCGAGATGGGTAAAATGAGGACCCAAGTTGTTGGGGAAATATGCCGACTCTGTAAACCACTTAGAGAGGGCTGTAACACATTGTGAAGTAAATCCAAATGCTATTTTGCTAAGTGCTATTGCTCCTCTCTCTCAACTTTACAAATTATTTCAGCCATTATTTTTTGGGTTTTCTTTAAATCATTTTTTTTTTTCAACCAGTCCAAATAATTTCTGGAGCAAATCTTGTGTTTCTATTTTTATAGTGTTTGTTTTAGCAAACTCATCCTGCCTTTCTCAATCATTTTTAGTAGTCATTTTTCTTATAATAATCAAAAAGTGAAGGATTTTCTTCAAGAGACAGAAAGAAAAAAAAGCAAAGGAAAGGGGAAAAAAGAAAGGAGAAAAGAAAAAAAAGGAAAGAACAGAAAAAAGAAACCTTATATTTTGTAATATATAATCCATCAGTTAAATATACTGTTTAAGAATAAACAACAAAAATTCCTACACAGATCTCCTCTCTTTAACTGGTTTAGTGCAACCAAAGCACTTTTATCAACAGTAAAAGTAAAATAAAAAAGAACGAAAAATCTGCTCCCTTATCCATTTCAAAATTTTCTTAAATCTTCTCTTTATTAATTTTTTTTTGCAAATTTCTAAATTGAAATCTCTTGTGTTTTCTAATAGCCCCTTAAAGAAGATTTAATTTGATATACACAGTCTTATCTTGGCCACAGGAAAAATCTCTCTTTGACTGTAAATTAATTATTTCCTAAGAAATTAGAAAGGCAGGGTAAAGTTTGAGTCAACACCAACATATTTATATTTGCTAGTAAGTTTTATAATAAGTGATAGTGATTTAAAATTTCTCAACTCTTTAAGAATGAAGAGCATTTGAAGCATATTTGCCCATACTGTATGTTTATGTAGGTGCATGAATTTGTATACATTTGTGGGGTCAGGCAGAAAAATTGAAATGGCAACACAATGCACACACAAAACACAACACGGCTTTGATCATGTAGGCATGGCTACTTTTTAAAAACTTTTTGCCTCTATATCTCAATGTATTTGTGACGCCATATTAATTGACATTTTTCTAGAAAGTGCACTATAGAAGAATTGTTATTTCATCAAAAAATACGGTCACTTCATCAAACCATCTATATTTTCCTGATGTCTGAAACAGTCAAATATTTTTAGCTGAGTCAGAGAAAAATGAATGAATCTCATTTCTAGAATTTTTTTTTTCATTCCCACATTTCAATTGGATTCCTCAAATCCAAAGCACTTTCCATATGCTCCAAGTAAATAATTACAGTGTCCTTTTTAAAAAAGTGAATAATTAAAAACTAGGTAGTTCTTAATGTAATATGTTTAAACACCGATTTTAATTTTGTTTAAATATAAATAATGCCATACTACATTCTTGATCTTATGAAAATAAAATCCTTAATATTTTAACCATTTTATATTAGTTAGAGATGTCATTTTATTTACATTTAATGACAGTGCAATATATCCGACTGAAGTTGTGAGAAGTTACACAAAGTACATAATTGAGCTCTTTTTAACATGTGCATTCATATGTCAGTAACTTTATATGGATGTAAACGTGGTTTTTGGAGTAAAATAAAATCTGCCACCTCTCTAATTTATGATGAATTTCAAATATTTTACAAAGAAGATTAAACTGCCAGATATAATTTCTTAGAAATAATTTTCTATAGTATAAGAAATAAATGACGTAGCTGTTATTCCAAAATTTGCATGAAGTTTTGTAAATTAGGATTGAAGTAAATTGAATTGTTTTTTGTCAAATATTCAACAGATGCTCTTATGACCTATCAAATTTGCTATACGCAGGCTTATATTATTTTTGTGTAAAAACCCTTACAATATTTATAAGGGGATGATACAACTCTGTGTTTAATTATACTTGTGCCTTTTTGCTCTATTTAAAATATTTATTTGCTATGAGAAGATTTGTAAATTTGTAAGACTAAGGAAGAAAAGAACAATTTTAATATGTGTATTATTTATGCTTACATCAATGCTTTGCATTATTTTTATCTAATTAAAGCATATTGTCGAAACAATTGGTAATTCTTATGATTATTATCTTATGAAAAGTAAATCATTTAGAAGAGGCCACCCCAAAGGAGATTTACAAGTATTGGCCTAAAAATCTACTTTTTTCTACAATAATTTGCTTCTTGAAAAAGCCATTTACTGAATGAAGATTAAACACAGAGAGCTTAGTTAGCTAGAAAAATCTATAATTTTTTTAAAGTAGAAAAAAGGTTTTGTTTCTTGTGCTTTTTAAAAAGCAAAGTATCTATTTTTTTTAACAAAGTAAAGTGTAATGCATTTGAACAGATAAAATATAGGCAGACCAGTCTCATACTATAAACTGATTATCTCCAGAACTGATCCTTGTAATATCAATAAATCTCTATGACATATCCAGTCTTTAAGCAAGCAACACTTAAACAAACAATGCAGCAGTGTTATAGCTAGACTTTGCAACCTACTTAATAGCAAATCTAGTCAATCAACTTTCAAATACGGTATTTCTATCCTTTCCATTAGTTTGGCATTTTATTATTTTGAAAAAAAATTTTATACACTAAATGTATGCTTTACATTATTAAATGTTAGAGTTTAGCAGTGATTAGAGGCTTACTCGGCCCACCATCTGGAGTTTGATCCTGATGGGGCTCGAGGTTGCCTCAAGGTTCCATCCTTTTTAAGGTCAGTAAAATGAAGACCTAGATTGTTGGGGCTGGTGGTGGGATTCAAATAATTTAACAACCTAGTTTACCCAGGGTCAGGTTGGCTGTCATGGGAAGCATGGCGGGACAAGCTTCCCGTGACAGCCAAACTGACCTGGGTGAACCAGTTGTTAAATTACTCCCCCATGCTATTAAAGTGGATCCTGGGCGCCATGCTGCACTGCAATGGAGGAACAGGCAAAGGAGCAACTGGCAGAAGAGAAGGAGAAGGAATAGAGAGAAGAGGGAAAGCAGTCTTCTTCTTCCCTCACACCAGCCACTCCATTGCCCATTTCTCCATTGCAGTGCAGTGCCCAAGATCCACTTTGATAGCGGGAGGTGGGTAATTTAACAACCAGTTTGCTTGAATCAGTGTAAACTGGCTAAATCCCACCACTGGCTGGGGCCAATATGCTGACATTGTAAACTGCTCAAAGACTGCTGTAACGCACTATGGGGCAGTATATAAGTCTAAGTCATATTGTTTTTAACGTTATTAAAACTACAACAAAGAATCCCTCGCTTCCAAGTTCAAACAAATGAACAAATATTTTCATCATGAAGCAGTGATCTGGCTCTATTCACTTTGCATCCCAATTCCTCCCAATTAACTTCTGCAATAGATACTGGTAGCCAAATATCTTACCAATCATAACATTCACAATAGGAATAGGACTCATGATCTGCATAAGAGATCATATGACATAGTGAAGAATAGAGAACTCTATCTTTCATCTGTCATGGGACTTCCTAAATGTATAATATGTGCTTATTTGTGTGATCACTAACATCTGAGAAATAGTTGAAAAGAAAGAAGGAAATCTATTTTCATTGAGTGTCATAGAGGGTAAGAAACTGAAATGAATTTCAATATTGGGGAAAGAATGGACAGAAAGAACTGAAATGCTAGCAAGCCACTCTGAAATTAGGGAACCTTAGACTACAGATAAGATGATAGATTTCAAGGGAAGAAGAATAGGAATAGGACTGGTATGCCCCCCGACCCCCCAAAAAGACAATACAACTTGGGGTTTGGCTACTTTGTGCAGACATCCAGGGGTTAAAGTGGATTCAAATACACAAGAAAGATGATCTAGGTTTTGCTATCTGGGAGAAGTTGCCAACTGAGTTTTAAGCACAGCCTTTGATTAATTGTTAGGAGTATGATATGACAGAGTAACTAGATGTTTTTAAAAAAATGGTTACATTCCATCCTCCTTTGAAGGTGGGTACCAGAGGGAGACAAAGGTGGAAAACTCTAAATAATTTTATATCATCATCATTTTTTAATGACTGCACAGTCCCTTGCAGGGTGGAGTTTGGGCAACTGAATGGAGCTAGCAGGGTGTTTTATGGCCAGATGTCCTTCCTGTTGCCATTGCAGAGTTTTGTTCAGCAGATATATTTTCACTGTGCCCAGAGAGAGAAATATCTCCCTTTACCAAGGATCAAACTCACAGCCTCCTGATTGTGAGGTGAGAGCTCCCCCGATAGGCCACTGCACCACTCCGCGTATTAGACAAATTCTAATTTCTTAATTGTCAGACTGGAAAACACAATCTTGCAAAGCAAAGAGTGCCTTTTTACTCTTGTTACATTAAGAAAAAGGGAAAAATCGGATGTTGCACTAGAAAGTTCTGGTGGGCTGCATTTTGTTAGCAATTAACAGTGCAACGTCAGCATATGGAACTGTTCAGTTTTGCAAGGAATAACATTCCAAATGCCTTCTGCTGAAACCAAAGTATTTTTTGCAGGCATTTAAGGATCCATCTTAATAAAAATTATACAAGGTAACTAAGATATTGTATTGAATATTAAAATTTTACTTTGATCAGACAAATATACATTTGCCAACTTATTCTGTGCATGATTCAGAGATACAATTATGGTTTCCTATATCTGCTTAAATATCTTCAGTGAAAGCAAATCTGAAACTTTTTGAAGTGGCCTGTTTCACTATCAGGCATCCAATGAAATGAGGATTTAATGAACAGTGATTAGTGGATTTTGGATGCAATATATATTTTTTCACATATATCTCTCAATAATGGACAATCTTTTGCATCCAAATGAAAGAGCTAAATTTGCATGAATTTGTGGCAATTGATATCAAATATATAGATAAGAAGATATATTTTTATTATCTTCATAGATAAAATGTTACAATAGTAAAACATAGCATAATTATTAGTGATTGCCCATAGAATTTACATGTAGTGTAGCAGAATTTGGCAACATTTAAGACACAGAATTGCCTGGGTTATATGATAAATAATGTAAGTAGAATAAATCAGGAATATCCTGGGAATTTAGAAAGAAGAAGGGAAATTAAGTGGAGAGGGTCTCCTCTGGAAGTGACAGGAAAGCAAAATATTGGCTGTGGTTTTGTTCTCACCTGAATTACAAGAAATCATTTTGCAAAGGTGATTTCCCCATATTTCTATTTTATAAATTGCCATAAATAATTGCTGACAAAATGCATATTCAGGCATATTTTCTAACTGATCACCTGAGCTTCCTCTTCAGAATTAGCCCAAATCTTTTCTCCTGCATTTTCTCCCCATTGATTCATGTTACATCTTCTGGAGTCACAGGAGATAACATTTCTACAGGCTCACTTACTCAGCATGGTGTTTTTTTATTCATTCAGATATTATTTTTCAAAATATAGCCAGATATAAATATATTTAAAATTTTCAAATACAACTCAAAGACCATAATTTGCATATCAATTTCCATTCATCTTCTCATGACCTTCTCCAGGTTGTCAATGTCATTCTCAAATATGGGATCTTGAGATTGATTGATTGATTAATTATGCTGCCCATCTTTTTTATAAAATACAGTCTAGAACAAAATGGAGATTTCCTATGATCTACTTCTAGGCTTGTGTCGCTATTGTTAAATAACCCATCAATTTGCTAAGCACTTCTGCTTCTATTCTGGGCATATATTCAGTGTATAAATCATCTGGTCAAATGTACTGCTGCTGAGCCAATCCAACTATATTACAGTATGCAATTCATTTTTTTTTTCCATACTGAATATATGATTTTATTTATCTTGAGTTTCCCTTTATTTTGTTTTGTTTCAATTTCGTATTGCGGTTTCTCAAGGTCATTTTCAGGCAAGATTCTGCAACCAGCTTCAGACTTGATAAGATTCTATATCTGCCCTTATCCAAGTCATTTATAAAAATGCTGAACAATACAAAGCCTATGGCAATATTCTATGCATTATCATCTCTGTTCAGGTTAAACAAAGCCATTAATGAGCAGTGATGTGTACAGCTGCTCAACTGCTGTGAATCTACCTACGAACAAATAAAATTTGGCCCACAATTTGCCATCTTGTCAACAAGGTGTCCAAAAGGTGCTTTTTCAATACCAACTGGACTTTCTGGTTTTTCTTTGAAGGCATTTCACTTCTCATCCAAGAAGATTCTTCAGCTGAAGAAGTGCTGAAGAAGCTTCTTGAATGAAAAGTGAAATGTCTGAAGAAGCGCTGAAGAAGCTTCTTGGATGAGAAGTGAAACATTTCAAAGAAAAACCAAAAAGCCCAATTTCCTCTTGAAAAAGAACCTTTGGGACAACCATGAGCTGAATGACTGAGAATCTCCATAGACTCGTCAATAAGGATATAGAATAAAACACCAAACTCCATGTTTTGTTGAAATCAAGACATACTTTCTAAATAAATTGGTCTTGCAGGATTTATTCTGGATAAGCATGTTAATTATTTTCTAAATATTATGAGACTCTGTTTAGTATTTTAAAATTCTGCCCAGCAATTATATAAGAATTTTGTAATTTCGAGAATGAATTTCCCCTACTTTTCACATTTGATGGAATGTTCCCCAAATTACAGATATGAGTTCTGAAATAACCAACAGTTCTTTCAGCATCAAAGTTTAATGATTCTGATCGTGATAGCAACTGTATTTGATGAACCTCAAATAAGGAGAGCCTTTTTTGTTCTTAAAGAAATTTTGAGATATTTTGCAAGTTTCACCAAAAGAAGTCATAATGCTCAATACTATTGCTTCATCCAAGCTTTCAAATTATGTAATTACCAAACTCTGTTTTCATCAAGATGATCTTACTGAAAACTTTACTCAAATGTATAACTGAAACTCCCTTTCTTCTGTTAGGCATTTCATGTCATATACCATTAAAAGTTCTAACACGAAACATCTTGTTCTTTTCTTTCTTCTTAACTGCTCATTCTTATCCATTGTATCTCAACTGACGACAAACATTCCTTTTGATATTCTCTCAGTCAGTACCATAAGTCAAAAGTACAATGTGATTGACTCTATTATAGTTGATAGTTAACACTTTTTTATTTTGGAAGGCAAGAGAACATTCTCTTCCTAGAAGAGAAGAAGTTCAATTGACTTGGAATTCCCCAAAGAAATGAATTATTATCAGAGGTGGATAGGCTGGGGGGAAAAAAAAGAGGAATTTCTAGGAATTGCACAATGTCATTTTGTACATTGTTTTACTGACTACAATGTAAGTTATCTTTCCTTTTTATTATGTTAATATAAGACTTGATACATTGTGGTATTTAAGTACAATGATATTTATGTAATATACTTAAATACTTAATCTTTGATCATTTAAAGTATTGTAAAAAAGAGGAAAATCATGAATATCTTTTTGTATGTTCTCACTGACTACAATATAAGTCACGATTTTATTTGCAATAAGCCATCATTTATATTGGTGGGAAAAAGTTAACAAATTGGCAGTGAATCCAAATCATGAAATACGATTGTATGCATACATAGCTAGGGCAACTTTGAAATTTACTTTGTTTGAATAATGTTGACATTTAGTAAAAGGCACTTCTATTTAAGGTCAAAATTGCCATGCGGTGATACACTGATCCATCCATATTTTAAATGGATTGCACTATGACAATTAGCAGCAGATGAAACAGAATGAAGCAGTTTATGGTTAGTTCACTGATGTGATCAAAACATTCCTTGTTCTGCAGATAGTGCAATAAAATTGACCCGTTCTTAGAGTCAAAATTATGGTGTGGATATCTGGCTAACCTAAACCTATTCTTAATTGTTCAATCAAATTGGTAGGATATTTGCAATATATGTGTGCTTTCCACTATGTATACATACACTTACATTTATTTTTACATGTGCCAACTCCTGGCTTGTGTTGGTTTCCTGTGCTTTGCGTAATTTTTCATATTTGTGTCATAACATCTTTGTAAATGTTCTTATGGTAATTTCAGGTTGGTAAACCAGGCTAGAAATAAACCAGGAAACAAATCAACAGCTACTTGTGATTCGATTAATTGTTTGTTTGTTTTTTAAATCTAGCCCTCTTTGCCACTTCACAGTTTTTGCATTTGAAATTTTTCAGCTGACCCAAAGCAACTTTTTTCAATATTGTGTGTTGAGTTAATTATCAGCTCTCTTTTGCAGTACAAGCAAGTGCATTTTATAGCAACATCTGCTTGTTTATTTTTCTGCTCAGTTTAAAATCTCACAAGTTCTTATTTTCAAACTAATGTCTGTCCAAAATAAACATTAAAAAATAATCAATTCTTCACATTAAACATCTTATTGTCTCAGGTTTTTTCCCCCAGATGTGCTGCTATTGGTAATGGTTGGAAATACTGCTTTATATTCATACAGTGTAAATATAAGTTCTGATCTAAATGTCATAATGGCTGCCAAGATTAGAGAACTTATGTGAGCTTTACCAGTTAATTATTTTGCTGTGAACTTCATATGACATCATGGATCAATACTAGCAATTCATCTCAAAACTTACAAATTAAGGGACTTCTGGTTTGAAGGGCTTCAGCGACAGACATAAATCCATGATTGTGTGCGGTTTCTGTCTGGGCTTGCCGCTGGAGCGCCCTGAGCCATCTGGTTTTGGGGCTAAGCCACCCCGTAGAGGTGGTGAAGAGGGGGCAGACTGCCAGCAGAGTCGAGGAGAGCCGCATCTCTCCTCCTCAGCTGGCCATTACTCCCTTTCCTGAAGGCGGTTGCAGAGGTGGTCAGAAATGGCCACCACAAAGAAGAACTCGACTGGAAAAGAATGTGCAGGAGGAAGATAAGAAGTGAAAGTTTTGTCTGACCAGGTTAAATTGTAAAAGCAACAACCAAGGTACCCTGGAATTTAAACTCATAAAAAATAGCATCGCTCCCAAAGAAGAGTCGGAAGCAGCAAAGGAAAGTGAAAAGGGAAAAGTTTGGCTTCCCCGCCACTTCTCTCTCCTTCCCTATACTGACAACTAAGAGACTTAAATAAGAAATCAGAAAAATCCACTTTGACATGAATATGCAATTAAGCTGAAAATAAAACAAAATGCCAAAGGGGCAATAAAGATTTCTGGACATTAAAAACTTTCTTTTTCATAAGCAGGAAGGGAGGGAAAAAGAATAAGGGCAGGAACTGGAAGAGGGAGGAGACTGCCTGGAATTAAAAAGAATCTAAAGTAAAACTTCAATAAGACTTCTAAAAGATACATTTTAACTGAAACTTTGCAACTAAATAGTAACCCCAAGAAGAGATAGTGAAAAAAAAAAAGAGCAAAAAAGAAACAGCTTGCTTGTATTTGGATTATTTGGTAATCTTTGGATTCTTGGCTATTATATTTGAATGACTAAAATCAATCGGGTGGTTGTTTAAAAATTTATACAATGGCACCACTTCTGGATGAATTGAAAATGGAACTTAAAAAGTACAAAGAAGATGCACAAAAAGGGAAGGGTTCTTTTGGCTTCATTTCTCAATTCTTAGAAATGGAGATTTGGAAGTATGAGAAACAACAAGAAAAGACTGCAAAACAAGAAGACTGGGACAAAGAAGAAGCCATCTTTAATGAACAAGTAATTCTATGTGGGGAAGAAAAAGGAAAGGGGAGGAAAGAGAATGGAGAATTTAAGACTTAAAAAAACAACCAAAGAAAAGAAAAATAATTCAAAAAATAAGTATAATACTGGAAAGCAACAGAAAAGGGGAATACAGAAGAGAGAAATAGAGGTAGAGAGACAAGGGGGTAAAAAGGGGAGAGAGAAGAAGAGAGGGAAGAAGGAAAGGAAAAGAAGTTACAAAGGTCTGGAGCAAGATATAGAGAAACAGGACCTATTCAGAGATAATGGGTGAAAATCTAAGTGAAAAAGGGATTCTGTAAAGGTACATAAGATTGTATTGTATATTAGTAATAGAAATAATTTTAGAAAATTGGAAACAACGTATGATTAAAATGAGGGATAAAATAGTGTAATTTAGTGAAATGTTTGTGAATAAAATAAGTGAAATAAAATAAATGAGAAAATTGAATTAGGAAGGAACGGGAACATTTTAATTAGTTAATGTTTTATAAAATATAAGTGAAGAGGGGGGGGGAAATTAACTATGGAAAGCTTATAATTGTTCCCATAGAAGTATGATATTTAATTGAAAAGTAATGTTAAAGATGTTAAGACTTTAATGAATATTAATATTAATGATAGAATTGAATTGGAATGGAATGTTGTTTTAATTATATACATTTATATATTTTTTTCTTTTTTTAAGAACACAGTGTGTATTTTAAGAATGTACCAAGCAGAATCCGAATGGAAGTTATGTATTATATTGAATGTTACAACTTTAGGGAAAAGATATCAAGGGGTCATACTCCAATCAGTAACTACAGGAGAAATTTTGTTTAATGAGAAAAGATAATAGATAATTGAAAAAGGACAGACAAAAAATATAAATACAATGATTTGAATTGAGATGAGATAATTAAAATAAAATTGAGAAAATTAAAAGAGGGGAGAAGCTATGCAGAAAATGTAAAATAGTAATAAGATATGGAATAGAATATAAAAATGAGCATGAACCTGAATTTGTGTTTGTATGAAGAAATGTAACCCGGGATTATGCTGCTTTTAAAAAAGATGTTTTATTTTTTTTTTCTCTTTGTGAAAACTCAAAAAAATTTACAAAAAAAAAAAACCCTTACAAATTAAAATGGGAGAAATTCCTGAAAGAGCAGTCTGGTCAAGAGGGATTCATATTGTCTGTGATTTATTAATGTTGATGCTCTACTTATACAGTTAAGTCATTGCTAAGTGAAGCATTGATCCAAAACCTATTCACTTTCTGGTCTCACCCTAGCCTCTATGTTTTAGCAGAAAATGAGAACATGCCAAAAAACATAATCATCTAGTTCAAAGGAATATTCTTTCAACTTCGATCTCAGTGCATGCATTCAAATTCAAACATTCCTGGAAAGTGGTTTCACCAGAAAACCAACTTTCCAAAAAATAAAAACTTCTTGTTTCTCTGCTATCAAACCTCTCCTATTTTTTTAAAATAAAAGTCATTAAAAGTTTTTTTTAAAATGACATAAAAACTAAGATAAACTAATACAGACCAAAATAAGGAGAGAGAAAAAAACAAAGATGCAAAAAAACAAAGAACAGAAATAAGTTTCTAAGTTCCTTTGCAGCAAATAAATATATGATTAAAATCTTACTCTCTGATTACAAAAAAGCTAACTTTTTCCCATTTTTTTTCAATAATCGAAGTCACAATTCATAACTACATTTAAACTATAATTATTAAGAATGTTCCACCCCCCCACCCCAAAAAATCAGCTAAAACCTGTTTTTAAAAAACTTAGCCCCTTTTTCTATGGGCTTCTATAGAAACATTTATTGCATAAGACAGCCTTCTGTATTGCAAAGATGCTATAATATCCTAATTCCCTTCCTTCCACAAAGACAACATTTCTCTCTTCCACAATCTCTTTGTATAGCTTGGTTTTTAGTACATCTTCATTGACCTTCTCTGTATTTGACCCAAAGGTGCTTTTTCAGGAGGCAACTGGACTTCCTTGGTTTTTTTTCTTTTGAAGACATTTTGCTTCTCATGCAAGAAGCTTCTTCAGAAGCGAAACATCTTCAAAAGAGAAAAACAAGAAAGTCCAGATGCCTCCTGAAAAAGCACTTTTGGGACAACAGTGAATTGGATGCCTGAGAATCTCTAAAGACTTCTCTGGATTTGTATTAGTTTCTCAGAAATTGTCTTAAATTGTGATGTTCCAAATTGGGCACCATGTTAAGATGGAGCTTCTCCAAAGCATAATATTGTGGAATTATTCCTTTCCATGTTTTGGGAGCTACACTTCTGTAAAGAATTGATTTTGCTTTTTAAGGAGCCATATCATGCTGACAGATTTAGTTTCTAAAAAGTTATCTTTCTGTAATGCTAATATTCTATTACTAAAATGATTGTTACTTATTCTATATCTGATTTTTTTATCAAGATCATTTTTTTACTTAATGTTTTTAAAATGTGGCTATATTTCAAGAACACATCTGACATACATTCCTTCCATCATCCAATTTATTAATAAAATAATGAATGCTGCGACCAGAATTAACTGCCATGGGACCCCATTGATAACACACTTCAATATGATGAAACACTATTATTGAACACTATGATACTGCTGTGGATGCATGTAGATATCAAGGTTAACTCAGCTTTCCATCTGTCATGCCTCTGTTGGAGTCTGATTCGGAGGGGGAGGCCAAGCAGCTGACAGGGAGTGGGAGTGTGGCTCCTTTGGCTGTGGAAGAAAATGGGGAAGGGCAAAGGCTGGCTGGGCAGAGCAGGGAAGAGGTAGAACAAGGGAGAAGGAATTTGGAGAGAGTATATTCTCACTCTTCATCCTAGGGCACGCAGGGAGGAATGGAGGAGGGAGCAACATGAGTTGCATGGCTTAAGGGGGAGGAAAGGGCCCTGATTCCCTTCATTAGCTGCAGCTGGGAACACAGAGTTTAAAAAGGGAAGCTGTGCACAGCAAAGTTGTTGGGAGAAAATCGTGAATTATCTGGTATTGTCAAGGCTTATCTGGGTTCCTGGCACCTTCCCAACTGTGTGTGTTTTGCTGGGCTTTCAAGTCTGCAATTCTTTCTCCTGCCCTGTCAAGTTAATTACTGCAGCGTGGTTTGTGTGGATTTTTATTTACAGTTGGTATGTACTTCGCTTTCAGACTTAATTTCCTCCACTTAAAGACTGTTTTTCTCCAGCCAAAGGCAACCTGGACATTAGGGGCAAAGTTGGAAGTATTAAAGGGATACTTCTTGCTTATTTGACTGTGTTACTTTTGTGCCACTCCCTGGGTCATCACATAGAAAAAGGTGTAAAGCACTGTGAAGTGTTATATATTTCCAAGTGCTATTGGTTTTGCCAGATAGGCCATCTATCCCACAAAGCTATGTCTTTAAATACATTAAAGACTTCTCAATGTGATTTAATTGTTAATGACAGCGAAACCGAGGAAATCTGGTTTCAGATTTAAATCCCTCCAATTGGAATATCCACCGGCTTTATTTGCAATGCCTTCTTTATACTTTGTATGATTAAAAAAAGCAACACAAGTCCTGCTCTATGACTAAATGCTCAGGAATGTTTTCATATTTTTCAATAAAAGTCATTTATAGTTTCATTTTGCTCAAGAAACTGTAATAATGAACACTCCAATCTGCAACAAGTGACATTCCAAAGCTGCAATGCTATAAATATGAAAGGAAAACGTTATGGCAAAGTCTCTACTAAAATGTTAGAGTTTAACATGGTTACAACATTATCGATTAGAATTAATTACATGTGAATAAAACCACATGATAGAACCACATGATTCCCTGGGGTTTAATCATTATCCTTTTAAAAATCTATGGCAAATGTTATTTTATTTTTTTAACGAATCTCTATCACATCCTTCAGAATGCAATTTAAACAAACATCCAGTCTTGGGGCAAGTAGTGCCATAATTAGGTAAAGAAATAATAATAAAAATGTTTGAAGTTTATTTGAGGGAAAAAGTAATGTGGTACATACTTATGCAGTAGAATTTATATACTGAACCCAGTAGAGTTTATATCTGAGTTTCTGTGTAGGACTATGCTTAGCTCTTAATATTGATTCCCTCTCAACCCAGTCCTCAGAAGCAAGAACCAGAGGTCCAGTCGATGGTAACCAAGACATTGAGAAATCTCTGCTGCCATCTAGTGGTTGTTGGGATTTTTAAAGAACAGATGTAGCAACTGTAGATACCAAAGGACTTGCAATTCTTTCAAAACAGGAAGGAAAACATATACAGGATGAGAAATGAATTGGCAGACAGGCACATTCCCTTCTAGAAAAAAAAAATTGCCATTGGGATAGAGGTTCTTTCCCAAGAAAACACCCACAGAATTTTATAATATTTGTAGCCTTATAAATTCGTAGCAATATCTTCATTATTCAAATTATGAGAGGTGTCGCACTGGTTGTGTAGAGCATATGTTGAAAAAGTTTCATGGGGTTGTGGGAATCAGCAAAAGATGCTGTGCAGGTCAGAGAGAGTGTGGGAGCATTGGGGGGGGGGCATAAAGGGTGCCAGGGGTGCTTGGGGATAGTGTGAGCAGTGCTATGTGGATCACGGATGGTGTGTGTGTCTGGGGGAGAGTATGTGGGGATGGACAGGAAATGCTGAATATGTCAGGAAAGGAACATTGGGATGACGTTGGTCAAGAGGATGAGTGGGTGTGTGCAAGAGATGCATTGACGGAGAACATGTCTGTGTGGGAAGCACAGGTCACAGCGGGTAAGGGGCAGCATGAGGTGGGAAGAGTTCACAGGGGTTTGTTCTTCCTTGTTCCATCATTCTTTCTTCCCCTCCCCCTCCCTCCTGTCCTCCCTCCCTCCCTCCCCCCTTCTTCCTAGCACACAGATACGGCTGCTGCTGCATGGCGTTAGGAGCAAGGGATTGTGAGAGTGGTTGGGAAAGTAACATGGAATATTGAAGATGAAGATGACCTGGCAACACTGAAGCAGCCACAACTTTCTCAAATTTAAGTCCCTCAGGAATCGTGGATCTCAGGTTTTGAACACATTCTAATCCTAACTGAGGTGCTTTGGTTCAAAAATTATGCCTGATTTTGTCCAGTTAAAGATTACAATGGGAGCTCCAGTAGCATTTAGTTTTCTGAGAAGAAATATTCTTTGACAACATGAATGTTTAAAATGCACTTTATTTCATAAAGTAAACAAGTGCAGAGCTCCAAATAATCCAGCAGATGTATTTTAGAATACTAAAACCTCAGAGGTATTAAGGCATTATGAAAAATAAAAAAACATTTACAGATGGGAGTGTTAAACAGAGTATTTCAGCTAAATGGGCTGGTAATTGTTCATTTATCACTGAGCAAATGAGAAGGGTTTTATTTTAATACCAAGATGTCTTCTTTCCAGAATAGATGAAACTGTTCAAGGACTGTAACTGAGTAATTATTTTATTATAACAAGCTTATTAGTGTATTGATTTATACCATATTAGTCTTCACTGACATTATATTCCATTTGTAGCATATTATTCTGCTGAAAAATAAGATGCAACCAGCAGCACCTGATTAAAGTGTCACCATTGGCAAAGGAATAGTGAAAGGTCTGCTAGTTTTTTGCATTTTCAATTCTCTGCCGTCAACCTCTTATAGCTCAGTGATTAAAACCAATTCCAGATTGTATTCACCTGCAACTGCCCTTTTCGGGAAGCTTATTTGTTTCCAATGTGAATGTGCAAGAAATACTGTTTATTATCTTTATCAGCAACTGAATAAATAATGTTCTGCTCAAATAGGAAACTCAGTTGATTCCTAATTTTGCTAAATTCCCAGGAGTGCTCAGCTAGTGTACAGAAAGTACTGCTAGGATCTGTAGCTCAGAAACAGTTGGAAATGCCTAAGTTTCATTTTTTCCAACCCAGCAGGAAATTTGCCTCTAAAGTTTGGCCAGCTATTTCAGACCCACAAGTTTCATCTGCCTGGGTTCAGTCACACTAAGTTGTATTTGCAATTATTAAGAATTTGATTCTAACAACTCACTGTCAGCCATGTCTTACATTTTCTCTGTTCTACTAGCTTCCTGGTAGATCCCCGTCAGGGGCATTACTGTTGAGCTAGGTACTGTCTGGCTCAAGTATTTTCTGTTCTATACCTGTGCGTTAATTTTTTCCTGCCTAAGTGCAGGATCTTTTCAAGAGGCAACCGGGCTTTCTGGTTTTTCTGTGAAGACATTTCACTTGTCATCCAAGAAGCTTCTTCAGCTCTGACTAGATGGTGGGGAATGAAAGGATTTATACTCCTTGCAGACAGCTGGTAGATTGGTGACCCTAGTCACCCTGATGAGGTGACCCTGAGGACACAAATAAATTTCCAGGGGACCTTAATGACTTGCTTTTGTTGTTACTTGTGAAGTTGTGTTGAACCGATCGTGACCCCATGGACAACATTCCTCCAGGCTTTCCTGTCTTCTACCATCTTCTGGAGTACATTTAAGCTCACGCCTATGGCTTCAGTAGTCCATCCAGCCACCTCATTTTCTGTCGTTCCCTTCTTCTATTGCCCTCAATCTTTCCCAGCATGAGGCTCTTCTCCAGGGAGTCCTTCCTTCTCATTAAGTGGCCAGAGTATTTGAGTTTAATCTTCAGGATCTGGCCTTCTAAAGAGCAGTCAGGGTTGATCTCCTCTAGGACTGACCAGTTTGATTGACTTGTGGTCCACTTGCAGGAGTTTTCTCCAGCACCATAGTTCAAAGGCCTCAATTCTTCGGCGCTCCGCCTTTCTTATAGTCCAACTTTCATAGCCATACATTGCAACTGGAAAAACCACAGCCTTGACTATACACACTTTTGTTGGCAGGGTGATGACTCACTAAAAGAATGCAAATGTCCAGCTGTCTGCAAGAAGTATAAATCCTTCCATTCCCCACCATTCAGTCAGAGCTGAAGAAGCTTTTTGGATGAGAAGTGAAATGTCTTAAAAGAAAAACCAGAAGGTCCAGCTGCCTCTTGAAAAAGTACCTTTGGGACAGCCATGACCTGGTTGATGGAGAATCTCCATATATACTTAAGTGCAGGACTTCACTTTTCTCACTCCTGAACAATACCTTGTTGGCTCATTCTCAATGCTTGACTCCAATGCACATGGACTTTGCTAGATGTGAGCATTACAGAAAGAGCATGAGAGGATCAGGTAAGGAAGCAGCATTTCAGTTAAAGGAACAGATTAACCCTCCTTTCTTTTCCTTGTCAGGTAACAAAGTAATCCAATAGAAACGTGGAATATATGTGTGTGTGTGTGTGTGTGTGTGTGTGTGTGTTTTCTCAAGTTTTCTCAGGTACTTACATGTATGGTATTCAACTTTGTTCGAGTATTTTCCTATGTCATTATAGTTGTGCTTTTAAAGTTGTAGAAAACCGATGAAAAAGTTGAGAACATCCAACAAATGATGATGAAGTATGATGAGAGACTACTAAAAATTGAAGAAGATAAACAAAGAGATAAGGAAATTGGAGACATTGATACCAGACTAACTGGGGTTGAACAAGATAAAAGTGGTATGCTGAGATGGGAGATGGACAGATCAGAATTTTATCTCAGATTCCAAAACATAGAGGAAGAAAAAGGACAAAATCTAGCTGAGATAATGATAGAAATATTGGCTGAAGCTTTGGAAATAACTGAAGAGAAGATGATGGATGGAATAGATGAGGTTTATCGAGTCTTCACAAGATACGCAATGAGGAATAGCCTACCAAAAGAAGTTCACATCAGATTTACAAAGAAAGCCATTAAAATGCAAATATTGCAAGTGGCAAGAGAGAAAACATTGAAATATAAAGATAAGAAGATTGTGGTTTTGAAATAAGTACCCAGAAGAGTGAGAGAGATGAGAAGAGAATACCGATTCTTGACCAAATTGCTACTTTAAAAAGAGGTGAATTATAGATACCTGATTCCAGAAGGTTTAATGTTTACATGGCAAGAACAGAGATATAGAATTGATTCAATTGAGAAAGCTGAATCATTTTATACAGAATTTTTCAGAGGGAAAGAGGAAGAGGCAGAAAAAGAAATTTCACTAATTGAATTCCAAGAGGACTGCCAAATGACGATTGAAAAAGAGGAAGGTGCAGTAGGTGGAAAGGAGGAAGCCAAAGAACAACATGAACCAAGATCCATGAGAGCTGCCAAACCTAATTATAATATATAACCATGGAAGAGAAAAAAATGATTACAATTAATATAAATGGACTTAATTCAGCCATTAAAAGAAGGAAAACTTTCCATAAATTAGAGAAGTTAAAATTTGATATAATCTGCCTACAAGAAGTACATATTAAAAAGCAATATGAACAATTGTTGATACAGCCAAAACTAGGGAAAATATTTACCTCCTTGACACAAAGCAAGAAAAGAGGAATGGTTTTATATATTAAAGAGTCCATTCTAGCAAAATTGATTTATACTGTTGACGATGGAAGAATACTAATGGTGGAAATAATGGATAATAATACGAAAATACTCCTGATTGCAATCTATGCCCCGAATGACAAACAAGAAGAATTTTATAAAAAATTACATATCAAAATAATTGAACTGGACTATGCTAATATAGTTATGATGGGAGATTTTAATGGAATTGTAGACAACAAACTGGATTATACAGCAGAGAAAACAATAAAGCAAAACAGAAAGACTCTCCCTAAATCTTTTTTTTAATATGGTAGATGAAATAAACTTAAAAGATACATTGAGAGAAAGAAATGCTAAAACTAAATAATACACCTTCTACTCAAATAGACACTTATCATGGTCCAGAATAGATATGATATGGATGTCAACAGAATTGTTAACCAATATTCAAGAAATAAATATTGAAACCAGTACTTGGGCAGATCACAATCCAATGACAATTAAATATAAAGCACAACACTTAATGATAGTCATAGGATACAAATAAGCAATCAAATCATACTAAGAAACAGTCAATATAAATCATAAGGATACAAGCGACAAAGTTACAGTCAAAGTTACAATAATGATTGCATCCCCCTGAGAACTTGCAGTTATATTTCTGGATTAATTACCATATCCAAGATAGACATACAGCTTGCTAAAGATCTGTGATGAACAGACTTAGAAAATAAAATTGATTTTGTCTTTTTAAGGCAGATTTCTCACTCAGCCTTTTTTTATAAAGCAGATATTCAGATAGAGTTGACAGAGTTGATATAGAACACTTGACTTTCCTTTTTTTTAAAAAAAATACATCACCTTGAAGATGGCCTACTGCAAGGGTGTCCAATCTTAGTAACTTTAAGATTTGTGGACTTCATTTCCCCAAATTCTCCAGCCAGCATGGCTGAATGGGGAATTCTGGGAGTTGAAATCCACAGTTCTTAAAGTTACCAAGACCAGACACCCCTGGCTTACTGTCTTCTGTTGATTATGGATTAATATGCCCTCTTCTGTGGTCACAGTGTGGAACAATATATTTACTATGATAGAAGATTTCATTGTCTCAAGTTGCCCCTTGTTCTACAATGAAGCTTCTCTGTAGATGAGTAGGCTAATAAATAAAGTCAAGATGGAAGCCAAAGGCATACAGTTGAAACCTTGTTTGTTTTTTACATGCACCCACGTATGCAATGCATATAAAAATGAAACAAACCTTTGATAGCAAAGTCATGGCTAACCTTTCTCCAGAGAAGTTTGTACAAAGAGCAATATCTTGTCCAAAGATTTTCTTTCTGTACTACTTACAAGAATTACCCTACAAGATGTCTTATGCTTCCATTAGCCTTCCAGAAAGATACCACAGAGCCTCTTGACAAACTGTTTTGCACTTTTGTGATTGTGCAAGACATTCTAACAAGGAAATAAACAAAAATCCAATGTATTCATCCAGTTCTTTGTACAGTCTCTTTTGTTTCAATGCTCTGACCTTTAGGTTGCTTTATTCTTATATTTATATTCTACTGAGACTCATTCAGCTAATGAAAGTGTTGAAGTCTAAGTAAGAGCATTGACAACCACATTGATTTTCTTCTTCAGAGGTTTGCTTGGATGTGCTTTGGAAACTTGAACTAGAGTGAAGCTACTGTGAAGCCATTTTCAGTATCTTAATTTGCATTTTCCCTTTTGCCTATAGAGCCAGCTATGACCCCTACGTGAAACCATAGGAATCTGGCAACAGCCACTAGAGTATTAAAGGACATATTCTTGCACAGGAACAGGAATCTCAATCATGCGGCCCCAAGGAATGTATAAAAGCCCAACTATCTCAACCGCATTTTGTCAGCCACCCCATAAACATGCTGCTGTCACTGAAGTGTCTGACTACTAAATTAACAGAGATCTCCTTTCCAAAATACATCCTGCCTCCATTTTGCTTTCACTGTCTTTCTCCTGGATTGGAAGTGGACCAGATTCTTCTTCCAACAATTGGGTATAGCATAATGAAGCTAATGAATTAATCATAATGTGATCTATAAAGCTTCACAGACTTGGTTGAGCTTTACTGTTTGTAGCAGGCTATTGCTTTCTTTGTATGAAGTAAAATAAGTGAGTTTCAACAACTGGGCAGGCTGAAGTGCCCAACTAGAGGAAAGTGTCCATCTAAAGAGAAGTACCAAGGATTTTTTTTTTCTTTAGAGAAGACATAACTAAACACAAGACCAAGAGCATATTGACAAAAAAAGAAGCAATAGAATGAACTTGAAGAGTGGCAGGTGCATGCTTTAAATAAAGAATCTAAAAGAGAAAAGATAGAAGAGGTGGAATGATTAGGATTCAACTGTTGAAGAATAGAGGAAGACATAAAATGATGAAGCCTGACCAAGGGTGGAGATTTCAGCTCTGGAATGTGACAAGATACTGACTTTCTGATCCATCTGGCAGATCTACAGTGAAGATATTGGGATGTCTTTCCAATTAGAGACGTATGTCTGATAGAGACAGGAGGTAATTAAGACTGATAGAATGGGCTACTAGCCTGCCACAAAGTAGGCATACATAGCAATAAGTACCTTTGTATCCATAGTTACATGAGAATTATGATGAGGAGCCAAGGAAGACCGGAACATCCAATAGGACAGGTTCTAAAGAAGCAGCTCAGGGACAAGAGCAAGGTTCAAAACATCAATATGTATGCCCTGCCAATCATCAGATTACCTGCCAGTATAGTGTGCTGGCCAAAAGGAGACATGGAGGCTGATGATTTAAAGACCCATGAGCTCCTCTCAGTGTATGGAGGCTTCCACCCCAAGTCCAATACCCAGAGACCATACACCAGTCAGAAAAAATATGGGTGGGTTCTTATTGTTGTTGTTAGACACGAAGTCATGTCCAACCCATTGCGACCCCATGGACAACGTTCCTCCAGGCCTTCATGTTCTCTACCATCCCCCATAGTCCATTTAAACTCATGCCTACGGCTTCAGTAGTCCATCCAGCCACCTTCTTCTTTTGCCCTCAAACTTTCTCAGCATTAGGCTCTTCTCCAGTGAGTCCTTCCTTCTCATTAGGTCGCCAAAGTACTTGAGCTTTATCTTCAGGATCTGGCCTTCTAAAGAGCAGTCAGGGTTGATCTCCTCTAGGACTGACCAGTTTGATCGCCTTGCAGTCCAAGGGACTCGCAGGAGTCTTCTCCAGCACCATAGTTCAAAGGACTTAATTCTTTGGTGCTCAGCCTTCCTTATGGTCCAGTTTTTACATTGTAATTGGGAAAACCATAGCTTGGTGGGTTCTGGTGAGTGTTAAAGATTCTGTCCTGGATGAAACCCAGAGCACCCAGCAGTACCTTAGTAAGATAGCACCCGAAGATGAGCTGTTGAGTGAGGTAACAACAGGCATGAGAGAAAGATCAACCAAAGGAACTGTCATGGCAAGAGGAGACCTGATAGGATGTACCATTGTCAGATAACAGATGGCATCTGGTCCTCCCAAAGCATAGTATAAATGTTCAATAATGTAATTTCAACATAAATAATGTGATTTCAATATGCCAATGATCACTGCCTTTGTTGGAAAGTTCACTTCTCCTTCAAGGTATGATTTTTTTAATGATGTAAATAACTCCCATATGCCCACCTTAAATAGATTGGATGACATTGGAGATATAAATAATAGTAAAACTATTATTTGGGCTTAATTATTTTTCTCTGTCTGAAAGATATGAGATGAACAGGAGAATGATTCCTCAGTATTCATCATGCCAATTTGCATACTGTGATACTATACAATCAGCTTAATCTTATCTTTGCAGAAATTCAGTGTATGCTCTGACATAGCTGGGTGATAAAGCTGCCCTTATTCTGTCATACCATTTCTTTCTCTTTTTACTTTTGCAGTCCAAGAAACTTCTTCTATTTTTAAAGTTAAAAATGCAAACATCCTCAAGGATAAGAAAATATATAACCATGTAACTAAATTATTACTTCTTTCTTTTAATGAAGAAATGCCTTGATATTTCAACTTCAGCCATAACTATACATGAGTACACAATAGATTCAAACTCAAGGTAAGCCGCACCAAACTCGGTTGCAGGAAATACGACTTCAGCAATAGAGTGGTCAATGTTTGGAATACTCTACCTGACTCTGTGGTTTCTTCCCCAAACCCCAAAAACTTTAACCTTAGACTGTCTACTATTGACCTCACCCCATTCCTAAGAGATCTGTAGGGGGCGTGCATAAATGCTCTGTCTTACATATTGGCAAAAAAAATCCGAAAATAAAATACAAGCTGAATAGTCAAGATCTTGTTGATGATCCAAGCTCTGTAAAGGACCTTGGAATACTCACCTCTAATGATCTAAGTGCTAGAGCCCACTGCAACTACATAGCCAAAAAGGCATTAAGAGTTGTTAACCTAAACTTATGTAGCTTTTTCTCTGGTAATATCACACTACTAACTAGAGCATACAAAACATTTGCTAGACCAATACTCAAATACAGCTCATCAGTCTGGAACCCACATTACGTATCTGATATTAGCACAATTGAGAAAGTCCAGAAATATTTCACAAGAAGAGTTCTCCACTCCTCTACTCGTTGTAGAATACCTTATGCCACCAGACTTGAAATTCTAGAACTAGAAAACCTTGAATTACGCCGTCTTCGGTCTGACTTAAGCATGGTATATAAAATCATACATTGCAATGTCCTACCTGTCAATGAATCCTTCAGCTTCAACCATAACAACACAAGAGCACACAACAGATACAAACTCAAGGTTAACCGCACCAAGCTTGATTGCAGGAAATACGACTTCAGCAACAGAGTGGTCAATGTCTGGAATACTCTACCCGACTCTGTAGTTTCTTCCCCAAACCCCAAAAACTTTAACCTTAGATTGTCTACTATTGACCTCACACCTTTCCTAAGAGGTCTGTAGGGGGCGTGCATAAGCGCACCAACGTGCCTACCATCCCTGTCCTATTGTTTCTTTTATTTTTCTTTTATTTTTCTTATATGTACCCATTTCATGTATTCATAACTATGTATACACTTATACTTATTACCTTGTAAACAATTGACAAATAAAATAAAATAAAAATAAATAAATAAGCTCACCAACGTGCCTACTGTCCCTGTCCTAATATTCCCTTTTATTTTTATCCATTTCATGTATTAATAATCATGTTTATACTTATATCTGTTATCTAATACATGCTTGACAAACAAATAAAAATAAATTATGATCCTTAGCAGATTACAGCTACCCATATGGAACAGTGAGATGAAGAAATGCTTTAGAAGAACCGATGCTCTTGCTAATGAAAGACTGGATACAGAACCAAGTTATGTAAGGTAGTTAAAAATTACAGTAGACAACAACCTTTAAATGGAGGTTAATCAAAAGTATAAATTAAATGGAAACTGCAGTGCCTAGCTGCTTTTTTAAAACTCTCTTCATTTGTTCTTGCACTCCTAATACTGAAAGTAATATAGTCAGCCAAATATTGTCAAGCAACCCTTACCAATAAAGTTTCTTTGGCCAATGCCAATTATATATGCCATCCATCATTTCTATCACTGAAGTGGATAATCTGAGAACAATCAATGGGTCTGCATGGTGTAACATCTTGATATCCCACAATCATTACAGGTATCAACCTTTTCCTATTAGAAATGCCATTTTGGGTAAGTAGTTTCATACAGACGGGCCATCTGATTGACCATGGGTAGGCAATTTATACCACTTTAGCAGGTGTATCTTCAACTGTGAAAGATTATCATTGTCTGCAGCAAAATGATCTTTCAATATCCATATGGTTCATGCAGAGTCAAATTTATGGAACGGATAATCTACCAAACACCCATTTGGTTCTGAATATTCACTCCTGGTTGCTAAAAAAAAAAAAAAAACCAGGCATCAAATACCACAATTTAAGTAAAACTGTTCCCATATTAGACACTTATTTTGTTCAGCTCAACTGACACCGGAAATGTGAGTGTCAGAAGGGGACGCAGCTTCAATTCATCTGCCTTTCATTTGCCAGTCAGGCCCACCTACTATCTGCAAAAAGATCAATGAATATTTGCACTACTGTCTAAGCTACAGTTTTAAAATTGACAGTTATTTTTCAAGTCTCAAATTCTATTTAATAGGTGCTGGTCTTCAAACATTACATACAATACTATAATTGTTCTCAACAGCCATGATTGACACACAAAATTCTTCCAATTCATCCTCCCAAGGCCTTGCTTAATGTATGATGGTTGCAATCCTCATTTTGTTCCTATCTGTGGTTACATTGTTGCTTTGTAATGTTTTGGAAAACCCTTATTTCACACATATCTCAATATTTGCAGTACACTTGAAATCTTCACCAATGTCTTTTGTTTTAGAAGGAGCAGAAATATCTGACATCCCTCAGCTTCTAAAGCTGTTCACACAGGCTACAGCCTTCCTCATATTATCCTCCTGATGCAGAGGGTGATGATCTGGAAATGGAATGACTACACTGCCATAGTTTGGTCTCCAGACACCAGGTACTTTGTTTTGGTATATAGTATACCAATGTTCACTTGATCCATGTAAATGTTCTTTCTATGTACAAACATTGGATATGAATTGCAATCTGTAAGGTCTGTGAACATGTATTCAACAAATGATTGGAGATGCTCTATCCAAGAGTCTCAACCGCACTATCAGGGAAGGATAAAAAGAAAAATTAAAAGATATTAAAATGGTAGAAGTAAAGAATTTTCAAGTGAGAGAGTGAAGTTCAAGGATTCAATGAATAGCAATAGCACTTAGACTTATATACCACTTAGACTTATATAATGCTTCACGGTGCTTTACAGCCCTCTCTAAGCAATTTTACAGAGTCAGCCTATTTCCCTCAACTATCTGGCTCCTCATTTTACCCATCTCGGAAGGATGGAAGGCTGAGTCAACCTTGAGCTGGTGAGAGTTGAACTGATCTCAAAGATCCAAGGAAGGTACCTAAGAACAGAGATAGCAGCAAAATCCTATTTTTTCTTCATATGTTCACTTACTAGACTGTGTGAAAAGGTTCAATTATAGATATGAATTTAAAGTGTGTGTGTGTGTGTGTGTGTGTGTGTGTGTGTAAAGAGCCTACATGTAAGATTTGTTGGTAGTTTTCTTGGAGAACTAGATATAACATTTTAGACAGTGATGAATGAGCCTACATTTTTCAAAACCACAGCTTTGTTTTACATCTGATGTCTGCTTTTCAGACTGTGAGGCTGATGAAAACAACAATAGTGTTGGTAACAATGGAATGGGATGGAAACAAAGCACAGGACCTGCTGTCAATAGAAACAGAGAGTTCTGAATGGCTTAGCAGAATTTGGATTTCTGTTGTGGTTCATGGGTAGGCACGAGTCAGCACCCTGAAGATTGAGGCATTATGTGGTCTCAGTGTGAAAAATTAGCTGCCAAGACATAAATTAATACCATCTATTTATCCTGAATGTGTCTTTGACTGATCAGCCGGCTAGCATATACTATATTCCTATTTTACCCATGAATACACTGACAGAAAGGAGATTCTGTGTTTTCTTTCCATACCTCTGATTGTGACTGCTCAGATGGACATTGACAGACAGAGGGGTGAGGAGATGTGTGAACATGGAACTCTAAATAGGTCTATGTAAAAGCATGTAAATACAATATGTCTGCAGGGTCCTTGCTTCTCTCTGAGCTTGGCTGTTTTTTTTTTTTAGCAGATATTTCATTCAGGTAACATCATCAGACCTGGAAGGGAGCTTATGTATACTAGTGGCTTGCTCTGGAAGTGGCGATATTCTTGGAGCTTCCTTGATTAGACTATTGAGGTATTGCTTATGTCTTGATTGTTAGTCTAGTGTTAATCTTGGTGTTAATCTCTGCTCGTCTGGGTGTGATTTGCTGGTGGGGAGGTGTTTTGGTCTTTTTGTTTCCTTTTTGGCTTTTGGATTGTCTCTTTTGAATGGTATGTAAATGTTATGTAACTCTATGTACTTGTTGACTGTCTATTTCTCAGAATTCCAGACTTCCAGGAATTCTTTACTGGTTTTGGAATTGGTTTGGTCTAGGATACTCATATTTTCCCAGTTGAAACTATGGTTAAATCTGTCCATGTGTTGTGAAATTAAGGAAATTATGTTTCCTGACTGCTAGTTGGTGTTCATGGCTGTGCTCTACTATTCTTCTTTATTATTGCCCTACATAGTGGCTATTAAAATTCTTACTCTGTATATTATCGGTAACTCCTGTTTTTTTCTTTTCTTCTGAGGCTGCTAGATCTTTTGGTTTACTTAGGGCAGGGCTGTCAAACTCCTGGCCCATGAGCATCATGCACTGGCCATTGCCATGCCCGGTTTAATGAAGGGGAAAAAAGTCCCAATACATCATGTAACACCGCAATGGCGATGTGAATTTGACACCCCTGACTTAGGACTTTAGTTGGTTGTGTGCTATGGTGATGTCATGTGGTTGTAATAGTCTGTTGGTAGTTTCTCTCCCTGTGTGTACATGTGAGCATATGCTGCCCAATTCCTAAACTGTAGTGGAAATTGTGACTAAAATGATTACCTAGCCACATCCCAGAATTTGTCTACTGATTGATTTATTTCTATCCATCAATTTATTTAGTACTACTCAATGTAGTCTACAGAAGGCTGCTGTATCCTATCTTATCCACAATAGCAACCCTGTGAGATGAGTTTGGCTCAGAGAAAGGGATTGGCTAAAAGTTATCACATTGGTTTTCATGCTAAAGGGAGGACTAGAAATCTTCTAGCACTATACTAAGCTGTCTCACTATACCATTTTTTTTAAAAAAAGTGGATACGAGTCAGAGAATTGGGCTTTGACAGCTAGAATTATTGAAGAAACAAATGAAAAGTTAGCCATTATTCATTTTAGGTGTGTTTAATATTAGTTGACTCGCAATGGTCAGAAGTGTGTACTTAAATCTTTTGATTAACATGTACTAAAATAATATACAACACATGTTATTGTCTTGGACTGTGTTTCTTATATTTGTTTGGTGCATAGGGTCTGTTTCAAATTTGGACATTGAGCAGATCCAAGGTAAACTTTTCTTCTTCTTTTAGTTAATTATGTTGAAAGAAAGATCCTGCTCAAATTTCAGCCTTCTTTAATTTTAATATCATCTATAATGAACACATCTTTGGGGATTAAAGATGTTAATATAAGGTAAGGAGAAAGAGGTGTCCTGAGGACATTCTTTGTTTTTAATGAAGACATAATCATTTTTTAAAGTAGTTGAACTCTTTGGTACTTGTAGTGAACAAGAGTTTGTACTAGATGCTTTTTATGACCCCTTTTAAACTATGATTCTATGAACCTAGACTGTTTAATAACATACTGTTTAATAAAATAGCAAGGTGATCAGAAGAGTTTAGAATGATTTTAATACATGGAATAAAACCACATCTTTTTCTGGATTGTAATACATACGCTAAATTTCTTGTCTACTGGTCATTATTATGGATACTTACTCTTTCTGAGCTATCAGTTATAACCATGTGAGTAATTGCTTCCATCTAGAATTTACTTTGGTTTTTGACCAATTAATGCTGTGTGGAATTATATTTAATCTATCAGTGTTTATATGATATTACTGCATATCCACTCACAATAAAATCTATGGTTGCATCAAAAATATTGCTCATAATCTCTGTGTAGTATATTTTATGGAAGAATAGACTGATTGCATAACGCTGTTAATATTTCATGTCGTTGGGTAAAACGCTTACGTTTTATAACATCACTAAGCAAAAAAGAGATATACTTTATTTCTTTTTATAAAAAGTTTCTTCTTATTTAGTCGGTGTTTTATGAACATGACTGTCAGAGATGAAAATGTTTTTTTTTCTAGTGGATATTAGAAAAAAATAAACAAAAATAAAAGTGCAACCTAGCATCTCTAACAACATTGCCTATGATGGAGCTTAAGAAAGGCAAAATGGTGATCACAGCCTCCACCCCATCAAAACCCTTCCCCCTTTTTCACCGATGTATAAAAAGAGTAGCGCTTCAATCACGCTGTCATGACCAGTATGTTACCGTTTTTGATTGATTCCTAAGAATATTTTGTTATGAGAACAATGCTGCTTTCTCAGTTCTAGCCTTGTCACTGATAAGTGAAGATGAAGTAGAGATGTTTGGAGATAAATATATTTAAAAGAAAAATAATTCTTCCACTTAATCTAAATCTAAAGCATAACAACAAAATAATGGAATTTTCTATTAGTTAAAAGCAAAAGAGAAAAAAAGTATAAATTTCTATCCCTTATTATTCCTCATTATTACATTTCTTAGACTAGCTATAGTTTTTTTTTATCTTCCAGATATATTGAATGCTGAGTAGTCTTGAAACAGTTCCAACTAGTGAGTTGCGTTTTATTGAAAGCAATTAATGATCAAATTTCACTGAATTCAACAATATATTCAGAGTTTCTTAGATCAAAGCAAACAAAGAACCTGAGGCTTTTTATTTCTGATATAGAAGCATATTCTGTTCAGCTCTTTCTATCCTCAGGACTCTGTTATCTTTTCCACAAGTTCATTCAAAGAAACAGCAGATAAAACAGAACAACTTGGACTTATACACTGTACAATGTGTTTGGATGAAAAATTAGGCTTGAGACTCTAATTAATTCATCCAGATGGTTTACTCTTCTGCTGTAACGTGCACATACAAGAAAGACGACTTGAAAGACACAACTTGTGAACACCAGTCACAGCCTTTTATCATTCCACTTTTTTTAAAAAAAACTGTCTTGACAATTATTAATTTAATATTAATATAATTAACTTCAAACAAGTGCCTATAATCTGTTAGCATTTCTCATATCTTAATCCACTTCTAATCATGATTTTGCTTTCATGGCATCCAATCCTAGATGTGCTATGACTGATTCTAATGGAAAGAAGCTACTTGAGAATGAAATTGGTGAGCATCGGAAAGGAATTTTTTATACAGAGAAGAAAAGGTATCTCAGTAGAAAAGAAGATAAAATGATTGATAGTTCTGGCTCTTGAAAGAGATAAATTGTTTGGCATCCTTCATTGCTGTTTTCATTTTAGCACTTGTGCTGCTCTCACAACTGATGAAGGGATAGAGGTCATTGCCTTGTCTAGCCTGGATAGGTTTAGTAAATTATAGCTAGCTATGTATGTTGACACAGGCTCAGACTCTTCAAAATGCACAACTTAAATATCCTGGGATTTCCATAACTTAGCTGTGCATGCATGTGTTTGTAGCCTAGAGCAGAAGTCCAAAGTCAGATTAGACACAATGATAAATCACGGAATAATTTTGTGATGACTAAGAATGTCTCTTTATCAAGTGCTTAGCAATAGGGTCACCTCCCTTCACCGTCAAAGTAGATTGCTGCAATGACAAAAGCTAGGTGGAAAGAAAAATATATTTTTCTGTAATGTGATTGTCAGCATTCTGAGTAATGCATCCAAAGAAATCAGAATTCCAAGGCAGGAATGCTCCTCAGAGAACATGTTTATTGGATACATTCGGGGTGGGGTTCAGACTGGTTCGGGCGAACCCTTAGCTCCCATGATCAGCTGGCTCTGAACCAGTTCATTCTGATAATCATGTGGGCCTGTCCACCTGCCCTTGCGCTGTACTTACCTATATGGAGAGTAGATTGCCGCACCTCAGCTGTGTTACTTCCCCAAAGTAACATCAAAGATAAGTAATTTTGAAAGCTGTGTATGCGTATGCATGTGCAAAGAGCACAATTAGCGAACTGGTTCTCACCACTGGATACATCATATCAGCACAACTAGTGAAACCCACCTCTAAAAGTTTTCCGTGTAATTAAAAGAGCAAAATTTTCCTTCCCAGGTGTCACAGGTCACATTGTCCAATCAAAACAGGTGGCAAGCTCCCTCAATGACTTCTGTTCCTCCTCCTACTGCCACTTGTTGGGATGACCTTGGTTCCCACAGGAGGGCTCTTTATTTTGTCTAAGAGATGGTCTAGTTATTTCCCCCTCATCCTTCCTCTCCCCATAGTGTGTGGCAACTGTGAAGCAGCACAAGATGGCTTCGGATAGTTTTGTTGACAGTGATTGTGCACGGTGATTTGGATTCACTGAACTGACATTCTTCATTCCACAAAAGCAACAGTTTTATGTCAGTGAAGGTTTTAAGTTTTGTAGACTCAAATTGAGATTACAATTGCATTTTAGCCTTTTGACTAGTATCAAGTATAATGTAGCTTGAAAATGCTTCTGTCCTTATATTGCATGTGTGCAGAAGTCTCTTCCAACCCTTCTGGTCCTGGATGTCTCACAGTGATCTTCTGTGAGGGTATAGTGTTTATGCACAGGTTCTGATGATTGTAACTGCTGATGACTGTAATTGCTAGAAGAACCCTTAGAAGTGAGGCAACATGAAGCAATATGGCCGCATTGCTTGTGTGAGGGACAGGCTTGCTTGACTTCAACCCTTAAACTTCTAGGCATTGGAAGTTTTGCATAGACTCTTGGGAATCATTTTTGATACTGCAGAAAAGTTTCTGATATGAGATGGTAACTAGGGACAAGCTTAAATCTTTTACTAAATTGATGCCCTAGATTCATTCTTTAATAATTCTTTTAGCATTAACAAAGCCCAGTGAGATCATAAATTTGAATTTCAGCTGGTGAATCTTAGTACTGTAGTGAAAAACAAGAACAAAAACAAATATGTTTGGAGTCTGCACATCCCTGGGTTACCTCATATTCATCCTTTCAGGCATCTGCCTGCTCAAATGGTTTAGAACAATTAGATTTTGGACCCCAGGGATTTGTAAGTACAATTTTTATCTTGAGTTTTATAGAAAAATAGTCAATATTATCTGTAGCTTGTACACTATTATACCAGGCTTTTCCAAACCAATATCCTTCCTGGGAAGAATTCCGAGGACTCCCCACAAGTAGAGGTGATGTTAAAGGGAATTCTGAAAACTTTAAATCCTATATAACTAGAGGAAGCAAACAAGGAAAAGATGGACACTTCAGTAATACCAATGGCTTGAAATAACAGCAACCCAATACAATTGGTACTGTACTTGAACTTATTAGCAAATATCTTGTATTTTTCAAGATTTGAGCACTGTAGTCCCATTATAAAGAATAATGGTTTCTCATTTAGCAGAGTAGCCTATTTTCAGTTTTCATCCAAGCAAACACATTTTCCCCCTTGCTCTACTATGATAACTAAACAATCCTACTGGAATTTGCCTCAAGTAATATTCTTTTAATAAGTGAAGCATATCTTTTGGTGTCAGAATTTTCTTTACTGGTGACTCTATGTACTCAGTTGTAATTGTAATTAGTTAATGTCCGCTATATTTTTGATGCTTTCATTGGAAGTTCATTAACTGGATAATGGTTTCCAACTACTGTTTTATAGTGTGGTTATCATATACTTCTTAAAATACTGGTCTTCTCTTACTTGACTTGCTGACTGAGATGTATTTACAGTATCTGTCTCTTCTTCTTCCTTCCCCTCTCTTAAAGAAAATACCTTTCTGGAATAAATTCAAATGAATAATTGATATAAAGTTTAACACATTTGGTAGTGTATCTTCTCATTACTGCTATATCCCAAACAAGTCTGAATGGGCTATGAGTCCCCACTTTCACTAGATCAGAAAGGTCTCTATGCCACATATAGGAAGAAATAGGGAAGAAAATCTTGATTTCATCACAAGACCTCTTGCCAACTCTCTTTGTGCAATGACAATGTTACTTTTCTTAGTATTTTCTAAGTAGCTGAAAGATCTAGCAATTAATTCCCATTGGGAGACTGGAGGAAGAATGGAAGGTCATAGACTGGAGATCAAGCATTACAGCTTACCATTTTTCCAATAATTCCCCTCCCCACAGGTTGTCATTTCAGGTATGATAATTCTTCAAATGTATAATTTCCAGTACCATATTCTCAGCTTTTATTAGGGAAAGTCAGGCTTCATTTCATATATAGTACTTTCTTTAAAGTACATTTTCTCTATAATGGTCTTTTGGTCTTGCATGAGACATCCTGGTTTACAAGTCTTCAGACGCCTCTCATCATATTTGTTAATGAACTAATGGTCACATTTTTCCTTAAGTTCAGAATTTTATGTCCATTTCTTGAAGTCTGGACCTTTGGATTCTTTATATCTCTGTCTCTTAATAAGGAACTTTGCGTTTCAAGATGCTTTGGTTACTGTCATCTTGTCTTGCACTAGAAACTCAGTGGCAAAGAAATATCCTTTCTTTCATTGGCTTGGCAACATATTCTATAAAAGTCTGACTATAAAATGATTTCCAGCAGACAGAAGACCATTTGACACTCTTGAGGGTAAAACAAATGTAGCAATCTGAAATATCTGATGCAGAGTTGGTATTCAGCAGGTTCTGACTAGTTCTGGAGAACCGGTAGCGGAAATTTTTAGTAGTTCAGAGAACCAACAAATACCACCTCTGACTGGAGATTTTACAGTATCCTTCCCCTGCCATGCCCACCAAGCCATGCCCATAGAACTGGTAGTAAAAAAAAATGAATCCCACCACTGATCTGATGAACTTACTCCATACTGAACAGGTTTAATTTCAGCTTTTGTTTCTCTAAAAATATCTTCTGTCCCATGTAATTCTGTCTATAAAGAGGAAAAATTGAGAAAGTTTCACCAAGGATTGTTAGAAGTTTTAGTCCAAAATAATCTGTGAACTGTGGTAGACCCAGAACGTCGTACCTGGATATTTGGGAGAAATACTTTCACTTATCGTTCACTTTCTATTGAGTGAAGATTAGTGTACAGATGAAAGTAGTGAGAGGAAAGAAAGAAAAGAAGGAAGGAAGGAAAAAGGAAAGAAGGAAAAAGAGAGAGAAAAAGAAAGAAATAAAGAAGGAAGGAAGGAAGGAAGGAAGGAAGGAAGGAAGGAAGGAAGGAAGGAAGGAAGGAAGGAAGGAAAGAAAGAAAGAAAGAGGAAAGGAGGACTAGGAGCTCTTTCCCACCAATATATGTAAAGAATATGTGCTAAAAGTGAAACAGAGATTAAAAGAAGTAACTGCTTAAGCTAGTCTGTACTGATTTTATTTGAAATTATCGACTAGGATTGTTGCTTTGGAGGATTTCTCCTATATAACATTGTTTATTAAATGTATAGGTTGCCCAACTCCCAGTGTTTCTGGGTGGTTTAGAAATTGTTAAAACCTTTTAAAAACAAGGGAACAACAGAAAATAAAAAGTACAAAGATGGCCCAGATAATAAACTCAGAGGGGGGTAAAGAAAAGAAGGAAAGGAATAAAGAAAAAGAAGAAAAAAGAAGGAACGAAAACAAAAGTGGGGGGGGGTCAAAAGCCAGGGCCCTCCAAAACACCAGAAGGTGGGCAATATTCTATGTAGTTTCCAAATAAACTCATTTTTTTGTCTGGGATATTTGGTTCAATAATTTGAAGAAAATATTCCTACAATCTGGACAAATGACTATCCAATCTCTTGCCTCCAGTGATGGAGCACTCATAACTTTTGGAGGTAAGCCATTCATTTATTACTTGTTCTCAATGTTAAGAAGTTTCTTCTTAGTTGTAAGTTGCTTCTCTCCTCAATTAGTTTCCATCGTCTGTTTCTTGTCATACTGGTGCTTCGGAAAATAGATTGACCCACCTCTTCTTTGTGGCAGTCCTTCAAATATTGGAACACTGTTATCATGTCACTCTTAGTCCTTCTCTTTGTTAGACACATGCAGTTCCCTGCAATTGTTCATCATATGTTTTAGCCTCCAGCCCTCTAGTCATCTTTGTTGCTCTTCTCCGAACTCTTTCTAGAGCCTTACTATTTTGTAGTCTTGCTATACTTACAATAAAATATTTGCTGTGCACACAACTTCAAGGATTTACTTATAGTTTGTTTCCAATTAAGGAAACATGAAGACAAGAAGGGGAGGCCAATTATGTATCTTAGTTGAATGAGGGATCACCAAAAAAATAAAATAAAATGCAAGGACTTTGGGCTGGACTGAAAAATAATCCCACTGAAGGCAATTCTGTAGTAGAACTTTTCTACACTATTGCTAAGAGAGCTACATTCACAGGTATATGAAGTCACCTGGAATGAGAGAATGCTTTACTTTTTATTAAGAAGAAGCATAATTAGTGGAGTAGGTTAGTAAGCATATTAAGTTTATCACTTACATTAAAACTTACATTACATTCAAATTTATATACTTGCATTGAATATCTTAATTGTGGTTTTAAGCCAGACCAGAATACAAAATATATAATTCAAAAGCTTAAAGCAGTACATCATCTATCACCATCACATCACTATCACATTAATACATATAAAGCTTAAAAAAAATCTGAAATTCATATAACTAATTAAAATCAAACATGTCCTGGTTCAGAATGCAATGTATCCTTGTATATTTAAAAAAAACCCTAAAATTTGTGTTTATATACATGTATAAATATACATACTGTATTTACCTACCTACCTACATACATACCAAGCAATGTTAGGAGCATAGGTTTAGTCATCAAATAAATTTTGATTTGCTGATTAGACCAACAGCATGATTTTTGGATATAACTATTAGAATCCTAGTGAGCCGAAATTGAGTAAAACAAATTCAAAATTCATCTGGGTAGCCTGGACTTTTGCTTCTTTTTTTTGCAAATGACTGAATTAACCATAGCTGATCTTATGTGTAGAATTATAACTGTGAAAATATAAAGCAATGGTAACACCATTTTTAACCTCTGTATTAACCTAAGATAATTTACTGGAATATTATGTAAGAATTCTCTATTGTTTTTGTATAAAGGTTATATATTTGGCTGGTTATGGTGTCCAGGTTATGTTAATGATGGAGATTACTGGAAATGGAAACCAATAAACAGATTAAGGAAACAGATGTTAAGCTATAATAATAACAGGGGTGTTGCATAGGGAGATGGATAGATTGTGAACCCAGAAAGGGGCAGAGACTGTATATTTGAAACCATATAAACCCCAGCCTTCCTGGGAACCATGTCTTCTGCCCATGAGCATAATTCCTTTTTGCAAAAGCTTCATAATAAAGCTCTTTTCTATTGTTCACGTGTCTCCAGTTGTCTGAATAGCTGAATGGTTGATTTTTATTACAGCTGAGAACTGGGATAAAATTTGTACAGTAGTACAAAGCAACCTAACGCAAAGCAGCATACCATAAGTCTTCATTCTTATCTGATTTGCCTGGACATAAGCTCTGGTAGGCTTAAATACTATAATAGTGAACAATGCCAAGGGGAGATCATTAAAGTGAGCTTTATAGAATTAACATTGAGATTTGGAATTTGTAAACATCTATAAGTATGTTTCCAGAGGGATTCATTGAGAGGTTGATAAATCTTTGAAATTTACCTTTAATCAATCAGTTTAATAACATCTTTATCCTTTTGAGATCCAAGAATACTAGGTGAGACAGTTTTAGGAGAGCATTTCATTTATAATATTTTTCTGCCACTTTGACTTATAATGGTGAAGTGATATTTGACCCTCCTGCAATGATTAGTAAAATGTTATTCATTTTCCAAGCAGAATCCATTTTTTTTTATTTTTAGTGTTCTTGTTTTATTATTTCTATATTGATAAATGTTAATATGATTTCATTAAGCTTATAAACCACCTGGAATCTTGAAATAGGAATCTGTGATGTATGTATGTATGTATGTATGTATGTATCTGGGTTTGTGTTTATTAAACTTGTATATTGCCTGACTCCCAACAACTCTGAGGTGGCTCATTATTAAAATAAGGACATTAGAACAAACCGATTAAAAGGGGGAGAAAACATGACAAGAATGATAGACTGGATGGAAATGAAGTAAGGAGTATCAATTTCCTTCACCCAAAGTCTGGAAAAAGAACCAGGTCTTCACAGTTCTTCTAAACAAATTGGAGAGAAGGGCCATATGGACTTTAGTGGGGGCAGAAGGGGTTGTGGGATTTCATTCCAGAGGGCAGGTGCTGCCACAAAGAAGTTGCACTTCTAGAATCCCAATAGATGACATTGTTTAATTGAAGGAACCCAGAGTGCACCAACTCTGCATGATTGAATTGGCTAGGCAGATGCTATGGGAGATAGGAAGTCCCACAAGTAACAGGCCATATGCTACACACACACACACACACACACACACACACAGAGAGAGAGAGAGAGAGAGAGAGAGAGAGAGAGAGAGATATGCACACATGCACAACTTCATATAGTATGTATATTCCAGGTTTCACTTTTTTATTTAAATTATTTACCCAAACTGCAGTGAAAGTAGTATGCATGCTTGAGGAAATTAATATACAAACTAAATAAACTTCACTCACAGTCTACATTTTGCCTGTGTGTCTCACCTAAGTACCTTTTCTCTCTTGGAAAAGAAAATATCAACATTGGGAGTTGATCTGGCATTTGGATTGCTTCAATTCCCCTCTCAAAGGAGCCCACAATGCAGATAAGATCACCCTGCTTTGTGTAATCTGAATCTTTCTTGTTATCACAGTGTTCTCAACTGAATAATGACTGTTTTGGAATTGGTTGATTAAATACATAGAGACTCATGCACAGGTTGACATGTTTGAAAGGGATTAGAAAGGAATGTTAGAAACATTTCAGATGTAGAACTAATAATATTTTAAAGACAAGTAGATATTGGTATTTCCTTTCTTTAGCAGAACAGGAAAGCATGTTCTCTCTGCATGTGTGTGTGTGAGTGCACGCATGCATGCACACACACATGATTACATACATATGCACACATATATACATGCATGCGAAAGATTGAGGGCAAAAGTAGAAGGGGACAGTAGAGAATGAGGTGGTTGGGTGGTCACTGAAGAAGTAGGCATGAGCTTAAATGGACTCCGGAGGATAGTAGAGGACAGGAAGGCCTGGAGGAACATTGTCCATGGGGTCACGATGAGTCGGACATGATTTTGCAACTAACAACAACAATACATTGCATACATACATATTGAGATTAGAGGAGGGATATATCTGGGCTGGCCTTATCATTAAATAAAATGTGATGGTCATCTCAGATGGCTGAGGTTGAGAAGCAGAGAAAAATATTATAATGAAGAATGGGGAGAAAGGTCCATTGCTAAACTAGGCTATTCCAGATGATAGATGATGCAATCCCCTTATTAGAATGGAAGAAAGTTCCATTGACCAGTTGAATGTGGACTAGGAAGGGGGCACCATTATCTTAATCTTTGTTTCCACCAACTTTGTAAAATGGACACAGTATTTGGAGAGTGTCACCCCCTCTTTTTCAGAGCTAGGTAATATTAATACAATCAAATTCATCATTAAACATGCAATGTAATGTCAATATTAATAGACAACTGGTGATTTTGTTTGTTGCTTGTAAAGCTACCTATACAGAAAGAGTTGTGTTGATCGTGGTATTCAGCAGGTTCTGACCAGTGCTGGAGAACCAGTAGTGGAATTTTGAGTAGTTTGGAGAACCAGCAAATACCACCTCTGACTGGATATTTTACAGTATCCTTCCCCTGCCATGCCCACAGAACCGGTAGTAAAAATTTTGAATCCCACCACTGCTGTTGATGCTTTACTATATCTATACATTACTCTGAGTAAGGCTCATTCAGGTCTAATGGGACTTGGTCCCAAATAATTGGTTTCATAATTTCAGTCTGTTTATTCAAGTTTTGGACCAGTAGTAGAAGGCCAAATAGTCTTCTCTCAATGCACTATGTGAAGTTTATGAGTGAAGTTTCTTCAGTTTAAAAGGATTGAAGGATTTATGACTGTCTTCTAAGAAATCCTTCAGTCCTTTTCAACTGAGAAAAGTAGAAGAGATGTGAGAAGGTGTCTTTTACATTCACGTACCCAAGCCTTAAGTATACAGCTACTAAATTGAGTTTATGCTAGCAGACAACTTCTTTGATTTAAGTGCCTTTCCCTGCAATAGCAACTTCATTCATTGGGAATGAAATGCTAATAGATGATGTAATTTGCAAATATATGAGCAGTTTAGGCAAATTAAATTTGTACATATTAGATGAAAAACATTTCTCCTTAAGCATATCTTCTGCTTAGTTCAAAAGTGGGTGATCATTTTACCATAGCAAGCAAAAGATTCATTTTGCATGGCAATTGCGGCACACATTAACCAGACTTGGCTCATAGAATATGGTGGGGTTTGTTTTTTTTTTACTGTATGGATCAGTGGTGTGTTTCAAATTTTTTTACCACTGGTTTGGTGGGCGTGGCTTGGTGGGTGCGCTTTGTGCGCGCACACAACACTTTGCATGCTCATGCGTACCAAATGCGTACTTTGCGTAAGTGCAGAGGCTTTCCAACTTACCTCCTGCAATCCTGCACTCTCCCTGTTGCTTCAGCAGCTGCCGCATGGCAATCTGCATGCCGCGCAAAGCAGCTGCGCTTCAAAAGCAGGACATAAAGGTAAGTATGGGAGCCCAGGTGGGAAGGTGGGCCCAAAGCAGAGCATTGGAGAGAACCGGTTGGGTCTCTGCTGCCCATCGCTGCTACCGACTCAGCAGAACCGAGCCAAACCGGTAGAATACCACCACTGGTATGGACCACATTTTGGAAGTTTCCTCTATATGTCTGTGCTACATCATCTTCCTTTCTTCTTCAAAAGGAAGATTTGCTTTATGATAACATTTCTTTTTAAAGTGAGAGGTGCATGCATAATCATATTTTCTCAACAAGCTTAAACAAAATTAGAAACTTGAGTTCTTTATTCCTTCATCCTGGGTTGCTACATGAACTGATGGTAGGTGACTGCTGAGTTGCACTAACCAGGGAAAATCAGCTTAACAATATATTTGGGGCATATTTATCTCTCTGGCCACTGGATAGGACACAATAGTATATAAAGTTATATGGTGTGGCATGACAACAATCACATTATCTAGGAATGCTGTAAATACATCTTGGTCCCAGGCGTCCAAGTTCTGCTTACATGAGTTGTACGGTTGTAAATGTAAGGTCCAGTTTTAAGTCACTTTTTTTTCAGCACTGTTGTAACTTCAAATGAATGGTTCCAAATTGAGGACTATTTTGTTCTGAGCTAAGTTTCCTAAGAAAGCATAAAACACAATCTTAGTTCCAGCAAACCCTGTTTTATTCCCATGGCTGTGAATTACATTCAATCACAGCCTGCAAGGCTTCACAAACAGTCTTTCAGGGGAGTGTTTATAAACACCCACCTTATCACACTTGGAATGCTGCCAGAAAACTAATTGCCAAACACATGGCGAGGCCAAACTTGACACAGGGTCAAACAGAACTTTTCAAAGCTTGAATTGACCAGCCGAACTAATTGCTTCCTGCAAAAGGTCACATCCCATTCACTCCTCTTTTATAGACTATGGGAGGGACCAATCATCTCCCAGGTATGGCTTTACTCTTGAGTAGACCCTGCTTTCTCAATTGTTTTTGTCTTCTGGTGGCCCTGTGCATGTTCAGGTTGGGAACCGGTTCCAGACACTCCCCACCTCACTGCTTTCTGAGTCTGAAGGCAGCTGATGACTGCCAGCCTGGCCCCATCCCTGCCTCTGATGCAGTGCCCTCATCCAAGCCCTCCTCAGCCTCCAAGACTGGTCCAGATTCCTCCCCAACCTCCTTGTCAGCTGCTGGTAGGCCACAACATAGCTAATGATTTTGAAGATGTGCTGCAAGATAAACTTGGAAGATACCAGGGTGTATCAAATGGCTCATGGTTCATGGAAAATTATTTTTTTTCAGTTACACATTTTACATTGTTATTGTTTGTTAGCATTCACTCCAAATTATAACATCATGGCAGAAGATCCTCCTTTGCTAAAAGGGATGCAATCTGTTTTGGAAATCAGGGAAATGTGTGTGTGTGTGCGTGCACATGTCTAGACATACATACAGAAACACATATACATACAGAAACACATATATAGTTATTATGCAATGTTGCATCGGATCTTTACTTGTAAAATATTTATTAAGCTAAAATTTAAACAGCTATTACAAGTCTTAACATATTTGCTGTCAGTTCTTTAATTACTTGATTTTGTTTGATTTGATTCCCAAAATAATAACTTTCTAACTAGCTCATTATGCTAAAGCATGTCCTATACTGATTCTTCCTGTTCTGTAAACATTGTGTTATTGAACACAGTTGGATTTGAAACATCCAATGTCAAAATTACTAACTTAGTATAGCTTCGCTTTTTCCAATAACTACTGTTCATCGGATCCATCCGATGTTATTGGGATATGAAACTCATTGGTTTCTTTGAAACTAAAGGAACAAGGTAGTTATGGCTTAATTTCCATTGATTTGATAGGTACAAAGTTCAATCGATATATCTAGGCCTAATTGCTTAAACTTAAATTGCTTTGCCCTATAATTAAACTCTGTACTTCTTTATATAATAAGAAACATTTCTTCAAAAAAAAAGACAAAAGACAAGTTGTCATTGCCAAATCAATTCCTATGCTTCAGTTAGAGAAAGATATAGAATGACGTGGAATATTGTGAGGGTTTTTGTCATACTACACACAGGGCCCTCTCAAAGTCAATTAGCTCATTGTTTGCCTGCAACTTCAAGTTATTTTTGAACTCCTAGTGACTGCAGTTATTTTTCATCAAGGCTTTTCAGAAGTATTTTGCTTTAGCCTTCTTCCTAAGGCTGACTGGCCTTGGGTTACTGCATTGATTTTGTAGTCCAGGAAAAACTATAACTCACAATCAGGCTCCTAGCCTGGTGCCCTAATCATTACACCAAACTTTGCTCCATGTACAATGGAAATATAGTCCTCTATCTAAAATGAAATATATCTTATGATTAAACTGATGTAGATCCTTTATGATTTTGAATATTGCTTTACCTCTTTACTCCTTGAGTATTGCATCTATTGAAGCTTTTCATACATGATAATGGTGCTTATGGGGGAAGCATTAAAAAAGGCAAACTGGTAACCGTGCCACTTGGATTGAAACCCCATGTGTTCTGCTAATACATGGTGCATAGATGGGTGTGTTAGAGGGGATGGGGCTTTGATCATGTTGCTGCAAATTCATTTCACTTCTTCTGACACACCACCTTTTTCAGGATTTGCATGAGTAACTAAGTTTGGTTCTAGTGTTCTCTAGCCTTGGCAACTTCCAAATCAGAGGTGGTATTCAGCAGGTTCTGAACAGTTCTGGGAAACCAGTAGTGGAAATCTTGAGTAGTTCGGGGAACCGGCAAATACCACCTCTGACTGGCCCTGTCCACATCTTTTATCTGCCTCCTGAGTTCCACCTGGGTCTTCTTTTGTTGCCCTGTGCAGGAGAATGGAGCTGGAAAGCAGGTTAGTGGGATGGGAAGGGAATGGGGATTTTGCAATAACCCTCTCCCAGGAATGGGGTAGGAATGGAGATCTTACAGTATCCTTCCCCTACTATGCCCACCAAACCACGCCCACAGAACTGGTAGTGAAAAGAAATTGAATCCCACCACTGCTCCAAATATGTGGACTTCATCTACCAGCATGCTTCAAACACACAATCAGCATTACTATTACAGAGAATTATGACAGTCTGACCCTAAACAACTGAAAGTTCCAGAGGATAAGTAGTTCTCTTCCAGATTAATGAACACAATCCAGAATGGGGCAATGTGTAAGGAAGGAAAACTCTGAGTGAAATTAATACATAAGGATTTCTCCTTCAGTATAACAGTATTTATACATTAAAAAAAAATTCTGTTGGATCCTGTTAGAATCCATGTAATGATATGATTAGTCGAATATGATATTTTAGCAACAGTGGCTGCACAGTTCTTTGTGTAAGCTTTTTTCATTATTTTAGCCATAGAATTTTCTACTTTATCCCTGTTCAAATAATCTCTCATTGCCAAGGTTTTCTTTTTCACAGTGCACAGAATAAGTATCAATTCGTCTTTGACCTGAAGGTGTGCCTTAAAAATACTTTTAAACATTTTGTATTTCTGCTTTCTATCTTGAAAAGTATGTGCAGAAACTAATTTTAAAGCTCACTTCTTATAAAAGCTAGATAATTCAGCAGAGCCACTTCGCCATTGTCATTAAGACACCTTACATAAAATCCTCCCAATAAAGAAACAAGTAAATCTTTACTTCCTGAGTTTTGTTCAAACTCCAGCTCATTAAATGATTGCTACGTGAAAGAGAAGAACTTTCAGCCTCATAAAGCCCCTAAGAAGGAAACTATTTCGTGTCACCCAAGAAAGGCTCTTTTGAAACATAAATATTTAACCCTGATAGACTCCAGTCTATCAGTGGATAATGATGAATGCTGAGAGGCCAATCATCTCAATAAGAAAAAGCATGTGAGACAAGAAGGAGAGTGGTTGACATAATGGAAACAAATAAATAAACACACAGACAGACAAACAAACAAACAGTAGCCATCTTGGTGCTGAAAACATGGCAAAAATCTAATAACCATGTAGTGATGATAAATTGACTATTTGTATATTTCTATGAAATAGAGTCACTAGGGATTTAACTTTGAAATGAACTCTTTATTAAAAAGGAACAAGAATTTGTTACAGATTCTCCCTATTTCTTTACTGGTTGGTCAACAACCTATAGCGTCTGATCTACAAAAATAACTGTCCATAAATAACTGCTCCAAAGAATGTTATTTTACTTTACTTTATTTTATTTTATTTTGTCGAGTGATTATAAAATAACAGGTATAAGTATAACCATAGTTATGAATACATGAAATTGATACATATAATACCGCTATTTTGCAGTGCACTCATAAACTATCCTTAGCTTCATTCAGTGCCCATATTTGATAGGAGTACCAGGAGGAATACCTCAAAATATTTCTAATTACATAATTATGAGGATTTCTTTCAAGTGTATGGTCTTAGGTTGTTTTGTCTTTTAAAGATTAAAGCAGGTTTTATTTTTGACAAAGTCATAGCCTTTAAAAAATATAATGAGATGTGGGGTCATATCTGCAAATTAGAGTTAAAGTATCACCATTTGCAAATGCAACTTTTTAAAACATTGAAGAATTTTCAAGCCTGCCAAATATCCTTATCTTTCTTCCATAATGACTTAAATATTTATGTTGACTGGAAAAAATATGTTTGGCCATCTTTCTGATTAAAATACTATTTATAATGCATAATTATAAATAAAATTACTTCTGGAGGCAAACAGACATGGTGGGAACAATTATTCTGTGTTTAATTAATTAATTAATCTTTTAAATAAATAATAGTATTATATAGCAGATAACAGATAATCAGAGTTGGAAGGGACCTTGTAGGTCATCTAGTCCAAGCCCCCACCCAAGCGGGAGACCCTAAACCATTTCTGACAAATGGCAGTCCAATCTCTTCTTAAAAGTCTCAAGTGATGACGCTCCCACAACTTCTGAGGGTAAGTTGTTCCATGGGTTGATTGTTCTCACTGTCAGAAAGTTTCTCCTTATTCCCAGGTTGAATCTCTCCTTGATCAGTTTCCATCCATTATTCCTTGTCTGGCCTACAGGCACTTTAGAAAATAGCTTGACCCCTTCCTCCCTGTGGCAGCCCCTCAAATATTGGAAGACCGCTATCATGTCTCCCCTGGTCCTTCTCTTTACTAGACTAGCCAAGCCCAGTTCCTGCAACCGTTCACTGTATGTTTGAGTCTCAGGTCCCCTAATCATCCTGGTTGCTCTTCTCTGAACTTTTTCTAGAGTCTCAACATCTTTTTTATAATGTGGTGAGCAAAACTGGATTTAATACTCTAGGTGTGGTCTTACTAAGGCTTTATAGAATGGTATTAGTACTTCCCTTGATCTTGATTGTATCCTTCTGTTAATACAACTTAGGATTGCATTAGCTTTTTTGGCTGCTGCTGCACACTGCTGGCTCATATTTACTTGGTTGTCCACTAAGATTCTAAGATCCCTCTCACAGTTACTGCTATTGAGCCTGGTTTCACCCAGTCTATATGTGTACTTTTGGTTTTTCTTGCCTAAGTGTAGGACTTTACTTTTCTCTACACTGAATTTCATTTTGTTAGATACGGCCCAGTGTTCTAGTCTGTCAGGGTCCATCTGGATCTTGAGCCTATCTTCTTGGGTGTTAACTATTCCTGCTTGTTTAGTATCATCTGCAAATTTGGTACATTCCCATTCTATTCCCTCATCTAAGTCATTAATGAAGATATTGAAGAGTACTGGGCCAAGATGGAACCTTGTGGTACCCCACTGCTTATTTCCCTCCATGTAGACTTAGACCCATTAAGGACTACTCATTGAGTACGGTTTGCCAGCTAGTTGCAAGTCAATTTAGTGGTGGTGCTATCTATTCCACTTTTTTCTAGCTTACTAAGAAGTAGGTTGTGGTCTACATTGTCTAATGCCTTGCTGAAATCTAAATATATTATGTCCACAGTATTTTGCTAATTTAGTCACTGTGCTGAAGAATGAAATAAGATTGGTTTGGCATGATCTGTTCTTAACAAACCCATGCTGACTGCTAGTTATTACTTTACTTGTTTCTAGATGTTGGCAGATCTGTTTTTTTTATTATCTTTTCCAGTATCTTCCTGGGTATTGATGTTAGGCTGCTTGGTCTATAGTTTCCTGGGTCTGTTTTTTTTTTCCTTTTTTGAAGATGGGAACCACATCAGCTCTTTTCCAGTCCTCTGGTAGTTCCCCGGTGCTCCAGGATTTTTGAAAGATATGGTGCAGTGGTTCTGAGATGACCTCTGCCAGCTCCTTTAAAACTCTGGGATATAATCCATCAAGGCCTCGATGATTTATTTTCATCCAGATCAGACAAGTGTTCTCTTACTATTTTTTTGCTTATTTTAACTTTTATTTCTGGTCTGTCTTTTACAGTTATGTTTTTGGTGGGTTGAGCTACAGTTTCTTTTTGCATGAAGATGGATGCAAAGAATGAATTAAGCAGTTCTGCTTTCTCTCTGTTGCCTGTTACTTCCTTGCCATCTTCTCTCTTTAGTGGACCGATGGTTTCCTTGATTTTTTTCTTGTTAATTATATGTTGGAAGAAATTTTTTTTTTATTATCTTTGACTTTTGTTGCAAGTCTTTGTTCGTTTTCAGCCTTTGCTATCCCAACTTCGTCTTTGCAGATTCTGGCTCTCTGTTGATATTCTGCTTTAGTTGTACATCCTTCTTTCCATTTTTTGTACTTGTCCTTTTTTTCTTTCAATTTGCCAGAGAGATCTTTGTGTAGCCATGCTGGTTTCTTCTTGGATTTCTTGTTTTTCTTTCTCAGTGGTATTGTGCTGGTCTGGGCTTCTATGATCATACTTTTTAGAGTTCCCCAAGATTCTTGAGTTGTTTTCCCCTTTAGGATTTTCATCCATGGAATCTTTCCCAAGTTCTCTCTGAGTTTATTGAGGAGAAGAATACAGTATTTTGCTTTTCTCAACATTCAGTGATGTATTTGACTTTATGAGAAATTGTGTTCCCATTGGGCAGATTCTGTAAGCTATTGAGTAAAAATTAAAACCCAATAGGATGCTAAAAGAATAATGAAAAAAAAGCAGCATATGCCAAAAGTACGGTTTAAAAATGGCAATGTGTAATTCATCTATCTTGCAATGCAATTTAGCAATATGGATAAAAGCAATAACCGTTATTTGTTAGTCTTTGCTTTTCACATCTTTGCTGTGATATCTTTATCCCATTTCATCATTCTGTTGATTATACAATTCTAATTATTTTTAGACAGAGTGTTGGATATTGATTGCCAAGTATAATCTTTTTAAACAATGCTGATTTCAAAAGATAAAGCTTGATTAGATCTGAAAAATATATCTCCCTACATATTATAATTCTAATTAAATGACATGAATCTGGATTTGCATGTAGAATTATATCAATAGATGATATAAACTGGACATTTATGGAAAGTCACTCACTATCTAGTGTTGTGGCTTGAATTAGCTTATCAGAGAGCAGTTAATAGTAATTCTACTTTTTTGTTCAATTTGTCAAAAAGAGGAAGAACATAAGGATGTATATCTGTGGAGATTCTCATTCATCCAGGTCATAGTTGTCCCAAAGATGCTTGCAAGAGGCAACTGGACTTTCTGTTTTTTCTTTGAAGACATTTTGCTTCTCATCCAAGAAGCTTCTTCGAGAAAAAGAAAGTCCAGTTGCCTCTTGAAAAAGCACCTTTGGGATGAGGATGTACAGAATAAATAATAAATTTAAATCTCCTCTGAATATCCTGAGCTATACAATTCAATAGTTCTAGTTTATGACAGGAACTGTTCAATCACAATGCCTTTTCATGGTATCAATCTGTCATATTTTGTTCTTTACTAGAATACCATAGAATGGTCTAGAATGCCTTCCTTTGTATCTGGGAAAGTTTGATGACCTCTAACTGAAGTTTTAAAGATCACATTCTCTGATTAATGTAGGGTCTGATTATCTTACCCCATTCTCATTAATCTTGACAATGTCAAAGTGAATACCTTTTTTAATTTTTGAAGTGGATTGTTTATATGGGCAGTAGCATGGAGTATTTTAAGAAATATACATGTTTTACTTAGCTTCTTGCAGTTTTTCTTTTCTTTTTCATGCCAAAATAAAACAACCAAATTATAATGAGCGATAGAAAAATAACACTAACAATGAACAATAGTACAATAGACAAAACCCATCATGGTAATTGAAATTTAGTAAAATGAAGAAACAAATAAGAAAAGTTCCATATAATATTAATATACAATTAAGTTAATCATTAATATTGCTTAAACTTAGACTACATGGAAGCATATGCCCATATTTTCATTTTTACACTAGCATGATATTTTTTACAACATAAACATGGAACACATGTCTTGAATCTAATTTTTTAGAATCAATACTATACATTTATTTACTGTTTGATATATCCCAGGGTTGATAATTTCTAGAACCATAGAAAAATCTAGAGAACCCTAAGATTTCTTATTTTACAACTATTGTTTTAGTATTATTTGTTTACTGCTTGGCTATTGAGTTATGACCTGATTTGATTTAATATTTTATGGTGACTGTTTTTCTCCTATATTAAATAAATAAGCAATTATTTTCAGATCTTAAATAATAATGAATGATAAATTATTATTGCCAATCTCAATTCCAGTTCCATACTTTTTCCTGTTAAAGCAGGAAAATGTAAAGGGCAGAGGGAACAGCTGCTATAGTCTTTTTTCTGAATGCTCAAAGGAAGTGCATTTATGGATGGCTGTTCAACCACTCATTTTTCTGCATGGACATTTTCTGTGCAGTAACATATGAAATGGTTAGTTTTCCTCCTTTTTTCATTTATCAAATTGGCCTAACAATCTCCACCATTTCCTAATCATCCTATTCCTACTGCTAAAGAGGTGTCTGACAAGTCAGATCGATAAATTTGAAAGATAATACCTTACTTGACTTGCACTGCTGCGGAGATTCATGAATACCTGTTCCATTAGTTAAGAATGGCCATCTCTTATGTTGTTCTTCAGAGCTATTAATCAATTCCTTAATGAGGGATGCAGAGGATTTGTTTAATATTGCACTTTCACCTTTTGCATTTCAAGGAGATGCTCCTTTTACCTTTCCACTTTTCCAAAGGAGAGGGAAACAGTATTTAAATTACAAAAGCTTCCTTTGACATTGGTAGGAGTGAAGAAGAAACTTTGGAGAATCAAATATATCTATTACTCACCAATATGATAGTTAAAAGTATTGGAAGGTTGAAAAATAGAAAGGATTCTGTTCTAAAACTATTGCATATATTTTCCTTTGTGTACAAGCCAGGTGTTGATAACTGGTAACATTTTCTGCAACTCTTCCTGGGAAAGTTTTATTAAGATAAGAGAAGAGGAGAGGAGAGGAGAGGGAAAGGCAAGGCAAGACAAGGCAAGACAAGATAACCTTTACTGTTACTTTTTTCCTGTGAATACATTGGCACACATTAAAAAATGAAATTCTGATGTCACATTAAATTATATTTACTCTGAAAATATCTTTCATGTACCTTTCTCAGATAACAGTAACAAACTATCTGGGAGATTTGTTTCTTTAAATTTGATTTTGGGCATGGGAAATTCACCCAGTTTCACCTCAAACATCAACTGGAAAAGATAAAAATAATTCTGGGACTTCCGGTTTGAAGGGCTTCAGCAATAGACAGGAATCCGCAATCGTGCGTGGTTTCTGCCTGGGCTTGCTGCTGGAGCGCCCCGAGCCGGCTGGTTTCGGGGCTAAGCCACCCCGTAGTGGTGGTGAAGAAGGGGAGACTGCCAGCAGAGTTGAGGAGAGCCGCATCTCTCCTCCTCAGCTGGTCAAACTCCCTTTCCTGGAGGCGGTAGGAGCGGTGGTCAGAAATGGCCACCTCAAAGAAGTACTCAACTGGAACATGCAGGAGGAAGATAAGAAGTGAAAGTTTTGGCTGACAGGGCTAAGTTGAAAAAGCAATAACTAAGGTACCCTGGAATTTAAATTTTTACAAGAAATAACATCGCTCCCAAAGAAGAGTCGGAAGCAGCGAAAGAAAGTGAAAAGGGAAAGGTTTGGCTTTTTTTTTTCTTCTCTCTCCTTCCTTATATTGACAATTAAGAATAAGAAATTGGAAAAATCTGCTTTGGCATCAACAGGCAATTAAGATGAAAATATAATTAAATGCCAAAGGGACAATAAAGATTTCTGGACATTAAAACCTTTTTCTTCTATAAGCAGGAAGGGAGAGAAAAATAATAAGGGCAGGATCTGGAAGAGGGAGGAGACTGCCTGGACTTTAAAAGAATCTAAAGTAAAATTTCAATAAGACTTCTAAAAGATACATTTTAACTGAAACTTTGCAACTATAGTAACCCCAGGAAGAGAAAGTGGAAAAAAAAGAAAGAGCAAAAAGAAACAGTTTGTGTGTATTTGGATTACTTGGTGACTTTTGGATTTTTGGCTATTATATTTGAATGACTAAAATAAATCGGGTGGTTGTTTAAATTTTTTTACAATGGCACCACTTTTCGATGAATTGTAAATGGAACTTAAAAAGTACAAAGAAGAGCCACAAGAAGGGAAGGGTTCTTTTGGCTTCATTTCTCAATTCTTAGAAATGGAGATTTGGAACTATGAGAAACAACAAGAAAAGACTGCAAAACAAGAAGACTGGGACAAAGAAGAAACGATCTTTAATGAACAAGTAACTCTATGTGGGGAAGAAAAAGGAAAGGGGGGAAAGAGGATGGAGAATCTAAAAAAACAACAAAAGAAAAGAAAAATAATTCAAAAAATAAGCATAATACTGGAAAACAACAGAAAAGGGGAATACAGAAGAGGGAAGTATAGGTAGAGAGACAAAGGGGTAAAAAGGGGAGGGAGAAGAAGAGAGGGAAGAAGGAAAGGAAAAGAAGTCACAAAGGTCCAGAGCAAGATATAAAGAAACAGGACCTATTTAGAGATAATGGGTAAAAAATTTAACTGAAAGGGGGATTCTGTAAAGGTACATGAGATTGTATTGTTATATTTGAAACAGAAATAACTTTAGAAAATTGGAAACAACATATAATTAGAATGAGGGATAGAATGGTTAATGTAATTTAGTGAAATGTTTGTGAATAAAGTAAATGAAATAAAATAAATGAGAAAATTGAATTAGGAAGGAATGGGAACACTTCAATTAGTCAATGTTTTATAAAATATAAGTGAAGAGTGGGGGATTGATTATGGAAAGCTAATAATAGTTCCCATAGAGGTATGATATTTATTTGAAAAGTAACGTGAAAAATCTTAAGACTTTAATGAATTTTAATATTAATGATAGAATTGAATTGGAATGGAATGTTGTTTTAATTATATACATTTATATTTTTTTCTTTTTTTAAAGAATATTGCATGTAGTTTAAGAATGTACCAAACAAAATCCGAATGGAAGCTATGTATTATATTGAGTGTTATAACTTTAGGGGAAAGATATAAAGGCATCATACTCCAATCAGTAACTACAGGATAAATTTTGTTTAATGAGAAGAGATAATAGACAATTGAAACAGGACAGACAAAAAATATAAATGTAATGATTTGAACTGAGATGAAATAAATAAAATAAAATTGAGGAAATTAAAAGAGGGGAGAAGCTATGTAGAAAATATAAAATTGTAATAAGATATGGAATAGAATATAAAAATGAGCATGAACCTGAAATTGTGTCTGCACAAAGAAATGTAACCCGGGATTATGCTGCTTTCAAAAAAAGATGTTTTAATTGTGTTTCTTTTCTTTTTTGTGAAAACTCAAATAAAATTTACAAAAACAAGAAAAGAAAAGATAAAAATAATTCTAAATACAATATTTGTGGTGGAAAATTCTCCCCAAGAACATCAACAACAGAAGAGGGTCCAAATTATTATTATTTTAATTATTATTATTTTAGTTTCAAAGCTAGAAGCTCGTGTCACTGGTCTCTTGAATTCAGAACAACCAAGAACAAGAGTCACAAAGTTAGATATATTATTTTATAGGTAAAATATACATATTTTGTATAGAATTTTGCAAAAAGTTAAAGCATGTATGTATGTTGCAGAAAACCCCAAACATAGACAGAATTGATATATGAGTGATAAGGAACATAGATTAACCAGAAGGGGATATCCTTCAAAGTGTGAAATCACTGAAGACATATTCTTGGAAAAGAAACATAGTACCTTTGATATATGCAGTGAGCCAAGGCTCTATTTGTAATTCTAACACTCTGAACCTGTATTTACAGTTGAAGAGAGAACTAAAAATGAGGCAGATCAGCATATATTATAGAAAGAAGCTCCCCTTCAAGGAATGAACTCCAATCAATTAGTCTCTACTTGGCACACTTTGGCATAATAATAATAAAAATATTTCTTAAGGGACAGATAGCAAAGTTCATATTTATTTAGTATGTGTGCATACTAAATTATACAACTGATTTATTCTGAGTTGAGTTCTCCACAGTGCAACACCAAGCAACATTTCTCCTTTTTTTTGTCATCATTCTGTTGTAGTTGGTGTTATATCAAACTGGGACTATAAACCTGTCCTGATTGTAAAAGGGAGCAGGATTGAGAAACAAACATTTCAAAAACTTTTAACTGGATTTTAGGAATTTCCTAACTCTGGCAACTTCATCATTAGTTTTGCAATCACTTAAAAAAAAAATCAAGGACAAATATAGTTAGAAAGATTTGTATGCCAACTTCGTGTATCCTGACTCAGGATACAGACAGCAAGAATAGCTCAATGAATGTAAGAATTTATTGTGGCATTTAGAAATTGCTGGAAGAATAAAAATGATCTCAGGAAAGAAAGAGGAACTTTGAGAAAGTTAATAAAACCTGAAACACTTATACAAAACCAAAATCAATAGAATTTGAAAGGAAACTACAAATATTCTTATTAGGTAGAATTTCAGGAAAAAAAATCAATGAAAAATCACAATTTACTAAGATATATGTTGACACCTGCAAGAACAAATTTGACATAATACTGGAAAAGATGAACTTTGTCAACAATATCAGATTAGAGAATCAAATAATACATACTTCTGGCAAAATTGACAGCATATACATATCCATAATAGAAATCTAATCAAATAGAAGCAGGAATGGATCCCATGTGGACTACATATTACCTAGCTAGGCAAATTTAGACATTTGTAATATGGCCTCAAGGAAGAAAATTATTGTAGAAGACTAATAAAAAATAATAGGTGACAGGATTTAAGAAGATACTAGCAATAATATTTTATGATTAATGTAAAGTATATAAGTCTGGATGTTGTCAGTGATTGAGAAAATAAATGGAAAGGAAGGAGAAAATATGTTATAGAAAGCTTCCCCATAATATTTTCATTTATGTTATATTTATCCTTAATAAATAAGTTGTTTATTGTGTTATAAACTGTTATTATGAATGTATTTTTTTGCTTTGTCATTGTTCTAATAATAAAAATGTTGTCATTTTAAATAGAAAGAGCTAGCCTTATACTTCCTTTTTGTTACTTTTATATTCATTTTTTTTTCATTGCCTTCATTTCTGCCCTTAACCTGTTAGTTACTTTCAAACTTATTTTTCTCACAATGGGCTTTTCACTTCAGAAGCTTATCATGCTAGGAAGAATGAAAGGAATGATATTTGGCAAAAAAGATGGACTCAGTTATAACAGCAACCCAAAGTTCAGAAGGACCAGTCCCGGAGAAAATCTAACTTGGTTGTTGCTAAGAAGTGACATTGATTTGAAGATACATAAGCAAACAATCAGTCAATCACTCTGTCCTGTTCTGTTTTCTACTTTACTCTGTCCTATATGCATTTTAGAATAACATAATGAATACATTTATTTACTCAACTCTAATATTTCCATAATACTGAAAGGCTGAGAATAAAAGAAAGAAACCCCACTTGATATAATAGTCTAGCTCTCCACAACCTTTATCCAAAGTCCATTCCCCTCAATAGTGAAAATTTAGGGTATACGTCCCAGACTAACCAGAATCTGTGAAAGAAAATGTCTGACTAATTTTACTGTTGTGACAAAATTGAGTAACCATCTTTCTATGCTTTCCCTCCCCCCAAAAAGTCATTCACAGACCTTCTTTCTGATAGCTAGAGGAAGAGAAGCTATCTTCAAGATGATCTAAAGTGCAATTTCAAGTTGCAGGTAGATTTTGAAAAGTCACTGTGTCACTGGATTCTTTCTATTTTGCCATGGATAAAACACAGCAGATACCTCAACCTGCCCATCCAGAAATGTTGCTAATATTGGCCCTTCCCATTGATCATTTAAGAACTGAAGTTCAGTGCCAAGGTAAGCATAAATAGTTGTGAAGAAAGTGAAGCAAGATAATTCTTTCAGGCATCTTCCTCTCAATCTTATTTCCAGCTTTCCAGCCTCAGGCAAGCTCAGAGGCCCAAATATCTGTGCAGAGAGTAAAGTTGGCAAATCATTAAAACTGAGTAATGTTCTATGACACTGAATTCCATGTCACTTTCTCCTGACAATTTGTTTTGTTATATTGAACAGGAACCCCAGAGAAACCTCAGATAGAACTGGGAAAATGAACATCAGAAGGAAGGAGAAAGAATTTGTATTGCTTTTCTATTCAAAATGCTTTCCCTCCCATTATTGTCCCATTCATACATTTAAAAGATGCATGATTCCCTTCTGTTCCTCATTGTTTAGTTTGTCCTTGAGAATCAGAAAACTAACAAGAGCTGTGTTAGGTTGATCAAAGCACCTAAGTATACACATGAAGTCTTCATGGAAATGTTATGCTCCAAAAATCTTTTAAAAAAAATATACAGTGTTATTTGTGCACAGCCTCCAGTTTTGTTAGCTTTGACTTTTGCATATAATCATTCGATCTTGGTCATCCAATGGTTTGCAAATAAGTGGGAACATAAAATAGAGAAGGTCATAGGAAATGAAGAAGCTAAACTGCTTTGGGACTCTAGAATTCAAACAGACAGGCATCTGCCACATAACACCCCAGAAAAGAAAGAACTGGAGAAGATAACAGAATACAAACATCTGCAAATAGAAATAGAATGATGGTTGCAAAAGAAAGCAAAGGTAGCATCAATAATAATGCATCAATAATTAGGTACAATCCCAAAACTACCGGACCACCACTTGATCTGAAAGGACACCCTAAGGAAAAGAAAGAATCTGTAAAAGTTTTGACAGAAGTGATTAAGCAGCGGGATTTCCGGTCTGCAGCGCTTCAGAGCAGGCAGGAATCTGCGACTGTACGCAGTTTCTGCCTGTGTTCACTGCCCGAGTGCCCCGAGCCATCTGGCTTCGGGGCTAAGCCACCTCCATAGAAGGTGGTGAAGACAGGGGGGCTCTGGCAGGGATGAGAGACATCGCATCTCTCTTCCCTAGCCGACTAAACCCCCTTTTCCAAAGGCAGCTGAGCGGCAGTCAGCAATGGCTGCCACATAGAAGAGCTCAGCCGGAAAAAGAAAGTGCAGGAGGAGCTGTGAAGAAATGAAAGTGATCTTTGCTGACCAGGATAAAGCAACAGTGAAAGTATCCTGGAACTCAAAATTTACTAAAGATACATTGTTCCCAGATTGTGCTAAGCGGCGAATAGAAATTAAAGGGAAAACTTTTTTCTTTTCACTCTCCTTCCAAACGTAACAGCAATAGAACTTTATGAGAAATTGGAAAACCTGCATTGGAGGTATGCCAAATGTTAAAGGCTACGCTAATGTTAAAGGGATATGGATTTCTGAATATTTAAAGAAAAATTCTTTTTGCTGTAAGTTGGAAGGGAGAGGAAAAAAATTGGAGTAGAATTTGAAAACAAGGAGGAGACTGCCTAGAATTTTAAAGAGCTATTTGAACATTAATAAGACTTCAAAAAGATATATTTTAATTGGAACGTTGTGATTTAACAGCAACCCCAGAAAAAGAAATGGAAGAAGGAAAAAAAGTGCTAAAAGAAATAGTTTATTTGGATTGTTTGGTGACTTTGGAATTTTTGGGAATTATTTTTGATCTAAAGCACTTGGGTGGTTGCTTTGGGAAAATCTTTTTCTCTTTATAATGGCATTATCTGTGGATGAATTAAAAACTGAATATCAAAAATATAAAAAGGAAGAATAAGAATGGAAAGATACTTTGGGCACTCTTTCAATTTCTAGAAATGGCGGTACGTACTTATGGAGAATCGATTGCGCAGCAGGACAATTGGGATAAAGAAGAAGCCATCTTTGATGAACAAGTGACTCTATTTGGGGAGGAGGAGAAAGAGGAAAAGAAAAAGGGGACTTTAAGACTTAAAAAAACAACCAAAAAAGATAAAAATGTGTTGAAAGGTGGATACAAGGTTAGAAAACAACAGAAAGGGGCAAAGCAGAAGAAGAAAAGGGAGGTGGAGAGACAAAGGGGCAAAAAGGGTAAGGAGAAGAATAAGCAAGGGAGAAAGGAAGGAATGAGAAGCCTTAATGACAGGAAGCAAGATTTAAAGAAACAAAATTCATTTAGAGACAATGGGTAAATTTAATTGAAAAAGGGATTCTGTAAGGTACATAAGATTGTGTTTTTATATGTGTTTTTAGAATAAAATGCCTAAGATATAAATGAGTATTAATATGTATGATTAATCTCTTAATGGTATTGATAGTGGTACTAGCCACATTATATATCTATAAATCTGTTCCTTTGTTGTTGTTGTTTTGTTTTCCTTATATAATACATTGTGTAATTTTAGAATGTACCAAACAGAATCCCAATACAAGTTATGTGTGATATTAAGTATTATTAGGTTAGGGGAAAGAGTTAAAGGCATCATACTCCAATCAGTGTACAGGAGAAGTTTTGTTTAAAGAGAAAAGATGAATGGATAGCTGGAAATAGAACAGACAAAGAATGACAAGTATTATGATTTGAACTGAGATGAGATAAGTAGAATAAAACTAAGAAAGTTAAAAGAGAAGAAGCTATATAGAAAATTGAAAATGGTAATAAGATATGGAATGGTATATAAAATGAACATGATTTTTGAAGTTGTGTCTGTACGATGACTTTTAACCCAGGATCAAGCAACTTTCAGAAAAGATGTTTTATGTTTTTATGTTTTGTTTGTTTGTGTATTGTCCTTGAAAAGCAACAAAAAATTTTCTTTTTTTTTTTAGTAAGAAATATAATTTGAATAATAGAATGAAATGGAGAAACAAAGAGAAGCTGGGATAAGATATGAAATTGAACAAATAATTTAATATATATATTAAATTGTGTTTGTATGTGATAATTTGGATTTATTTTGTTTTTAAATAAGATGTTCTATTGGTCTCTCTAGAAAAGATTTCTTATGTTATTATATTTTATGCTTTGTTTGTGTATTGTTTTGTAAAAACTAATAAAATTTGTTTAATAAAAAAAAAGTGATTAAGCGGTGATTTTAAACAGGAATGTCAAAGTAATGTTTTTTTCTCATTGCTGGATTTTCTATACATGATCTTATATTTTGAAACTGGACTGTTTTTTTCTTTTTCATCTATTTCTCTTTCTCCTTTTTGATTTTGTAACTATTTTAGGCTAGAGACTCCCTTTTATTTCTTTTTTTTAAATATCTTTTTCTTTTTTCTATTAATTCTTATTGCATTTTGCTTGGAAAAGGAGGGGGAAAGTGAAAGCAAAGAAACTTTGTAACATTGCCAACTAGAGGCTTGGAAATATTCTATTTCTCTTGTGACCAGACAAAGCTGAGAAAGAAAGAACTGAGATGTTTTTTCAAGGACATTGCTATTTGATAAGATAGAGGGAAGAGCATGGGAGAGTATTATTGCAGGTGCTCTTCTGGGTTTCTATCAACAGCTGAAGTCTGGTGTTGAAGTTTATAGAAAAAGAAAAGGTGATAAGTTTCTGGAGAAGAGTGTTATAACAAAACAAAGTGCAGTGTGGATAACTAAACAAAGTGCAGAGTGTTTTCTTGATTTTTTCTAAGCTGTGCTACCCCTCCTTAACAGTTTACTTTTTCAAATAGCCATTTGGACTTTTAGTTCTTTGGAATTTGTCTTTGCTTTTTTTTTCTTTATGCTTGTCTTTGGAAGTTAATTTTTTATGTTTTTTTTCTTTTAAAAGAAAAGTTTTAGTATTAATGATTCCTTTCCTTTTATTTTTAAGGGAGTAGCCTTTTTTTCCTCTTTTTGATTTCCTGGTATTTTTGTTTTTCCATCAACCTCCAATACTGGTTTTTTCTTTCTTTTTATCTTCCTGGATTTTTTTTTCTTTTTCTCTTATGCAGCCTTTTATATTTGAGACCTCTTAATTGGATTAAGGTGTTGAAGAACCTGAGGAATTTTTCCTTTTTTAAAGCTTTTTATTCTTCACTTTTCCGTCTTTTTTACGATTTTACAATTTTTTCTCCTTTGTGTATGTTTATGTTTTTTTCCTTCATTTTTGAATTTTCATTGTTATCTAATTAATTGATTGGATTAAGGTATACAAGAACCTGAAGAAATTCTTTTTTCTTTTTTTTATTATTATTACTATTTGGCTTTTTTTTCCTACTATTTTTATTTGGAATCGCAATTGGTTACTTTACAATCGGATTAAGGTCTAGAAGAACCTGAAGATTTTGAATTGTCTGAAATGAGTAGGAAATTAACAGCTACCGGTTCTTCAATTTCTACTTCATCCTCTCCACCATCTGGAGGACAACATTTAATACAGACAATGTTAAGGCATGAGAAAGAAAAAGTGACCCTGCAGATGATTATACAAGGAATTCAAAACATTCAAACAAGATCAGAGAATATTGAAAAGAGAATAGAAAACATCGAACAAAGAACAGAGAAGATTGAGCAAATAACAGGGAAAACCAATGAAAAAGTCAAGAACATCCAACAAATGATGATGAAGTATGACGAGAGACTACTAAAAATTGAAGAAGAAGATAAACAAAGAGATAAGAAGATTGGAGACATTGATACCGGATTAAGTGTGATTGAACAAGATAAAAGTGGTATGCTGAGATGGGCGATGGACAGATCAGAATTTTATCTCAGATTCCAAAACATAGAGGAAGAAAAAGGACAAAATCTAGCTGAGATAATGACAGAAATATTGGCTGAAGCTTTGGAAATAACGGAAGAGAAGATGATGGATGGAATAGATGAGGTTTATCGAGTCTTCACAAGATACGCAATGAGAAATAGCTTACCAAGAGAAGTTTACATCAGATTTACAAAGAAAGCCAAAGGACATGATCTGTTGTTGGGGTGGCATGCTTTTCTATGGTACAAAGGAACTAAAACATAGGGGTACTTTAGAAGACATTATATACCGGAGTCTCTGTGGTTAAACTGGGAGAAGATTAAAAGACAATGTTATTTGAAAATTCCAGTCTGGCTATCGACTGTTGAAGCATTTTCTTATCCTATAATATACAAAGAAGAACAAAGAGTTAGATATGGTGAAATTTTGAATGAAAAGGGTGAACTTAAATCTATATAAAAACTAGAGGAACAAGGTATAAAGATGATTTGGTTTTTATATGCGCAAATACATTCAAGGTATAATAAAGATTTTAAAACAGAAGGTTTCTATGATAAACTGACTGATTTAGATAAGATTTTGACAGGTACTGATGAAAAGGTGGTTAAAAAATTGTATGGATATTTATTTGAAATTAAATTAGAAGAAGAACAAGTTAAAGAAACTATGATTGCTTGGGGAAGAATTTTGGATATGGGATTGATCTAGAGAAATGGCAAAAATTGTGGTCTCAAAATTATAAAATGACAATGTCAACAGCATATAAAGAAAATTTGTATAAGATGTTTTACAGGTAGCATTTTCCCCCAACAAGAATAGCAAGAATGTTCAAGAATAAATAGGAAAAATGTTGGAAATGTCATCAGACACCTGGCTCATATTACCATATGTGGTGGACTTGTGCAGATGCTAAAAAATACTGGACTAAAATCCACATGTGGATGGAAAAAATGACAAAAAAGCATATAGACTTGAAACCAGACAGATTTTTATTGGGAATTTTACCTGAAATATATAGTAAAGATTTGAAATATCTGATTGTAAATGTATTAACAGCGGCTAGGATTGTATTTGCTCAAAACTGGAAAAATGAGAAAATACCATCACAGGAGGAAATTATTAAGAAAATATTGGAATGTGCTGAAATGAAATTTGAAATTAGAGAACAGGATGATAAACAATTTTATAAAGTTTGGGATCTATTCTATCAATGGTTAGACAATAAAATATAGTAACAAAATATGTAGACTTTTAGAAAATACTAAATATATAAAGATGTATTTTTTTCTTATTATATTTACAAAATGATTTTAGGATAGATTTGGGATGATAATATGAATTGTTACAAACCAAATTAAGTAAAATATGATTATTTTCCAAAGCATGAATGAATAAAAGTACAGTCAAATGATTGATTAATAATGATACCAATGTATTTAATATTGGATTGAAAATATGAGATCATCTACAATGTAATTGTAATTGAAAACTACAAAATGGAAGCACAAAACAATTTGTAAACCAACTAGCACACTGTATGTACATATATGGAAGATGGCCTGATGTTTTTATGTTTTGTTTGTTTATGTTTGTCTTAAAAACCAATAAAAAATTAAAAAAAATACTAAATAGATTATGCATTTTCATACTTTCATGTAATAAATCCTGATAATATATCAAAACTTAAGATAAAATCTGTATATTAAATGCATAATAATGTGTTAACAGACATTGTATATATCAATTTCTCAGTGTCAAAAACTTATTCCTTATTCTACCATGCTATTCCTTTAGCAGTATGCAACATAGTGCAAGCACAGAAAGGAATAAGGAATAGTAAGTCAGGCATGCATTAAAGAACAAAACACAAGTATAAATATATACCTTCTTTACACCAACACTTTTTCCTAAACCTTTTTTTTTTTTATTGAAACATTGCAGACAGTGGTGGGATTCAAATTTTTTTACTACCAGTTTTGTGGGCATGGCTTGGTTGGCATGGCAGGGGAAGGATACTGTAAAATCTCAAAGCCAGTGGTGGTATTTTCTGGTTCTCTGAACTACTCAAAATTTCCACTACTGGTTCTCCAGAACTGGTCAGAACCTGCTGAATACCACCTCTGTTTGCAGACCATCTTTACTTTCCCATGCCTATTCTTCTTTTTATACATCATTTTATGTCCTTTCATCTTCTCACCTCTCTCTTTTAAGGATCTCACCATGTCCATCCAATCTCAACTTTCCCATCTTTTGACCCAGTCATTCTTCCTTCATCTGTTTGTTTTGTGATTCAATTTGCATTTATTTGCTTTATCTCTTACTCAACAAACAACATCAAAGCCATTTAATTTCTATTCATTCAACAGCCATTTATTCTTGATCCTACATCTTTTTATTTTGCCATCTATATTTCTTCTGCATAAAAATAAATTTATTTTTTTGTGGGATACCGTAATTTTAATGTCACATAACTAAGTGGGCAAAAGCTCACATTTATGTACAACCATTATTTCTTCAGACCATACATTACTGGTCTACAAAGATTTGCATCTTCTAAATTTATTTAATAAGGCTGTTCAATGCTTGATTTCAGAAAGTTTTTCTGGAGCATGCAAAATGTGATCATAGTCCTTTTTGCAGCACCTTGCAGGGGTTGACTTTTTGATGGAGGAATTGTGCAGATGTGGTCTGCAGGTGACATGAAATCTTTGGAAACACAGACACACATCTTCTGAAGCATTTTTTGAAATCAAATCTGAATCCTTATTAAATAGCTGAAATCCATTTAGTGATTTCATGAATCAAAACACTTTTTGATATACAAAAAACTTGGGAAAAGGTGTGCCTGGAGATCAGTTATAAAGTGATGTTATTTATGGAAATTATTTAATGAACAATTAATGTATTTTCAGATACATTACAAATTGTTGTTTACTTAATACCTGGAACAAAAAGGATTAAGGTTTGTTTTTAAACAAATGCATCACTCCCAATTATCCTACCAGCTGCATCAAAATCCTTCTGGCAATAATACAGATCTCCGCGCTGGTCTTATTCCTGTTGTTTATTTTCACAGTGCCATGTTGCTTGTTTGATTGTGTGTAAATCTTGCTAAAGGTCACTCTCTTTTGTTTTTAAATCACTGTTTTTAATAGTCCCATTGTTTAATACTATCCTTCAGAGCAGGACCCTTGCTTCATTGGTTAGATACTGTCCCATTCATCTTCTTGAAAGATGCAAATCATCAGTGATTGGTAAGATAACATCAGTTTTAATTTGTATCCAATGATGCAATGCTCCAGTTACACATTAAGTTTATGCATTAGGTGGATAAACCTGCATTTCAGCTAAATACAAATAAATAAAATAGAAAATATTAAAAAATATTTTTAATTTGTGTATTCTCTCAGGTCATAAAGCTGAGACAATTTGCCAGACAAAAGTTGTACAGAACAAGCAAACTAGCAGGGGGTCTCTACTGCAATTCATTGTAACATCTGAAACCAAACTCCAAATATGAGTCTTACAAGCAGAGATTACAAAATTATAGAAAACTAAAGTTTATTATATTAACTGTGACTTCCTGAGGTGAAAAGAGTGAATTTTCTCTCATGAAATAAAAGCTGTTTACTATGTGGTACTATGAGAGGAAAAACAAGAAAAGCAAATGAAACTCTTATTTTTTCCCCTCCTGATCAAACTGCCAAGTGTATATTTGGGGAATTCAAATTGGCAACAAAAATGGATGAAAAAATAAAAATATTTAGTAAGATCATTTATTTATTAATGCTTCCCCTTTTTCAGCATTATAATGAGAAATGCTTTTTTAATCAAATGAAAAAATCCTCCTTTTGAGGGAATTAATGAAATTTAAAAAGTGTAACAATTAAGCATATAAATCTTTAACATGAGCTACTAATTTATCTTTACTTTTAAAGACAATACTCAATGTCTCAAGAGAGGCAATTTCATTACCATTTAGAAAGAAGGTATTCCCAAACTCTCTTTTATCTACATACTGTATAATCGGTGACAATTCCTTTGCCTTATTTTCTTCTTTATCTGTCCCTGATAAACAAAAGAAATCAAATCAAAAGAAAGCCCACAAAATTCCAATTTTCTTTTCTTTTTTTCTCCTTATAACCAGATTTTACTCTATTTAATCCTGTTGATAAATCTGGGATGGCATAATTTAAATGATTGAATGTATTTAATTTTTGGGACTGAGAACCAGAAGGGGTGACATGATAGCAGTGTTCCAATATTTGAGAGGCTGTCATTGAGGCCAGACAAGGACCAATGGATGGAAACTGATCAAGGAGAGATTTAACCTAGAAATAAGGAACACATTTTTTGACAATGAGTACAATCAATCAATGGAACAGCTTGCCTTCAGAAGTTGTAGGTGCTTCATCACTGGAAGCTTTCAAGAACAGACTGGACAGCCCCTTGTCAGAAATGGTATAGGACAGAGTGTCAAGCTCACATCATCACAATGGCGTCATGTGACTTCCCCCCCCCTTGCTAAACCAGGCATGGGCATGGCCAGCACATGACGCATCCGCCCGCGGGCCAGAAATTTGACAGCCCTGGTATAGGATCTCCTGTCTGAGGAGGGTGTTGAACTAGATGACCTACAATGTCCCTTACAACTCTATTATTCTGTATATTCTGTATATTATTATTCAGCTTTTGGTACATAGCTTCAGCTAAGATGAAGAGGAGGAGGAGGAGGAGGAGGGGGAGGAGGAGGAGGAGGAGATGACCAGCCTCTGGGTCTGAGAACCAGTGATCACTGTTATTTGGCATTTTAAATTCAAATTGGATCTGCTATATCTGATTAAGTATTGAGGCAATCACTGTATTTAGGTAATCAAGATTACCTAAATATCCATTAAACATGTTCTTTTGCTTTGCTCTGTCGAAAAATGAGCAAGTCTGGATGGTGTTATTTTTATCACATTTCTGGTTAAACGGTACTATGCACCCTTTGGGGGTATGGATAAAGCAGAGAAAGATGCCCCAGGTTTAACCTCTTCACCTGATACAGGTGGCTAAATGACTTTCGCTCACTATGCATATTGACTTGTGACCAAGATTTTCTAAAACATACAATTGACTTAATAGCATGCTGTTCTTGTTTTGTTAAGCTGAAAGGATTAAATTTGACTCTAGAAGAGTATAAAATTATGGCAGTAATCAGCAATTAAAACTTCATTTTACATATACATATATAATTTTAAAAGAATCCAGGCACTCTGTGAAAACAGAGAACTGTCCCTTGCTTCTTGCTGCATCTACCATTGCTTATTTGTTTTGTGTTTATAACACATTATTATCTCAACCCATGAAGCTTTGTTTATACAGAATTAAGGATGAAGATCTTAAAGGCTATCTAGTTTCATATGCTTGTCGGTATTTATATGGGATATATATAAGAGGAAATGGATGTATGTATTTATAACTCTATCAAAATGCGAAACCATATTAAAATCAAAAGAGAAAAAAGAGCCAACTGAAACCTATATAATAAAGTAATTTTTAAAATCTTACCATCTAAATTAATAGAAGAAAGAGGTCTATAATTGGAAATCACAGTAGGACCCTTGCCAGGTATAAAAGGACTACAATGTTAACCAAATTGAAATTAGTAGGTAGAACTTTGTCTGAAATGACTTCAGCATTTACCTCCAGCAGGAGATACTATGATCTAATAAGATATTAAAAAGCAATCTTCCTTCTTAGTTCCTTCTTCCTCCCCTGTCAGCTGTCTATCCACTGATCAGAATAATAATTCTCTTACATATTTAAAATTATTTACATATTCCTTTCCTTTCCAAGTTTTCTATAAAAGCTACTGGTATTTCCGAAAAATACAAGGCTCCAGGAAAAAAAACCATTTTTTTTCTTATAAAAAAGGCACAAATCTCATATTAAAAAGATATCTACAGTGTGCTAAGGTGGGAGGTCAAAGAAGTTGGCTGAAACTATATAATTGTAACCTTACCCATTTTTTATGTATATCACAAAAATATATAATGAAAAGGAATGTGGCAAAAATGGATAGAATATGCTAAAATATTTCAGGAAGGAAGGAAGGAAGAAAAGAAGGAAGGAAGGAAGGAAGGAAGGAAGGAAGGAAGGAAGGAAGGAA
>NW_020769374.1:5965986-5995611 GCF_900518735.1 Pseudonaja textilis | reverse complement strand
AAGGAAGGAAGGAAGGAAGGAAGGAAGGAAGGAAGGAAGGAAGGAAGAACTGTTAAAAGTAAATCTGTACCCCAGATTGGTAGATATTGCAAGCATCTCCAATATTCCTTATACACTTTAATATGATGACGGCAGTTTTGTTAATATGAGACAATTGGTTTCTAGCCTGCTGCCTTAACTGTGCACTAAAGCAGCTCTTAAAAAGGAATAGGGAAAGTAATTTAAGGAAAATTATTTACATTCTTTGGGAAGTGGAAGAGTTATATTGATCATACTCCAAGCATAACTCCTGACTGATATGATAATGTAACCACAAAGTCCAGAATTATATTTCTTGTACCAACTACTGGATGCAAGAGGGTTACTGAGGAAGAAAAACCTTGAGATTTTCTTATGATAAAGGAAGATTCCTATTCAACACATTTTTTTCTAGCTTTGAATTGATTAATAGGGCTGAATGCTAGGAATATTGGGTTTAAGGGAGTAATTATTGAGAGGCTACAGTATTTATAAGTTTAAAGATGATTGCATATTAAAAGCTAAGTAAGACGCAGTGGCTCAGTGACTAAGACACTGAGCTTGTGTTGTGGTTAGCCGGCAGCAGGTGCAGATGGCTGAGGAGAGCAAGGACTCTGATGAAGGGCCAGGACCATCAGGGAGTGGACTGCTGCCTTCAGAGATTGTGGGGGCTGGCAGCAGTGATGAGGAGGCTCCCGAGGAGCCTGTTCGAAGTGCACATGCACGAAGGACTGCTCAGAGGAAAGAACAATTACAGCAGCACAGGCAACTTAGGAGTAAGGCTGCAAGGTAATGGCCTCTCCCTCAAGAGGATAAAAGCCAGGTTTGGAAAGCATTCTTTGCAGATAGCAAAGTGGACATCTTAGTTCGTGTTTGGAAAATCTTGTAAATTAGTTCTTATCTCTGGGTTTTTGGCAGCCTTGACAAACAACTTGGCAAGGCTCTTTCTTGTCGGAGCTAATTAGTGGAAAGCAACCATCAGAACAGAATTCATTATTAAACCTTAAAAGGTGGAGACTGCTGCCTTTGGTGTGTTTGTTCTTTGGGAACCCGGTTGGGTCAGAACAGCTTGTCGATCAGAAAGGTCGGCATTTTGGTGGTTCGAATCCCTAACACCACATAGTGATTTCACATTACTTGTCCCAGCTTCTGCCAACCTAGCAGTTTGAAAGCATGTAAAAATGCATGTAGAAAAATAGGGACCACTTTGGTGGGAAGATAACAGTGTTCCATATGCCTTTGGCATTTAGTCATGCTGGCCACATGACCACGGAGACGTCTTCGGGCAGTGCTGGCTCTTCAGCTTTGTAACAGAGATGAGCACCATCCCCAAGAGCCAGAAATGACTAGCATGTATGTGCGAGGGGAACCTGTACCTTTACCTATGTTTAATTTAAAAACAGGAAGCAATTTCATTTTTACACTCTTGCCTATGGCTGCAGGAACTGACCTGCAAGGTTATTTTGGTAGTATATTTGAGCTTGAGCATTTTCTGAAACACTCCTAGGCTAAAATAAGAAACTTCCTACCATGGGTTAAAGAGGCCTTCAATTATTATTCTAGACCCATTTTCAAATTCATCTTGTATATTATATGATATTCTACAAGGACCACAGAATTACTTGTAAATATTTAATGGGCCTAATAAATATAAATAAAGCAGGGCAGCAACATAAAAAATCATGCGAAGTTGTGGCAATCTAATCTAATATTCAGGTATGCAATCTGTAAAAGTTTTTAATTTACTCTAATATTTTATGCCCCAATGCAGCATGAAAAAATATGTACAAAATGTTCTATTTACAATAATATATGCTTTTTTTTCCCCTTTAGTGATACATTGCTATTTTATTGGACAATAACCACTGCTCAATGCACCCAAAGCTTTTGACTTAGGTTCTCATCTTTCTATGAACAAATAACAGCAAATCTAAACTAAATGAAACCTAAAAGAAACAAAATACACATTAGCATCTACCGATTCCTGACTGAAATAGAATGACAGCTAAACCCCAAAGATAATATATTTAAAGTTTTGGGTCTCAACCTCAGAGGGTTGAGGAAAGGCTTGCATGGCTGAATAAAAGTATGAAACAACAGCACAGTTCTGAAAAATAGTGCATTTTAGCATAATGCTAGAATTTGAATGGATTTAATATATCTGTGTTTTATATTTCCATTTGGAACTTTGTATGTAACGCCTTATAATGGCTCGGAAAATTGGTCTTGGAACTCTATATCTTCTTCCAGTGGTATCAGATGGTCTCATTATAAAATACTTATGTTTGCTGGTGCTCCATGTTCTTGTACTTTCTAGAGTTGCTCTTGTACTTTCTAGAGCTGCTTTTGTTGTTAGTGTTTACCATCACTTTATTTTCAATAGTCATATCCATGAATATTGTACTAGGAATTAAATTATGGTGACAGTATCCATAGGCAGCATTCTGTTTCAAAGCAATGGATTGTCTAGGCTGTTTTTTAGGAAACTTTCAAAGAATCTGAAAAGGGATACTTATAGACAATCACTTCCAAGATTACATGAAAATACAGAGTTTTGCAGAACCTTCTAAACTATCAAAGAGTGAGATTTATTTTCCCCTGGGCTAAAAAAAAAGCATGTCAGATTTGTTTTTTTCATCTTTGAAATATGTCTATTGTTATTTTTGGTACAATATGGACAAACATAGATATCTGACTAGAAATAATTGTATTTATTAACAAATAATCTCGAGTAATTCTTAGTAAGTCTATGCAAAAATGCAGGTAGTTTGCTGTTAAGTGTTAGTTTTGTAAAATATTGATTCTCAAGTCCAATAATGTGTTGGAAAAAAGTGAAAATTGGTTCATTGTATGATTTGGAACTTCCTGTTAAGGAGTCACAATATCATAGTAAGTATCACAAGTGCTTAAATAATTGTTGTCCATGTGTTCAACTGCAAATACATTAGTGTATTACATAAAGTATATACTATACTCTAATAAAACTCCCTTTTATTGACCCTGTAATCCATTAATAAGGGGTAGAGTTGGTGCTGAGTGTTTACTGACCAGATGCCCTTCCTGACACCATGTGGAGTTCACAGCAAATATTTTTTCTTTCTGCCTTAGGGAAAAAACACACACATCTACTTCTACCTAGAATTGAGCTTTCAACTTTCTGAGTGGGAGGCAAGCATCTTCACCACTAGACCACCACACCACTCATATAATATGCTCTAATATAGATTTAAATACATAGACACATTCCTTCTAACTGTTCCAAATACCACTATAAAAAATATTTGTTGTGGAAATTTTTGGCTCCCTAAATGCCAGAACTTTTGGCCTTGCTATGGGATAAAGTGATATGTGTATCATAGACTCAGCAAATAAAGGTAGTCTTTGTTTAGTGATTGCGACTAGGACTGCCAACTCGATCATTAATGAAGCAGTTACTAAGTGTTCTTGTGATCATACTTAAGGCTTAGCTTTATAGATCCATGAAGGTTGTAAATGTTGTTACTTGTTTATCACTGTCTAACTGTGAATGGGTGCTCAATGGGACAATAAATAAACAGTGGCTATCTGTCCTGAAATATGGAAATCTGGGGAATCTGTCTTCCAGATTCTGTTTACCTTCTCTTGTTTCTCTTAGGAAAGATGGAGAATACTCTTGAACTGAGGTTCAGCTGCATGCCTCTCTTTTCATGTACGAAATGGGGGTAGGAGAAAATATGTGGTTATATCCTTTAATTTATGGCTAAGCCATTGTGGAAGTCTTGAGTATTCAAGTGTGTTGCATTATGGTTATACTTCAGAAAGGTTTCAACAAAGTAATATTTCAGAGGCAATGTCACTGTGATAAATGATGCATGTGAACTAAGCAGCCTTGAAATGTTACTTTACTTCAAGTGAGTCTTCAACAAGGTGACCCTTATTGAAGCTTTGCACAACAAGCGTTATTCTGCTTCTAGACTCAATGTATAGTGTAAAGTTATTATGTTAAAGTCAGGGGTGGGATTCTACCAGTTCGCACCTATTCGCTAGAACCGGTTGTTAACATTCTAAGCAGTTTGGAGAGCGGGTTGTTAGAAGAAATTGCTGGCCTAATCCTGTAAGGAAGGCAGGAAGGAAACATTCTGGTGTTGCTTATAGAAACTGCCTCTCCGTTAACCCTTATTACATTCTTGGCAGGACTAGACTTTCTGTCTCAGGAACTTCTCTGGAGTTTTTTTTCCTTCCTTTGCTGGTACTTTGCTTGTGTGGAGTGACCATTCAAAGTTACAATGGCACTGAAAAAAGTGACTTATGACTGTTTTTCACACTTACGACTGTTGCAGCATCCCCACTGTCATGAGAGGCCAGGCGAGGAGGAGATGCGTGCCTCGAAGTGAGTGATAGTGAGTTGGCCACACCCGCCAATAACATGATCACCAAGCCATGCCCACCACCTAAGCCACACCCACAGAACCGGTTGTTAAAAATTTTGAATCCCACCCCTGGTTAAAGTCATGGTTTTGTTGGCATTTGACAGTCTTCTGGACATAGAAGCCATTTCTGTGTAACTAGGCAAAAAGAAATGACCTACATTTATAGTTTATTTGAAGAGATTGAAGTGGAGTTCCAGCTCTTTCCATGATGAAGTGTTGCTTTGCTCCAACCAAGGAAGTTGAATCTATTCTACAAAGAGAAGACACCCTGCTTTTTAAATACAAACCCCCAGTAAATCTTTTTGTCCAGGATACTGGCTATCAAGTAAAAGAATTCCATTAAATGCCTGGTATAGTCAAATAAAATTTTGAAATATGATGATTTGCAAGTGGGAGGTGCTATGCAATTTTAGGCAAGTCAGTGGCCTAAAAGGGTGCCACTGAGATAAAAATGTTTAAACTCCTATCCGTTTAAGCATTTGAGCTTGTTAGAATGTGAAAAAAGTGAGAACAGGCATAACATAACTCCTGGGATTCTTTCCAAACCATTTACAAGACTATAGGAGATTAGCTGTGTAACTAAGTAATAACTTACATCTTTGTTTGTGCAATAGCTTACAGCAAGAATCCTAGGGTTGGCTGCATGTGGTTTGTTGGATCATGTGACTGAGAGACCCAGCATCTTAGAAAGCATCAAGTACTTGGCTGCCTAACTCCACAGAAATCAAAACTATTCCAGAGTATTTTCAACAAAATGTATTGAAATAAGATAGAAAAATTTGTCAGGAGTTGGATTGTCCTGCCTCTTTAGAATCCACTACCAAAGACTTAAGACTTTATGATGTATTCATTTGTTTATTAATAATATATTTCTATGCCACTCTATTCCACAAAAGGATTGAAAGGTAGAAGTAAAGCATGTGCGTGCACACAAATACACACACGCACACACACAAACTTGCAAATGTTTTCTTCCAGACTAAGTTTTTAGTTCTTTACAGAAGTTCATTAGGGAGTAGACAGTTCCACGGTTCTTTTTTTTTTAATATAGTTTATTAGTTTTTACAATTAAAACCAACCAACAATACATACACAAATAAACAAAAAAAAAAAAAAAAGGAAAAGAAGAAAGGAAAGGAAAGAGGGAAAAATTTAGAGAAAGGAAAGAAAAGGTTCTTATGGTATGTTGTTCCACAAGAAGGACCGTAGACAAGGCCTTGCTCTGGATCCCCTGTAGATAGAATTCTTTCAGAAATGAGACTCTCTTAGCAAGGCCTAAATTCACAGATTGTATGGGATGGGAGGATTCAATGCAAGCAAGTGGTTTCATTCATGGCATTGTATGGATCCACTCCTGGACCACTCTCCAGATGTGAGTTCAGAGGAGTGAGGTGAGTTTGATTATGCAGAGTCTCTAGGTATGGACTGGGAGCAGTTGCTCCCTGTTAGCAATGCAGATAAGGTGGAGTCCACACTTTGTCCTAATCCAAGGGTATGTAGAATGATAGGAGATAGGCACAACACTAGTCAGCTAGACTACTCATGAGTAGACAACCGCACCTCTCACGAAGGGCACCAACATCGTCTCATTATCCTGCCCTAAAGAATTGAGTCTTACTGGAACAATGTACCCAGTTCCACGCCTTGTGGGCTCACGCCTTGTAACCTGGCCTGTGTGACTCCTCTGTGCCACTGGATTTGGTTACCCAGTGACTCTTGCTGTACTGAGTTTGCAATCCAGATTTTTCCAAGAACCTGTTTGGAAGGGTTTGAATAAACACCTGCAGAACTCTTGCCTTGGGGAGTGGGGCAGCACAGGGACCTATGATAAATGATAAAAGAGAAATGTCCTACCAATATAATATGAATCTCTCTCCCATTCTAAACATATCAGAGCAGAACAGTTAGCAGCATCAAACACGTTGTCCAACTCTCTTTCCAATAGGGATAAATCCGTGGTGGGATTCAATTTTTTTTACTACCGGTTCTGTGGGCGTGGCTTGGAGGGCATGGCTTGGTGGGCATGGCAGGGGAAGGATACTGTAAAATCTCCATTTCCACCCCACTCCTGGTGGAAGATTACTGCAAAATCCCATTCCCTCCCCATCCCACTAACCTGATTTCCAGCTCTGTTCTCCTGTGCAGGGCAACAAAAGAAGACCCAGCCAATCAGCTGGGATTTGGGAGGCAGATAATAGATGGGGGTGGGGCCAGTCAGAGGTGGCATTTGCCGGTTCTCCAAACTACTCAAAATTTCTGCTACTGGTTCTTCAGAACCTGCTGAATACCATCTCTAGGATAAATAGTGTGTGTGGAGGAGAAATTAGGGTATGTTTTCCAACAACCCTCAGCCTGATCTGACTCATGTTCAAACTCAGCCTTTTTCACAAAAATTGACCTCATTCTATTCAGTTTTTGGAGAACCACTCAGCTGACAGACTGAATCCCAAGTGGATTTTAAGCATTTCTTTCCAGCATTTGGTTGGATGGGAAAGAATAAAAAGGCAGCTGTAGCACAGTTCTACATTCATGAACACTATCACTTAATGTTATTGTGCTTTGCATTTTAATTATTGACTATCTCAGTAAAAATTGGATTACCATGTTTAATATCAAATATTTTCTTTAATATCAAATATTTTAAAAATAGAATTGGGCAGAATAAACATTGAAAACTATAAGCGCAAAGGCAAAGTTTACTTATTTTTCTTTATTGTCATTGCCCCTCATACAGTGAAATTAAATACTATCTTCAGTGTACATTATGACTATGAAAATAGACACAAACACACATCCTTTACATTCTATACATTTAATTGAAAGTAATGCCTGTGATATAATATGTTTCAATACATAATCTTAATTATTTGTCTTGCACATGGAAAAAAGTGCTCTTTTAATCTATAACAGGCTCATTTTACTCCAAAACCAGACAACATCTGCCAATGATTTTGTGTTTAGATAGGCAGCCAAAAATGTATCCCTTGGGGCTACATAGATTAGATAATTTATCATAAACTGAGCAGTGGATTACATGCCCCCCATGTAAATTTAAATAAACATTTCAACATAATTTATACTTTGAAATAATTTAATGTGAATGTATTTAATGCATTAACATTTGCACTGTATAAATATTTATATACAATATAAATATTTATATGAATAATAACCTTAAATTGAGGACAGAATAGAAGACAGGTAAAAGTAGATCCAGGAAATTATAGATCAATCAGTTTGATATCAATGCCTAGGAAAAGTTAATTGAGCAATGGGTTTGAGAACATGTAGAAATGAACAAGATGATTATTAGAAACCAGCAAAGGTTTCTTACGAACAGGTCATGCCACCCAAATTCACTTCTTGCTCATTTCTGTGGATATAATAAACTTAGATTTTATTAAGACATTTGACAAAGTACACCACAGCCTACTTCTTGGTAAGATAGAACATTCTGGGGTAGACAGTACCATTACCAGATGGATTTGCAGTTAGCTGAACAATCACACTCAGCTTGTAGTCCTCAATGGAACTCCATCTCAATGGAGGGAAGCTTGCAATTGGGTTCCTCATGATTCTGCCTTGGGCAGAATTTAAGCAAGTTGCCACACCCATTATTTATCAGATTCCTCTGAAAAATAGAAATGTATTATCTATTATGTTTCTGAAATTTTATAAGGCTTTCCCTTTAGCCAGGCTAGATGGATTGCAGTGGTGGGATTCAAACTTTTTTACTACTGGTCTGTGAGTGTGGCTTAGTGGGCGTGGCATGGCTTGGTGGGCGTGGCAGAAGAAGGATACTGTAAAATCTTCATTCCCTCCCAACTCCGGGGGAAGGTTACTGAAAAATCCCATTCCCTCTCCACCCCACTAACCCGCTTTCCAGCTCTGTTCTCCTGTGCAGGGCAACAAAAGAAGACCTAGCCAATCAGCTGGAAGTCAGGAGGCAGAGAATAGATGGAGGCAGGGTCAGTCAGAGGTGGTATTTGCTGGTTCTCCGAACTACTCAAAATGTCCACTACCAGATCTCCAGAAATGGTCAGAACCTGCTGAATACCACCTCTGATAGATTACTTTTAGCAGTCCTTTTGGATATTTTGAAAGTAACCCCACTAGTTATGTCCATGTGGTAATGCCTCAATAAACACTCTAAGCCAGGTGTGTCAAACTCATGTCATCATGGCGTCATCGCATGATGTATTGGGACTTTCCCCCCTTTGCTAAACTGGGCATGGGCGTGGCCAACGTGTGATACATCCGGCCCATGGACTGGGAGTTTGACAGTCCTGCTCTAAGCTATATGTTACAGTATTTTATAAATCCTTAAATATACCTTTTGTTACATTTATTTATTGACAAGCATTCCATTGAATTACAATAGCTATTTTATCAGACATTTTAATCATACATTGTTTCATATTTTCTAAAATTATTTCTGCTCCTAATATAACCATACTATCTTATGTACCTTTGCAGAATCTCTTTTTCCATTAAGTTTTCACCCATTATCTCTAAATAGGCCCTGTTTCTCTATATTTTGCTTCTGTCCTTTATAACTTATTTTCCTTTCTTTCTTCCCTCTCATCTTCTCCCTCCCCTTTTTACTCCCTTGTCTCTCTAGTTCTAATTCTCTCTTCTGCATTTTCCTCTTCTGTTGCTTTCTGATTTTATACTTATTTTTCACTCTATTTTTTTTTTGAGTTGTTTTTCCCAATCTTAAACTTTCCATTCTCTTTCCCCCCTTTCCTTTTTCCCCCCATCCAAGATTACTTGTTCATTAAAGATAGCTTCTTCTTTGTCGCAATCTTCTTGTTCTGCAGGCATTTCTTGTTGTTTCTCATAATTCCAAATCTCCATTTCTAAAAACTGAAATACGAAGCCAAAAGAACCTCTCCCTTCTTGTGCATCTTCTCTGTACTTTTAAAGTTCCATTTTCAGTTCTTCTAAAAGTGGAGCCATTTTAAACAGTTTTAACAACCACCCAATTGATTTTAGTCAGTCAAAACAATAACCAAGAATCCAGAAATCATCAAGTAATCCAGATAGTCCTGAGTTATATCTTATTTCTTTTTCAATTTTCTCTTCCTGGGGTTTTTGTTGCAATATTTCAGTTAGAATGTATCTTTTGGAAGTCTTGTTGTGATTTTGCTGTAAGTTCTTTTTTAATTCCAGGCAGTCTCCTCCCTTCCAGATCCTGCCCTTTTATTCTTTTTCTCTCCTTTCCTGTTTTCAAAAGCTTTTAATTATCCAGAAATCTTTATTATCCCTTTGACTTTTTTTTTTCAGCATTAAATGCCTATTGATGTCAAAGTGGATTTTTTTCCAATTTCTTGCTTAAGTTTCTTAGCTGTCAGTATAGGAAAAGGAGAAAACCAAATCTTTTCCCTTTTCTCTCTCCTTCACAGATTAGAAATCTTCTTAGGGAACAATGTTATTGTTTTTTTTTAACAGTTTCAATTCCAGGGTACCTTATTTGTTGCTTTTGCTGTTTGATCCAGTCAACCAAAACTTTCTCTTCTTATCTTCCTCCTGCAAATTCTTTTCCAGTCGAATTCTTTGTGGTGGCCATTTCTGACCACTGCTACAACTGCCTTCGGGAAAGGGAGTAATGGCCAGCTGGGGAGGAGAGATGCGGCTCTCCTCAACCCTGCTGGCAGTCTCCGCCCTCTTCACCACCTTTACGGTGTGGATTGGCCCCGAAATCAGCTGGCTCGGGGCGCTCCAGTGGCGAGCACAGATCGAAGCCTCGCAGAGGCAAGGTTTCAGTCTGTTGCTGAAGAAGCTCAAACCAGAAGCCCTTCATTGTTCATTTTGAAGAAATGGGCAAGAAGTGAATTTATTGGCAAACCTGTGATTATTAGTAAGTATAAAGTAGAAGATAGTTTTTCATTTTGTAATTTGTATATTTAGTTTGTATTTTTTTAAAAAAAATATTTTTCATAAGATTAAAAATTGTCAATTGTTTATCGCTGTTTTTATGGTTTTATCTAATTTTGTATGTTGACCAGAGTTCATTGGCATTGGCAGCTAATAAATTTAAACAAATAGTGCATGTGGGCTAAACTAAGTAACTGAACTAAATGAAACGTGCACAAATTTTATTTAGTAATCTAAATTAAAAATGGATGCAAAATAAATGGGCAATTGCTAATTTAGATATCTGGACATCCTGAAAATACATTAGGTTTCAAGTTTTTGGATGCTATGTAAAATGCTAAAGATGATCTTGAATTTTTCTGGAGATTTTATAGAGACAATAGTGTCTCTTAACAGTGGTACAGATGTGAAACTTATTTCTCACAAGGTCAGAGCAAACAAAATAAAAGCCAACTAGACCATTATCAAAATTATAAAGGAAAAATATATCCCTTTTGTTAAAAAACCCAAAAAAACCCCACACCATGCCTTTGAGTCTGTTGTTCTCCATCAGAGGGATTAAAAAAAGCATAAGAATTAACTCTAAATAGGGCTTGCAGTTAATGCATAGCAGTTGCAGAAATTATTTCATAATTGCTTCATTCCTTGTTGTTCTTTCCTTAATGAGACTACCTATAGGATACTTGCATGTTTCCTTGCGCTTACTATAGAGTCAAGAAATGTCATAACTAAAGTAGTTTGTGATTGCCTTCTTCTGGGTTAGTTGTTCCATCTTCCAGTCTATTCTACAATTCTGGGATTTCCTCGTTTAGCTCTTGCCTCCAATTACTTTATTTTTTTCTTCCATTCAATTGTGTCCAGTTTCTAAAACTGTCTGGACAAGTCCCAGCGGTTTTCTTGGCAAGATTTTTCAAAAGTTGTTTGCCATTGCTTCCTTCCTAGAACTGAAAAAAAGTGACTAGGATTTTTGGTCTCCTATTTCTAGCCTGATACCTTAACCATTATATCAAACTGGCTGTTGCTCCAATTACTAACCTGGTTCAAATGTGCTCATCTATTTCAGATCAGCCAAATTCTCCTAAGTGACTTGTCTGCTGCAATAGGACCCAATTATTAAAAGATGTCAATATTCCCATATTCTGAGGGAAAGGACCATGCTTGTTAAGACTTCAGAGTTTAGACAATAATCCCCCAAACCTGGAAATTCCTAGTGTACCCTCAGCCTTTCACTGTGTGCATACCATATCATACCATATGAGAATGGACAATGGATAATGGCACCTATTGCAAATTAAAGCTATGTTAGACTCATCTTATTTGACCGTCAGGACTAGCTGACCTATTAGCCCAAAGCTATAAACTTGACAAGCTAGCCTGCTGGCCTTTTTCCAAATGTCTCTGAGAAAAATTGCTAAGCTTGTCCTGTTGTGCCTTGAAATTCTACAGAAGAGATTCAGTCTGCAGATTTTGGTGAAAAGGGGAAGGAAGCAAATAGAAAAATGTGCTCTCTACAGTTATGATAAAGAGGTTGCACTTCTGGCTTGAAGTGCTCTTTTGGCAAATTTAATTTGCCTCAAAACGAACTATTGTTCTCTTCTGTATACCTGGCATGAATAAATAGATCAATTTGATTACTGGAATACATTCCTAGTAAAAACTCATCCATGAAGATACGTCAGAAGATGCTTTAGAATGAAACCAACTGTGGTGGGGTGCAAAGAGGCATAAACTAGGAAAATATACTTTTAAAGGGGCAATACAAGATTTGAAGTGGTAAATAGTCTTTTGAATTAATTCTAAGGAAATACATTTCCTCTAATAATTCTATCCTGTACCACATTTTACACATTTTAAAATAAATTAGTGAAGATTTGCATGAGAAATTGTGTTTGTGTGGGTGTTTTATTGTTATAATATTATGAATAATGGCTAATTTTTCTCAGTTGGGTTCCCTAGACCAGAACTGTGAAATGTCCTTTCTGGGAAATTACCTCTTTTAAAGAGAGGTTAAAACATTTCCTTTAAAAAATTCTTCAGAGTCTTGTGGAATTAAATTTTCAAACATAAGGGGAGGTGGATAGTGCTTTTTATTTACTGTATTTACTGTATTTACCTAGCATGTTTTGATTTGTGCATATATATATATATATATTTCAGCTTTGTTCGGGTATTTTCCCACGTCACTGTAGTTGTGCTTTTAAAGTTGTAGCAACGTTTCGGCAGAATCTCATCTGCCATTATCAGGCAGCCTGATGATGGCAGATGAGATTCTGCCAAAATGTTGCTACAACTTTAAAAGCACAACTACAATGACGTGGGAAAATACCCGAACAAAGCTGAATGCCATACATGTAAGTACCCGCGAAAACTTAAGAAAACACACACACACACACACACATGTTCGTTTGAATTTCGAAGGGGAGTCATAATATATATATATAGGCAGTATAAGCCAGTTTCTGAAGAATCATTTGGAAAATGTTATATTCAGATAAACAAGTTATAAGCTACCAGCTTGGCAATCAGCAAACTCTTATTTTATTTGTTTGTTTAAAAAAATGTGGAAATGGAAATTCAACTACCTGCCGAGTAATATAATCCTGCCAAGAAATAATGCTTGAAAAGAGATTGGAACTTCTCCAATCTCCTGTATGATTTTTTTTTTTTTTTTTGCCAAAGTGAAAAATACTGACTTGATATGTTTGGCATATCAAGCTTTGGTTAACATTACTACTGAGATCCACATAAATCTTGGAAGCTGTAAATAGATTCATATTATTAATCATAATAATCCAAATACTGGAGAGGGCCATAAAATATTGTTGTTGAAATGTAATTAAAATTTATTTAACTAATACCACCACCTTCCATATTTCCAATGATTTTCACTTATGTTATATTACAGTTTGGTAACAGTTTTTGGTTCATTGGGTACATGATGTCTGGAGCTTATAGTTTTGGTTCCAGGGTACGTCTTAAAGCTCAAAAAACACAAAGCAAAAACAAAAATGGTTTAATGCCCTTTCCTTCAGGGTGACTCTGGTTGGCTTTAAATCTAAATCAGAATGAAATAATAGTTCAAAAACAAGGAAAAGGTGAGATCGACTAAAAGCAGGTAATAATAAAATGTGTTATCCTTGTTAAGGACAGTAATGATGGACAGAGACAAGCATCTCAGATTTAAAAAAAACCACCCCAATTTACATATAAAATAAAATAAAGAAGACAAAGTTGATAAAATGACAATAAAATGGGAAAATTGTTCATGATCATGAGATTCGGTTTGAGGGTAGAAACTCAACTATCCTATCATTAGAACTACCTCTCCCTCATTAAATGCTTGATCTCAAGAATAAGTTTGATCAGAACAAACGTTCTTATAAAAGATACAGAACAGATAGATTGTTAAAGTCTTTGATTCAGTCTAGTCATAGACCAGGGGTGGGATGCTACCAGCTCTGCCCAGTTCTAAAGAACTGAAGAGCAGTAGACACTGAACTGGTTCTGTGTTTGCTGCTGTTTGGCCCACCCGCCTGCCCGGGCTCTTACCTGTCCTTTATTTCCTGCTTTTTCAATCTCAGCTGCTTTGTGTGGCACAGCTGAGGTTGAAAAGGCAGGAAAAAAGAGGCTTTTCAAACTGTGCATCTGTGCGCAGTGCTTTTCAGCTATTCAGACGGCACAGCTTAAGGTTTTTTTACATGCGTGCGCAGCATAGTCACCAAACAGGTAAGTAACAGGAGTGAATCCCACTCCTGTCACAGCCTAATTTCTCTCATGAAATGGGATTTTGTGAAACCTCCCATCCATTTCTGCTGAGGATAGAACATTAAAATAGGACAAAGAAGTCTCTGCAATATGTTCACCTACTACTTAGTTGCCATTATCCAATATTCTGACATAATCTCTAAATCTGTATATATAAAAGCCAAGTACCACTCACTCACCACGAAATCTCCAGAACCATAAAGTCTACAAACTTGAAATTTGGCATGTATGTTCCTCTTGGCTTCTAAGTGGTTTCTTTCCCAAACCCCAAAAACTTTAACCTTAGACTGTCTACTATTGACCTCACCCCTTTCCTAAGAGGTCTGTAGGGGGCGTACATAAGCATACCAACGTGCCTACTGTCCCTGTCCTATTGTTTCTTTTATTTTTTTATTTTTCTTATATGTATCCATGTATTCATAACTATGTTTTTACTTATACCTATTATCTTGTAAGCAATTGACAAAAATAAATAAATAAATAAATTGCTCGCTAAGAAAGGATTTTTTAAAATGACCATGAGATCATCAGTATTTCTTATACAGTAATTAACAGCTCTGATGCTAAGGAGTTTTACTCTCCCTCCCCACCTGAAAAGAACTCTGTACCATCTGCCAATTGCCTCACATTCCATTACCTCATTCAAACTGGAAGATGTTCCATTTCTTCATTCAAGGAGCAGCCTGAGGCTCCTTACAGTACTAAACATCCACACCTCACCAAAATGTCTACACCTTCCACCTATGGAACTGCTTCCGGATTTAAGGCACGAGAGCAATATTCCCTTATGTGTTTCAATCACCGATCACCATTAAGCAAATGGATTGTGAACCAAATTTCTCTCGCATAGCATAATAAAGTTTCATTGTGAAGCACAGATATCCAGCTAGTATTTCAATATTTAAGGGAGCAACTGGATAATACAGTATGATACATACAATACAATATAATACAGATAAAAAGAATACAGGGAGCTACTGAAAAACTATAATAATAATTAACAGCAGAATTTGGGTAGTGGTAGTGAGGGGTGCCTTTAAATCATTCACCAAACTCCTTTTGACTCCCTGGACAAGTGCCTTAATTTTTCTAAGCCAGGTTTTAGAAATGTTTTGCCATTGTTCATTCTTAACACTCAAATGGCTTTGTGCCTAAGGTATGTGTAGAAATCATAGGCTCTTGGTTTCTGCCTGGTGTCTTAATCACAACACCAAAACTACCTCTCAAAGGGAGAATTTAGTATTTGCATATATCCTGAATTAATTTATATTCCATCTTCCACATTTTATGCTCAGTGGATTATCCAAATACAATATCTTTCCTTCATAGATTGTGAAAACCTTCAGGACCTTATACACCCAGATAATATTGGATGACATGATATCATTGTTCCCTCATAAATACTATGCAGCATATAGAAGGAAAGTTAATTTAAGAGTTTCAGTCTTCTCCTTCTCTTATTTCTTAGGTTCATTACTTATTCCATCTTGAAAATTTTCAGCTTCATCCTTCAGTGATCTCTTACTTTTGCAGTATTCAAAACCTTTTAGAGATGTGGTTAGAATCTCTTGATACAAATATCTATTTCAATTTTCTCTTTCCATTCTAATATGCCTTTTATCTATTTTACAATTTTTCTTCATTCTTCCTGACTATTGGTTTCATCCTTCTGCATTTTTAATATCCTTTTTGTCTTTTTTTAAAAAAGCACTTCTATATATTCTCTGCAGAATTCTGCAATTCATAGTTTGTGAAGTGATAGCTCTGAAAAGTGAACCTGACTATTAATTTTAGAGTGTTTCTATTAACTTGATTCTTAGATGGCATTATGCCCTGCACTTGTTTGTTCTAAACTTTCTTAAATACTTCTCATCTAAATAATTTACTCAACATTCTCTAATGCACTTTTCCGAGTAATTCTTTGTCAAATTGCTCTATTTAATGTTCAATTATTTTGTTAGTGTACAATGTTTTGTTCTTGGTAATCTAATTAAACCAGAAACCTACATTATTATGATTTACTGATTCCATTTGTACTTTTATTGTTTCTCTACTAATAATATAAACTGTAAAAGCTTCTTATAATTCTTCTTAATTAAAGATAATTTATACTGAATATCTTATATGGACAAAAATCAGTAATATTATAGAAATCTGGATTTTGCTGGTGTCTCTTATTTTACCTGCTTAGGAAAACTTGGGTGTTAAAAGTCCATACCTCTTCCACTTGCCAAAGTTGAAAGATGCTATTCTAAATCCTAGCTTGCATGAAGATTAATAAAATAAAACTGAGTTTTGATTGCATGGATGTTAACTGATGTTAGCTATTATACTATTCTCACAATTCTTATAAATGCTGGATGTGGAATGACCTAGTTCTATCTTATTAGACTTGCCCAACTGGTGATCAGGAGTCAACACTGACTCAAAGGCACATATGCAAAAAATACTATGGGAGAGCTTTTACTAAACAAGGCAATTAAAAGCAGTGATTAATATCTATAGGTTCATTTGGTGAAGACATTGTGTATAGAAAATAGTCATTCCTAATAGAAAAAGAGCAATTGGAAAGAACATGAAATAGCAATAGCAACAGCACTTATATACTACTTCACAGTGCTTTACAGTCCTCTCTAAGCGGTTTAAAGAGTCAGTTTATTGGTGGCAACAATCTGGGTCCTCATTTTACTGACCTCGGAAGGATGGAAGTCTGAGTCAATCTTGAGCCTGGTGAAATTCAAACTGCCAAATTGCAGTCAGCTGGCAATCAGCAGAAATAGCCTGAAGTACTGCGTTGCAACCGTCTAAGGCCCATTGTAATCCATCTTAGGCCCAGTACTCTTCAATATCTTCATTAACGACTTAGATGAGGGAATAGAAGGGGAACTTACCAAATTTGCAGATGATACTAAGCTGGCAGGAATAGCTAACGCCCAAGATCCAGGTGGATCTTGACAGACTAGAACACTGAGCCATATCTAACAAAATGAAATTCAATGTAGAGAAAAGTAAAGTCCTACACTTAGGCAAGAAAAGCCAAAAGTACACATATAGACTGGGTGAAACCAGGCTCAATAGCAGTAACTGTGAGAGGGATCTTGGAGTCTTAGTGGACAACCAGGTAAATATGAGCCAGCAGTATGCAGCAGCAGCCAAAAAAGCTAATGCAATCCTAAATTGTATTAACAGAGGGATACAATCAAGATCAAGGGAAGTACTAATACCACTCTATAAAGCCTTAGTAAGACCACACCTAGAGTACTGCATCCAGTTTTGTTCACCACATTACAAAGAAGATATTGAGATTCACTAGAAAAAGTTCAGAGAAGAGCAACCAGGATGATTAGGGGACTGGAGCCTAAAACATATGAAGAACCATTACAGGAACTGGGCTTGGCTAGTCTAGTGAAGAGAAGGACCAGGGGAGAATGATAGCAGTCTTCCAATATTTGAGGGGCTTCCACAGAGAGGAAGGGGTCAAGCTATTTTCTAAAGCACCTGTAGGCCAGACAAGGAATAATGGATGGAAACTGAACAAGGAGAGACTTAACCTGGGAATAAGGAGAAACTTTCTGACAGTGAGAACAATCAACTCATGGAACAGCTTGCTGTTGGAAGTTGTGGGAGCGCCATCACTTGAGACTTTCAAGAAGCAATTGGACTGCCATTTGTCAGAAATGGTGTAGGGTCTCCTGCTTGGGCGGGGGGTTGGACTAGATGACCTACAAGGTCCCTTCCAACTCTGATTATCTGTTATCTGTAACTACTGCACCACCACAGCTCTTATAGAGATGAAAATAACCAGTGACGTAAAATAAATAAAATTAGTTTATCTGTGAAACTAAGAAAAAGGGATAGATGAGAACTAAAAAGGCCTTGTTTTCTGTAGGGAAGTCAATTAATTTTTAATGAAATTCATAAGACTGTTCAAGACATAGTTGTATTTATTTTTTTACTTGCTTGTTTTGATAAATTTATTTGCCACCTATCTCGCCATGGGGCAACTCTAGGCAGCTTACAACATTAAGGAAGAAATGAAAACAAAACAGAAGTAAAATAATACAACAATAAAATAAACAATGAAAAAGAAAACAATGAATTCTACTACAAAGAAGACAAATAATTTATACATCCAGGAAAGGTTTCAGATATATTTATTAGGGAAAAATAAAAAATACAGCATGTGCCAGAAATATTTATTTCGTTTTATATTCTACCCATCTCACTATGAAGCACTACTCTAAATTATGTTTAATTGGTATAATCTATTCTATAATCTTCTGGATGGGCCTGAAAATAGGAATCTATAGACTGGCTGTGGTCCTTTATTACTTCCCAGTGTTTGACAATAATGATAATAGAAGAATTGGGGATGATATTTTAAAAAAACAAATGCAATATTATGAATGAGTTATATTGGGATTCATAAGGGGGTTTGGGTATGAGTTTACTAAGTGGCATGAATAGGATAGATCTGAATGAGACAAGTAGATACAGAAAAAGTTATTAGACTCTTCAGAAACCTGGGAATGATTAAGATGTTTATGGATCCAGAACAATGAAAATGTATGAAAAATGTTAGTAGAACCATGATATGGAAAAATTCTGGATATGATATAAAATGCATATTAGAACAAGCAAAAAAAATGAAAATAAGTAAATAACACTTCATATAAACACTTTTAAAATTTTCAAAGAATGTCAAAAACGAACGTTAAGAGGAAGAGAAATATTAAAGACAAAGAAATACCAAACAATTCTGATATAAATAAGTTATTCTTATTGATAGCAGGATATCTCAGGGGCTGCTACAAAGAAGGAGTCAAGCACTTGAAGGCAGGACGAGAAGCAATGAGTGGAAGCTAATCAAGGAGAGAAGCAACTTAGAACTAAGGAGAAATTTTAAAGAAGAGTTTGGATAACCATTTGTCTGAAGTGGTGTAAGGTTTCCTGTCTAAGCAGGGGGTTGGACTAGAAGACCTCCAAGATCCTTTTCAACCCTGTTATTCTATTCTATTCTGGAAGTTTGCAGGGGGGGTGGGGGGAAGGATTTTCAGCATTTAATTGTTTAGCGTAAAATTAATACAAAGGAATGCTAGCTTGAGTATTTTTAAATGATCACAATATATTAAAGGGTGGAATTGAAACAAAAGTTATTGCCTCAGAAGGAAAAAAGATAAAAAGAAAATGCTGGGTGAATGTAATTTGGAATGTAAAGATTTAGATGGAGATGATATTGCTGGAGAAATGTTAAAATATGGATTTGGTTGTTTATGGAGTGGAAATGTGTCTTTTGGAAGGTCTGTGTAAAAACTGCATTATGGATTTGGTTGTTTATGGAGTGGAAATGTGTCTTTTGGAAGGTCTGTGTAAAAACTGCATTTGCATCTAATAATTATTACTTCCTTACACAAAAGGAAAGATAGCAAATGTGAACGGGATATTTGTTTATTAAGAATACTTAGAAAATTGTTTGGAGAAATCTGATTGAATGGATACGAGAGATGAGAGTCAGCAAAAATTGAGAAGTGTAGAATGCCTTTATTCTGTGTATTCTGTTGATGCATAGACAAGAAACATATAAATGTGAGTAATGAAGTTTATTGCATGCTTGTTGATTTGCAGAAAGAATATGATAAAGCGAATAGGTCTGAAATATGATTTTTTTTTGCAAATATGAGTTAAAGCTTGTTTCCTGACTGCAGTAATATACAGTAATAAGAATGATATACGATGGAAGGAAAGCATTTTTGAAAATAAATGGAATGCCAAATGGAATGGTTTAACATTAGGTGGACAATAAAATAAAGTTGCATTATTCTCCTTTTGTTATTTAATATATTTAAATGTAAAATTAGTATTTATGGCAATGTTAAAGGTGTGCTGCCTAGGTAACCACCGCATACCTTTTGTATAAAAATAATGCTGTTTTGTTCAAACTTAAAACCCCAAAGAATTTGCACTGAATTTTAAATAGATTGAACAATGCAACAATGTATATGGGTCTGAACATTAATGTTTAGCAACTAAGAGTAATAATAAAAAAATGTAGTGATCCAATTTCAAGTCATAATTTATAAAAAAAAGCAGAATAACTTATGGATCTTATCAGAAAGTTTCTTCAAGATGGAAAAATAGATGGTGACATTTCAAGTTATCGGATGTTGTTAGAAACATTATGGGCAGTATGTGGTCTGTTGTAAGGAATAAATGTTTTTCATATAAAGTGAAAATGGCTGTGTAAAGTATTTTCTGGTCAGTTTCTTATATGAAAGAAAGTACTGATACATTTGGAGAAATATAAAAATAAGTTGAATGCAATAGGAATGAATACTTAAGTATGATAAAGTAAGAAGAGAAGTCTCAAAAATGAATAAGTATTAAAGGAGTATGGCCTGAGCATAAAAATGAGCAAAGAGTATAAAAGAAGGATACTGTTTGATCTGGGAGGATGGTTCAAGAACGGAGGCAAGACTCAGATAACAACAACAGCTCTTTATTAGTGACTTCAGATCTGAGCGAACTATCCCAGCCACAGCAGCCCCTTATATAGGGCTGGCTGCGGCTAGGCAGCCAATGAAGGTGATTTGAGTTTGCCACTCTTGGCAGGGCCAATCGCGGCAGCCCGTTTACTAGCCAATCGCATCAGTCTGTGGCGACCAATCACGATCTGCTATTCATGGGCCAATCAGAGTTGCAGGCTTTCGAGCCTGCTAGTCCAGAACAGATACAAAGTTGAGTTAGTCATAGAGAGAGAATGAATGAAGATTAGAAAAATGTATGAAGAAAGAATGAACTGGTCAAAAGGGAGAGGAAGACTAAAAAATAAATCATGATTTTATGATATTAGTAACATTCTTAATGTTTTTTTACAATAAGAAACAAAAGACAATATACAAAGTGATATATGGATATTATAGCAGCAAGAATCATTTGCAAGGATAAAAATATATGAGAAAGTAGGGGCTTCCGGTTTTTCGGCTTCGGTGACAGCAGGGATTCGCCTTCTCTGCGATCCCTGCTGTGCTAGCCGCCTTGGTGCCTCCAATCCTGACGGATTTGGAGGCTAAGGCTGCCCTGTTGGGGCAGCTGAAGAAAGGGGGGATCCGGACAGGGAGTGTGGGCTATCGCAACCCCCCCCCCAGCCGGCAATAACCCCCTTCTCTCAAGACGGTGAAGCGGCGGTCTTTATGGCCGCCATAAAGAAGCTGGCAACTGGATAAAGAATGCGCAAGAGGAAGGAGTTTTGAAACGAAAGTCTTTTCTTGGTCGAACTGGGACCTTAATGACATATTTAACACCTGGGAAAGTATTGGCTTGGAAGCTATAATGTTCCCGATTGATGTTTTCAGCTGCGAAGAAAAGTGACGAAAAGGGGAAGTTACTCTCCCTCCCTTATGCAATTAACAAATGGACAAGGGAAACCAGCCTTTTGATGGAAGGTAAAACCTAAACTCCTTTGTTATATGTGGGAAGGGAGAGGCATGGGAAAACAAATTTTTACTCTAAGACTTTGCTGGAGGAGATGCCTTGAAGATAAAGAGAATAGAAATTAATTCTAAGAAAGACTTAAAGTACAGATTGGACGTTTTTTCTTTCCCTAATTTGACTTCACCCCTAGAAGAGAAATTGTAAAAAGAAGAAGCTTGTACTCTGCCTGGACTGTTTGATGACTGTGGGACTTTGGGACTTTTGGGAACTGTTTTAAGTTTGGAAATAACTGATTGGTTTAATAATAAGAAGAGGATACAGAAAGAGAAGAAGAAACAGTTTAAAATGGCTCTATCTCTTGATGAACTAAAAAACAATATTTAAAAATAAAGAAAGAAGGCAAAGATGTTATGGGAGAAGCCCTTTGTTTCCTAGATATGGCGCTTGTCATGTGCCAGCAAATTAAACAACAGCTGGAAGAAGCCGAGGAAGAAGAAGCCATTTTTAATGAACTAAACGGTGTGACTAAGAAAGAAAGGAGAAAGAGAGGAGCGAAAAGGAAGGACTTAAGAAATAAAAAAATGTTTATGAAAGAGAAAAAGAAGATGCAAAAACAACAGAATGCTAGAAAGCAAAAGGAAAGAGGAATGCAACAGAAAGGGGAAATCAAGAAGGCAGAGGTTTGGAGAGGAGGGGGTAAAAAGTTTAGGCGGGCTAACAAGGAAAGCGAAAAGGGGGAAAAAAGTTACAAAGGTATAAAACAAGATAGAGAAAAGGATTTTTTTTTTAGGGATAATGGGTAATATAAGGGATTTTTTTTTTTTTTAAAAGGGGGCATTCTGCAAAGTACACATGAGTATTGTAATAGTGGTATTTGTATTATAAGTAGATAATCAGAACTTTTTAAGATCTAATAAAAGACTAAAATATCAAGGTATAACTTTAAAAGGTTTAATAATGAATGATATTAAGTTTTAATAAAATACTAAAGGGAATGTTTAAAATATCAGTTTAAATATAGAGTTTAATGGACTAATGTGTTGACTGTTATGGATTTATTACTGTAGTATTGGTTTCTGAAATAGTAGAATGTACTAAGCAGAATCTGATTGGGATTTAGGTGTTATTTTAAATTTTAATTCAGGGGAATGATAGAAAGGCATCACACTCCGATTAGTGATTCCAGGGGAAACTATTCTTTTTTAAATTGGAAATGAGACAGATGTAAATGGAGAAATGGACAAAAGATATAAAAATATTTTTCTTTAAAGCAAGATTAAATATATAAAACAGAATTAAGATGAGGCAAAAGTGGAGAGGAGTTATATAATAGATATAGAATGGTAAATAAGAAGGGTAATGGTATATAAGAAGAGCATGAATTCAATTGAAGTCCATACAAAAAGAGGTAATCTGGGGCCAAGTTACTTTCTAGAAGAAAGTTTTATGTTTTTATGTTTATGTCTTATGTGTGTGTGTTTAATTAAGAATTAAATAATAAAATCTCAGAGGAAGACTAGATGATAATAATTATAAACAAGCCAGAGGAAAATATAAATGTGATGACTGAATACCAGATAAATTAGAAAGGAAATATGATTGAATAATGATTAAAGAGAAACAATCTGGAATTTGGTAAAGGGAATTTACGTGTTTATATGGAAATGGGATAAATTATAAGTACGTGATATAAAGCAATATGTTACCTGCCTTGTAAAGATATACAATGGAAAGAGGTTTTATGTTTTTAATGTTTAATGATGTTTTGTTTTGTTTGTTTGTTTGTTTGTTTGTAAAATCAATAAAACTTGTTTTAAAAAAATATATATGAGAAAGTATAATGAATATTGTTGGTAGTTTTAAATATGCTTCCTTTCATCTTTTCATCTCAGGTTATTAATTTATATGGTTTATAGAATTGGTAGTGCCTGGCTTAGTAGTAGCAACTGTGAGAAAGATTTTGATGTCCTAGTAGACCTAGTATGTGCTAGCAATGTACTGTAATTGCTGAAAAAGCCAACACAGTCCAGAGTATCTTAACAAAAGATTAGTTTTAAGATCGCATGAAATGGTAGTACCACTTTATACTGTATTGGTGAGACCACATTTGGAATACTGTATTCAGTTCAGGTCACCATGATATAAAAAAGACGTTGAGATCCTACAAAGAATACAGAGAAGAGCAACAAAGATGATCGGAGGTCTGGAAACTAAACTATACGATAATGTTCTCTGGAATGCTGACATGACTATTTTAAAGATGCCACATGGCTGTCTGGAAGATATGCACACATAACAGCTTTATTGTCCTGGCAGTCCCAGAAGAAAAGATGTCTAGGTATGCATGTGAGATGCCCAGAGTCTGGTTCAAGATGGATGGCTATATAAATGTTGTAAACAAATGGATGGATATCAAGCACATCCTCCATTATAACCATGGAGCCCTGTGGAAAACATATATGCTTCAATCATTAAGTAGAAGCACTTTTTTCACACTGCTATTCTTAACAAAGCATATCTTTTAAATGAAGATCCTTGGTTAAATGTTTTATTAAAACATTCAACCTGTTGTAAAGCAGTGCCACCAATCTGGCCTGTCTTCCTACTTTTCCTTGACAAATTCATTGATTAAATTGTGTAAATATTTACTACCTCTATTCCTCTTGTCTAACAGATAATTAACAGATAATTTAAATCATGCTAGAGATCATTTTATGGAGATGTCCAAGTCATTTTCCTAGTAACTGTAGAGAGGTAATTTGCTGTTTTTCTCCTCTGGCTCATATTTCCAACTTCCCAATGTGGCATATAGCTCTGGGATTTCTTCTGACTCTTATCTGCAAGTACTAATAAGAAGGGGCGGGATTCAAAATTTTTAACAACCGGTTCTGTGGGCGGGGCTTAGGTGGTGGGTGTGGCTTGGTGGTCATGTGACTGGGTGGACATGGCTTGGTGGTCATGTTATTGGCTGGGTGTGACCAACTCAATTTCACTCACAATGAGGGACGCATCTCCTCGCCTGGCCTCTCGTGACAGTGGGGATGCTGCAATGGTCGTAAGTGTGAAAAATGGTCATAAGTCACTTTTTTCACTGCCACTGTAACTTTGAATGGTCACTTCACACAAGCAAAGTACCAGCAAAGGAAGGGAAAAAAACTCCAGAGAAGTTCCTGAGACAGGAAGTCTAGTCCTGCCAAGAATGTAATAAGGGTTAACAGAGAGGCAGTTTCTGTAAGCAACACCAGAATGTTTCCTTCCTGCCTTCCTTACAGGATTAGGCCAGTAATTTCTTCTAACAACTGGTTCTCCAAACTGCTTAGAAAGTTAACAACCGGTTCTAGCAAATAGGTGCGAACTGGTAGAATCCCACCCCTGCTAATAAGGTCTTTTGAAGAACAGCCAATGGCTACTTGCTTGGGATGACTTGGTGCAATTGCTTAATGATATAGTATAATTCTTTTTTTTTTGTAAAATGTTTTTTTTATTTTTAACAACAAACATAAACATAAAACAACAAATAAAACATTCTTTCAGTTAGACAGTGTGTCGGTTGGTACATGTATCTTGTGCACAATATCTATAGTCCTTTCTTCTTAAATTTACATTCATATTGCATTGATTAAATTTCCATATCATATTGTATTATTATTACACCATCATTAGACTTTGATTTCAATTCCATATTATCCCTTAGAGCAAATTCTTACTAATTTTTATTCATTCTATAATTTATTCAAAAATAATCAACTGTAACATATCATTGCTATTGTACTATACTTCAATTTCCTACCTTTCTATCTAACCATTGATAGAATAAATCCCATATCTTATAATACTCTTTTTCTTCTTGCTCTCTAGTTGCTAATGTTAATCTACTCATTTCTGCACATTCCATTATTTTCTTAATCACATCCTCCTTCATTGAAATTTTCTCATTTTTCCAATTTTGAGCAAATACAAGTCTAGGTGCAGTTAAAACATTAATAATCAAGTATGTCAATTCTTTATTGTAACCTTCAGGTAAGATTCCCAATAAAAATGTCTCTGGTTTTAAATCTATATGCTGTTTTGTCTTTTTTTCCAACCATATGTGTATTTTAGTCCAGTATATTTTAGCTTCTGCACATGTCCACCACATATGGTAATATGATCCAGGTATCTGATGACATTTCCAACACTTCACCGATTTATCCTTGAACAACTTTGCTATTCTTGCCGGGGGTAGATGCCACCTATAAAACATCTTATACCAATTCTCTTTATATGCTGTTGACATTATTAATTTATAGTTTCTAGTCCATAATTTCTGCCATTTTTCTAGATCTATCCCATATCCAAAATTTTCCCCCATACAATCATCATTTTTTAAACTTGTTCTTCTAATTTCACTCCTAATAAATAACCATATTTTTTTTGATCATCCTCTTTTCAGTACCAGTTAAGATTTTATCTAATTCAGAAGGTTCTTTATAAAACCCTTCTATCTTGCTCTCTTTATCATATCTATAATGTATTTGCACATATGAATACCAATTCATATTTATCCCTTGTTCATCTAATTCTTGCTTTGTTTTGAGTTCATCCTTTTCATTTAAAATTTCACTATATCTAACTATGTGTTCCATTTAAAAAACAATTGGATACGGGAATGCCTCTACTGTTGATAACCAGTCTGGTATGATGATATAGTATAATTCTATTGGTCTACTTTGAATATTGTCAACAGGATCTACCCACTGCAAAAAAAAAACCCTCTAAAAAACTTTTTATAATCCTATAGTTCCTATTCAGTGTAGAGTCAGGGAAACTGGATGGAACTGAGTATTTACTTGCCCTTCCTGATGCCTCTGCCGAGTTTACAGCAGATTTTTTTTTCTCTACTCCCTACAAGCAAAACATCTGCTGCTATATAGGATTGAACTCTCTACCTTCTGAGTGAAAAATGAGTGTCTTCACCACTAGGCCACCATGCCATTCAACCCATCCACTACAAATACAGTAGTAAATGAAGTAGAATGAATGAATGAATGAATGAATGAATTCTTTATTGGCCAAGTGTGATTGGACACACAAGGAATTTGTTTTGGTGCATATGCTCTCAGTGTTCATAAAAAGAAAATATACATCCATCAAGAATCATAAGGTACAACACTTAATATAGTCATAGGGTACAAATAGGCAATCAAATAATATTAGGAAAAAGTCAATATCAATTGTAAGAATACAAGCAACAAAGTTACAATCATACAGTCACAAGTGGGAGGGGATGGGTGATAGGAGTGACGAGAAGTTTAATAATGATAGTAATGCAGACTTAGTAAATATTTGGACAGTGTTGAGGGAATTACTTGTTTAGCAGCGTGATGATGTTCGGGGAAAAAAACGTTCTTGTGTCCAGTTGTTCTGATATGCAATGCTCTATAGTGTTGTTTCGAGGGTAGGAGTTGAAACAATTTATGTCCAGGAGGTGAGGGGTCTGTAAATATTTTCACAGACCTCTTTTTGACTCATGCTGTATACGGGTCCTCGATGGAAGGCAGGTTGGTAGTAATTGTTTTTTTCTGCAGTCCTAATTGTCCTCTGAAGTCTGTGTCTGTTTTGCTGGGTTGCAGAACCAGACCAGACAGTTATAGAGGTGCAGATGACAGACTCAATAATTCCTCTGTAGAACTGTATCAGCAGCTCCTTGGGCAGTTTGAGCTTTCTGAGTTGGCGCATTCTTTGTTGTGCTTTTTTGATGACGTTTTTGATGTTAGGTGTCTATTTTAGATCTTGAGATATGATAGAACCTAGAAATTTGACAGTCTCTACTGCTGATACTGTGTTGTCTAGTATTGTAAGAGATGCTAGTATGGGAGGGTTTCTCCTAAAGTGTACCACCATTTCTATGGTTTTGAGTGTGTTCAGTCCAGAATGTTCCAGTCACATCATGAGGCAAGTTGTTGGACCTCCCATCTGTATGCGGATTCATTGTTGTTTCAAATGAGACCAGTCACTGTTGAATCATGAGCATTTCTTAATCAGTGAGTCTATTTTAATTTTTAAGAGGAGTCCAAAACAATAAACTCATTTTTTATTTACTAATTAATTTTGATTTGCTTTCAGTTGATGCTTCCAACATATAATTACATTGCAGAAGGAGGACCATGTTAGTCTGTGGTAGCCAACAATCAAGAGCCTAGGAGCAGGGTTGTTGTTAGGCTGAAAAGGTGTTACCAGTCTGTCTAATTTTCAACATATGCTTAGAATTTCAAAACTCAATACAATAAAAAATGTATGACTTTTTTTGGGAGTCATAAGCTCTCATCTCAAAAGATACTAATTTGTGTAGTGCCTTGTTTAGACTCCACTCCATTTTTCTATTCTTCTATGTCTTCTTTTTTGCAAAGCAATTTAAAAATAATCTCTCCTGTCATTCTTGGCATTCAAGCACATTTCTTCAGCTTTTGTAATCATAGACTTTTGCAATGCCCGTTATATGGCATGAAGATTGTTTCCTCTTTCTGTTTTATACAAACAGGCATTCAACTGTGACAATGCTGCAAAATACATATAAAAATGTCTGGTGATTTTCTCTCATTTTATTCAATTTTATAATCAAATTACGGATGTTTCATGCTACTTTAGATTCTGGGCTCTATTATACAAGTTCCAAAGAAAACTAGAATTTCTCAAGACAGAAACGTTAATTATATCCATAGCCATTGCTCAATTCCAAGACTGAGAAGCACAAGACACAACATCCTTTTAGCCATGGGAAGGGCAGGAGAAAGAAATATCATAATTAACCACCAGAAGTTCCAGAAAGGCCACTGCTTAAGGTGTACAGAAGATAGTCAACTGGTTAAGGTGATTTCAACCTAGTATACAATAAAGATTTCTATCTAGCTACACTATGACGTGGTTTCCTTATATGCAGAGGTGGGCTGATGGGGGTTTTCAAGGGTTTGGGAGATCCTCTAGCTAAGATTCTGCACAGTTTGGAGAACCCGCAAATCCCACTCCTGGCTGGCCCTGTTCTGCCCCACCCACATCTCCCAGAAGTACCTATGCGGCCCATTTTGGATGCAGGTAAGTGCAGGGCGTGGATGGAGGCTCAGGAAGAGTGAAAAACGGGCCACTCGGAACTTTGGGAAGGCTGGGAACAGGCCCGTTTCTAGCTTCCAGAGAGCCTCCAGAGCTTAGGGAGGCCGTTTTCACCCTCCCAGAGGCTCGAGGAAAGTCTCCAGAGCCTGGGGAAGGCAAAAACTGCTGTGGTGCAGGAAGCCAACTAGGTCATGCCCACCATGGCCATGTCCACCCAGCAACCTGGCAGAGAACCCGCTGCTAAAATTTTTTGAAGCCCATCCCTGCTTATGTGGGGTAAACACTGAGATCTCCTTTGCAAGAATCTGGGTTGCTCCTGATAAGCTTCTTCTTCTCCTCATTAAGAAGTAGACTTATCAGTTATACATTTGCATTCCTTTTCTTTTTTCCTCCTAGCATTTTCCTTATTTGATCCTCCAGCATTTAATGTACACTAATATGTTTGCCTTAAGACCATAGTAGCATATTCTTCATAATTTCACAATTCTTTCAAGTACTTCTTTGTCACCACTCTACTTTCTTTTCATTCCACTCTTTCTTCTAGCATGTCCTTCTCTATAGATCTTGAAGATATGTTGCAAGCATCTTCTTTCTCTGGTGAAACCTTATGAAACTTTTTTTCTCTCCTGCCATATCTGGGACTTCATTTGTGATTCCAAAGGATTCTTGCATTTCTTCTTTAAAACAACAACAACACACATTTGAAATACTTTTAGAATTTGTCCGTTTTCCTTACAAAAGGAGTGGGAAAGGTTATTTTAAAAAGGCATTCTATTTGTTTTCCTCTCTTCCATGATTGACAGTTCCTACCTTTCTTTATATCTCTGAAGAACCAAGAGCCAAGCTTTCTAATGGTTCCCAATTTATTTCGCATAATATTCCAGAGGTCTATAGAATTTCTCCAGATAGTCTGCTTCAGTTTGGAATGTGGTTAAAATGAATAACTATTCAAATCACACATTGCTTTCTTCTTTTCTTCTTCCTCTTCTTCCTCTTCTTCTTCTTCTTCTTCTTCTTCTTCTTCTTCTTCTTCTTCTTC
>NW_020769374.1:5955528-5965976 GCF_900518735.1 Pseudonaja textilis | reverse complement strand
TTCTTCTTCTTCTTCTTCTTCTTCTTCTTCTTCTTCTTCTTCTTCTTGCATTGGAAAACCACTGCATTTTGGAGCCCAGTGCATAAACTCCAATGCATATATATGCCAATCTTCCCCAAAATCACAGCTCACAGAAGCAACAGTTCCTAAAACAGCTTGCTAGATCCAGCCAGTTCTTAACTAATTAGCTTCACTAATGGCACAACATCTTTGGGCATCTGCATACCAACTGGCAGAGTAATTCCTGGAGCCAAAATTGATTTAAATTAGAAAGGATTGTATCCCAAATGCTTTCCAGACTGAAATGAATTTGTTTGGAATTAACCAAGCCCTAACAACAGTTTACAACATCAAGTACTAGATCTTGATCCTTATTTAATACCAAGAATACTCCAAAAACCAACAGTGCATCTTAAACATTGAAAGGCTTAAGCCATGATGTTGTATTCGGAATTATGTTTAAATAGCTATATTTGATGACTCAGATAGCTACTCTTTTCAAAAGGAAGCATTAGGTTTATCAGAAAGACAGCCTAATCATAGGTTTATTAACCTCTGCTCCAAAACTGTCAAAATCTGATGCCTTTCCAGATGTAGGCATCAAATAAGTTTATTAATCCATTGTAAAGAGTAGAGCTAATTATGCTTTTTTGCTGAATCTTCTTGGAAGTCAACAGAGAATTGACTTTATCTTGAAATCCATCAATATGTTGTAAGTTTTCTTTGCTGCTTACCATAAAACCTGGCCAAATTTACTCACTTGGCACTTATTTGAATCTGTCAGTCCTGCCCTTTCACAAAGTCAAATGAAAGATGGACTTAGAGACATAAGGCAGCCGATTAGATTAATTCAATGTGACTAGTTGCATAGTCCCCATGTATGTCGATGTATTAGGTATACTTGGTCAGACTAAATTAAAACAAGTTTTAAAAAGCCAGCTGCTTAAAATCCTACTGCAAGGATTTTATATTTCATTCAGATTCTTCTGAAAGCTATTTTGGGTTGAGCCTTGGCACAAAAACAAAGCATGAGACTATAACTAGTCAGTAGATGAACAAACATCCTGTAGATTTTCCCCTTTGGATCACAGTTGGTAATCTGCTTTCCTTGAAAATCTTTTTGTATCAATCAGGTATTTTGATAGTAAAATATTTAATATGAATTTCAAAAAAAGAACACTTTTTTATCATTGTCAGGTCTTCTTTCATTGTTTTATCTTTCTTTCACAGAAGACTGCTCAGGTCGAACTGCCAACTGTCAGGTCTTTATTTCAGATAACAGTTTAGTATAGGGATGTTTGAAAGTATAGCTTTTGCCAAGATTGTACATTTCCTTAACAAGCAATACAGCAAACTTTTACAGGTTGGATAGCAGTTTCTGAGACTGGGGCATTTGCATTGGTAGTCACTAGCTTCAAAATAGTGGGCAATTGGATAATTGAAGCCCCATGTATGCATGTAAAGGGGAAGAGTTTGATCACTTGGCCATGGTTCCCATTTAGAACTCATTCATCTGCAGATACTTCTGTTGTGAGAACTTTGAATGGGGGACCAGTGAAAGAAAAGAAGTTTTGGCATTACATTGTCAATTGAGGACTCTATTATATTCCAGGAAATATTTGACACTATATAACTCTTCCACGTGTTGAAAGAAATATCCACCCTCTCTTGTGCTTGCCCTTGAGTTTCCTGTTCCTGTGGCAAGGGCATGTATTCTATTCATTGCTGCCAGACTCCCATGGGGCTATGCAGGGATCATAACCAATTTTGCAGGTTATCCAAGTCAAGCTTGGCTGAAGCTTGGGCTAATGTGATGAAGGGGCTTTGTTGTGCCGAATGGCTTTGCCCTGAAGGATAATCCCATCATCCTGGAGATGAAGGACTTCTGTTTTGTAGATAGGCTGGGCCAGTCCTTCTCAATGGGCACCAAGTATCTGCTGGGGCAGAGAGCTGAAGCTCTGACTCTTTGTCTTTAGAAACATGTTTCTCCCTCAGGGAAAATATAATATTTTGCCTTTGTAATATTTTCTAAAACATTTCATTCTTCTGAGAGGGATGGGTGCTAACTTTCTACACACACATATGCCTAGGCACAAAGCCTCATGACAAACATTGTTGAGATATTTACTTCCAGGAGTGTAGTTTCTAAAGAAAAGGCCTAATACAATTATCTTAAAAAATAGACATTGGAATTTAATGTGATTAATTGATTAAGTGAATGGCTGTATCCCCCAAAACATGCAAAAATACAAACACATAGAACATATACATTGAATTTCGATTTTGTTTCCTTTCTGTTTTACCTGGTGGCTATTATCTCTTGTACTTGACTGATCCCAAGAGATTTAATCATAATACAAATCTTTTACTTAGCTAAATGACAAAGAGGTAAACAAAGTGATATATTCAGCATGATTTTAGGCCATGCCTTAGTACCCTAAGGTTTTCTATCATTCCTTACCTCATATAGAAATATGTTTAGATCTATTGACTGATGAACAGAAAAAATACAATGTCTGAAATATCTTCCTTATTAAGCAAAACAGATTATCAAAATGTTGGTTAGAAATTTATATTCAGATCACAGAAGCTTTTATAGGCAATTATCACATAATACTAAAATATCAATTAATTTATCTTCTTGTTCCTGGCTAATGATGAAGATTTGCAAGTCCATTTAAAAACTGAAGTACTGTATTCTTTAATCTTTCTACAGCTCTCATGCTCCATCACTCCCATATTATTTTGTTATTTAAGATGACTTAGTAATAGATTTCTGAATAGAAAATGACATTTTAAAGTCACCAATAAGTAAAATTTGGAAATGTAACTAATACAGTTTTATCTTTCTTCTCAAACATATCAACGAAGAACAAAGATGGGAGCTGGAAAGCAAAACGTGGAAATACCTTAGAAATCATATAACAAAATTTGATGCTATTACTTGCAGAAAGTAAAATCTATTGTAAATTTAGTTAAAAGTTTTACAGTTCATGTGTACCAAAAAAGTGAAATAAATGTATCCCTCCATTCTGCAACGTGTGGGGGTATTTTTATGAGCTGGATCCCTGCAGATACATTAGCTCAAGATGTCAAAAAAAGTATTAAATTTACTAAATTTAATCCAGTTATCATCTGCTTGTTATAATATAGAGATCTGTAAATGGTACCCTGCAAAAAATTATAATAACAAGAGATACCTCATGCTGATTTAGCCTACACTAAGGCCATTTTGCAAACTTACTTTATTGTACTAATTGCATGATCCACTGAGAAGTTCTCTGATGCAAGAAGTAAAGAAAGCAGGTGATTAAATTTGTTTTGATTGCAAATGAGAGATTACCATGGGATGAAAGTGTCTTAAATTGGCCATTAAGGAAGAAAAAAAGGCAAATTAATCTCTCAATTTCCATTGAATCTATTAACTTCCCCCTTAGATATTCTGTAGAGAAGTTTCTGCAGAGAAGTTTTCATGTGCAAATGGATGAATTTCCTCTTTTCAGAAAAATCAGGAAACAAAACATGTATACTGACTGCTTGTCTTTATATTTTATTTCATTTGTGTTATTTTTTTCATTGCCACATAAGTTTACAGAACTGAGTCAATTTTTCAGGAGACAGCCAATGAATGGAGTCATAGCTGACGGTGGCATTATACTCATTTACATTTCTAGTTAAAGGGATGGAAGCATCCAACTCAGATAACTGATGTAATGAAAGTGTTAAGGTCTTTTGCTTTTATTATTATTTATGGTGCAGCACACCAGCTGTTGGTATCTTCCACAGATAATGGCCCTAAAATAGCCTTGGGTTCCTTTTAGCCTTTTGAGGGGTATCTCAAAAAAAGTAACTTTCAGAATTGTATTGTGCAAAGTTAAGAAGTGGGCATTTTTCATTAAGATATAGATGTTTTGATAACATTATTTCTCATTTAAGTGTACTGTTTACTTGGACTGTGTTTTGAAATGGTACTGCTTTGAAAAGACCAGAAGCAATGGAATTGTTTTAAAGTCAATTAATAAATAATTGTTTTAAAATGAAAAACAATCCAAGGGAAATATAATTTATTTGGTTCCAAGGCTGCTCAAAAGTTGAATTATTTTCCAAAAACCTTGTTGTATTAGTAGTTTTATATGGAGATTGGTGAGGAAGAATTGCATTGTGATACATATCTCTTTCCCTTAAGTGCACGTATATAATACTCTGTGTGTTTTCATAGTTTTGTGCACAGTAATTGAGAAACATGTATTTTAGTCACTCAGTTATCATATTTGGGTTATACTTTGTTCTTCCTTTTCCCTGGTGAGCCACTGTGAAAGTGGAATGATCTTTCCCATCTTCAATCTAACTAACCTTGAGAAACAGATCCTCTTTCACTCTGAATAAGCTCATGGCTATCCTTAGCTTTGATGGTCTCATTCTTGGCAGGAGGTCAAAACATTCCAACATAAGACTTCCGGTTGACGTCACAGCAAAAATGGCTGGAAAATAGTGGAGCTCTGCCGGCTCCATGAAATGCAGCCGGCAACTGCTTGCTGGGAGACTCTATGGGGTTAAGCTGCCCTAGAAGGATGGTAAAGAAAGGAGAAGTGCTTCATTGATCATGAGGAAACTACAATTTCCTCGCTGATCCAAAGAAAGCTCTCCTGATTGGAAGCAGGGATGATGGTCATTTTCTTGGTCTGTTCACAAGCTGGGACAACCAGGACACTATGCTGGAGCAGTGTGTGGACAGAGCAGTGAAACTGGGTGAGATAATTTCCAACTGTTACCTTAGAAGATTAACCTAAGTAAAAAGTTCAAAAAATAATTTCCAAACTATAAGAAAGTGGCAATTGGATTTATGGAGAACGTTTACAGATTAAAAATTAAAGAGGAAGATCAAAGATTAAAGACAAAGAAGTAAAAGAAAAAAACAAAAGGATGATTTAAACAGAAAACCTAGAAAAGCTGAATAACATTGTAAAAAGTGATTATTGGGAGAAATTGCTTTTCTGAAATTTAATCTCTAACCCCCCTGGCTGGATGCAAATCCGCTGCTTTAAATTTTCTACACTCTGTTGAATGCTGGATTTGGGAGCAGGGGAGCTATCTAATGGAGGAAGAAGATTACTGCAATGTGTAAAACCCGAAGGAAAGTAAAAAGAGAGAAAGTGAACAACGTCTGGAAAACTACTTGACCTTGATTTTATCTTAGTAGGCGATTTGGATGCTGGGAAATATCTACTGAGCTTTTTGAATATTTATAAGGCAAACCAAATTAAACATTAAAACTTTATTGAAACTGCACACTGAAAAGCAGAAAAAAGGAGAAGAAAAGATAAACAAGACTTTCAAATCTGGACAGTTGGGAAGGGGTAAATTGGAAACTATAAAGACTGAAAAGTACAAATTTATACCATTTAAAGATCAGAAATTTAGGAGGCTTGGAGTAATAATTTTAGCACTGACTAATTTTTATTAACAATTGATATTTTTTTTTTTTTGGAGTTTCTAGATATTGGGATACTGGAATATTAGAGATATATTAATTGGTTACAAAATCACCCAGCAGAAGATAATAAAGTTATATGAAGAAATGTTAGAAATGAATGACAAAGAATTATAAAAAGTTGATGGGAATATTTAAAGATAAAAATGTGAAAGTAGAAGGCTCTGAACAAATGGTGGGAAAAGACGAATGTAACATAGAAAAGATAGCTGAGAAATTAGAAGGAGCAATAGGGAGGCAAAGCAAAATAAACTACAAGAAGGTAAAAATAAATTAAAAGCAGATAAAAACACTGAAAAGATAATAATAATAAATACTAAAAATCAAATAGACAACTCCTTAAGAGCCTACGCCAGAATAGAGGGGGGGAAAGGATGATTCTTCAAAAATAATGGAAGGGTTATGGATGGATATTCAAAAGATACAGCAGAAGGAGATAAAGGGCAAGGCAGAAGAAATAATTAACATGTGCAAAAATGCTAGAAAGACATTTGGATTCCAAAAGAGAAAGAATCAACAAAAACAAAATCAATAAATGATGAAATTCTAAAAAGACTGAGGGATGATGGACAGAGAGACAATATCTTGCAATATAGTATCTATATTGAAAACCAATAGAAACAACTGGAAAGTTTAAATTGGGGAAATAGTAGCCGATATATAGATATATTATAAAATTTATCATAACATAAATATATTAAGATTAGGAGGTGGTAGATTAGGACTAGGTATATCTAAATGTATTATTATGATTAACCAGATGAAAAAAAAACATATTGGAAACTATAGTTTTCAAGGACTATAAATTCAGGGGATTTAGAGATATAGTTTTGGGATTGAATAAATCTTACTGATGACTGGTTTTACTGGTGCTTATAGAAAACTGAGATATTGAAAATATGGTGGAATACTGAGTGAGGCATATAATATTAAAATATTAGTGACTTAATAGGGGTTAATAAGTATACTGTATGAATAAATAGTATTGATGTTTAGATATATTTTTGGAGGAAGTGATAAAAATCATAAAGAGAGAATAATATTGTTTAAAAATAATGAGGAAGAATCCTAACAAATGGGAAAAATAAAGAAATAAGTATAAATTGGGAAAATAGTAGAATATATATTGATATATAAAATAATATATTATAATTATAATGAGCACATTTAGGTCGGAATTTTGAAGATAAAAAAATTGTATGTAATTGTATTATTACTGTGAGCACTGTGTGAAAAATATGTTAACCTAGTCATTGCACTGTCCATAAAAAATGCTGGTTGTTCAAGGAAAAACTGCAAATAAAACATATACAAAAAAAAACAAAACACCATTCCAAGATAAGATAGACTTGTCTTCCTTGGTAAAATCCAGTGAGATGAGACTATTCAAAAGTAGGTAGACTTAAATATGGTTCAATTTCTATATACACCATCCAAAACCTACATTGATGGAATTATGATGAGGTTCTGGAAGACCTCGCTCCTTTTGTTGCTCATGTTACTGTTCCTTCCTTTTTCTCATTGTATGATTACATAGAATAATGTTTTTTTCACTTGTTTCTTTGGAACCATTTGTATATTCATGTTTGAAAATACATGTTTGTTTATTTAAAAATAGAGCAAATCTTTAAGGGGGCAAATGGATCAAGAGTTGAACTCACTTAAAAATAATAACCACTCTTCACTAATTCATTATTCACTAATAGACTATTCACAGGAATGCAGTGGCTCAGTGGCTAGGATGCTGAGCTTGTTGATCAGAAAGGTCGGCAGTTCTTCGGTTCGAATCCTTAGTACCGCATAACGGAGTGACTTCCCATTATTTATCCCAGCTTCTGCCAACCTAGCAGTTTGAAAGCATGTAAAAATGCAGGTAGAAAAATAGGGACCCCTTTGGTGAGAAGGTAAAGCATTCCATGCACCTTCAGCATTTAGTCATGACCACATGATCACAGGCACATCTTCGGACAGTGCTGGGTACCACCCCCAGAGATGGAAATGACTGGCATGTACGTGTGAGAGGAATCTTTACCTTTAATAGACTATTCATTAATTTCTATTTGTTATTCTGTATTTTGCTGCATAGAGTAACTTATACCATGCAACAACTGTTACCTGAAATCTTAGAAAAAGGTGCAGAGCGATAAAAACATTTTCAAAGATAATGAAAATCTAATTTGTGCATGTATATTTCAGAACAGCCTCTGAGTTGATCATGCTGAAATGTATCACAGATGTCATGACGAATCAACCTTGTTTCTACTGCCCTGCATTATTGATGTAAGTCTTATCTGGGTACAAGAAAGAGTTGTGGAACATCCTGGATTAAGCTTCCATATTGCTTGATCTGCACGAACAATTGTCAACTAAGTATACTACAAAATAATTCATTTGGATTATTTGGCATATTTTGTGGTATTATCCAGTTTTCCTCTTCATAATGTTTTCATAATGATGATTCCAGCCTTTTGGAATGTGTGGAAAAATAAGTTATGTATGAAATTACTGTGCCAACTTCTGTATATTCTTCAGAAAAATTCCTCATCTGAACAAAAAGACTTTGTATTGTCCATTGCTCTAGATGTAATAAGTTAATATTTTGCAGACTCTTGCCTTTAGCATTTATTTCAAATAGTGTGTTAGTTCACAAGACTAAAACATGTAGGAACTTTATGTATTCGTGTGATGATTCCATTTTACTTTGCCACTCTTCTCTCACAATCCATTTCGGAAAGATCAGAAAGATTTGTGGGAGTTCAAAACATTATTGTCCATAATGGAAAATGTGGCCTCATCTTTATGGTCCATTGGGCATTTTGTAACTTAATTGCCTACACTCAACTTTGCGATTACCTGACACACAGTGGTTTCATGTTTGTTCCCAGATTTTCATGTTTGTTCCCAAAATATAATTGCTTTGAGTTACATTAAGCAAAACAGCCTTTAACAGAAGCTGGTGCAATTTGACTAACCAGCAAGTCCAATGAATGACAACTGGATGGGAACAAAAAGCTGAAAGTTTCTTCTTAGATATTGAAGTACAACTCTGCTTTGACTACTTCATTGTTCAGAACATACAATTAAATTGGAAGTGCCACACAGTGCTTGCTGCTTGGTAGCAAGTTTTCTTATAAAGGCAATGAGCCTTTCAAAACATTTTACCAATATGAAGACTCTGTGAAATCTTTTCTTGAATCTCTTCAACCCTGGTGATTTTTAAACTTACTCTTCTCTCAATCTTTTTCTATCTATGAGGTGGACTATAGGTAATTTTCTGCCTTTTCATGGTATTTTAAATTTATAACATTTTTTTCTGTTTTTTTTTTTCCTCTCAAAAACCCGATGTGAATGTAATATTGATTAGAAGTGTTTAGAATAAAAACCGATGCATTACTTGGGGATTTTTAGTTTATAAGCCATCATCTCTATGGTTTGTCAACACTTGGAGTTTATGAAAGTAGTATGTTGGATGGTTTGTAAAGGAAAGTATAAGGTGTATATGGCACTGTATATGGTACAGTGAACAGAGGGAGAATATGTGGCATAAAGATTTAAAGTTTACATTAAACTATAATTTAAAAGAAAATTGGTGCAGTGGTGGCACAGTGGTTAGAGTGCAGTACTGCAAACTACTGCTGACAGCCAGCTACCTGCAATTTGGCAGATCAAATCGCACCAGGCTCAAGGTTGACTCAGCCTTCCATCCTTCTGAGGTGAGTAAAATGATGACCCAGACTGTTGGGGACAATATGTTGCCTCTGTAAAACCGCTTAGGCTGTAGCACTATAAAATGGTGCTATTGCTATTGCTGTCATTGGTATTTAACTCCATATAAATTGTCAAGAATGTATAAAGGTACTTCAAATGAATATTGGAAATGTAAATGTAAAGAAGGGACTTTTATAATTTATGACGGACATGCGATAAAGCAAATAAATATTGGAGTAGGATTCATATCTTAATACAGAAAATTCTCCAAGTGAATACAGTGAAGTACCTTAACATTCAGTTTTGAGGACAGTGCTCTTCAACATCTTCATAAATGATCTAGATGAGGGATATAAGGACAGCTCATCAAATTTGCAGACAACAAGTTAAAGGGAATTGCTAATACTTTGGAAAATAGTTTCAAGATTCAGAAAGATCTTGACAGATATGAACACTGGGCCCTAGCTAACAAAATGCAGTTGAGTGGTGAGAAAAGTGATATACTGCACTTATGCAGGAAAAACCAAATGCATAGTACAGAACAGAGGGTACATGGCTTAATAACTGTGGGAGGGATTTAGTTGTATTAGCTGATTACTGTGGGCCTGTCAATTTAAAATCTATTCCGGTGAAGATTGTAGGAACTGTTATTAAAAATAAAATTACCAAACATTTGGAGAATCAGGCCTTACTTGAGGATGCGCAAAAAAGCTTCACAAAGAAAGTTACGAAGTCCTGTCAACTAATTTACAAGGCTTTTTAAAATAGGATGTTAACAAATACGTGCATAAGAGGGTGGGAGTAGATATTATCTACGTAAATTTTTAAAAAGATAAAATCCCTCTTCAAAGACTTTACAGGAAGCTTAGCAGCCATGGAATAATAAAAATCAGATCCTCTTATGGTTAAGCAATTAGCTACAGAATAGAAAACAAAGAATGGGTATAAATGGATATTTCCCACAATGGAGGGGTGCGACTAGCAAAGTCCCCTCGGATTCCCCACTAGGATTGATGCTTTTTAACATATCTACAAATGAGCTGGAAAAGAACATGGCTAGTGGAATAGCCAAGTTTGCTGATGACATTAAATGATTCTGAGTGGTAAAAACAACAAGACAGTGAAAAGCTCCAAAGGGATGGTTGCACATTAGAAGAGTGGGCATTGAAATGGCAGATGCCACTCAATATGAGCAAGTGTCAAGTGATGTGCATTGGGTGTCAAAAATCCTAACTATTCATACAGACTG
>NW_020769374.1:5904991-5955518 GCF_900518735.1 Pseudonaja textilis | reverse complement strand
ATCTATCTATCTATCTATCTATCTATCTATCTATCTATCTATCTATCCAACAGCATGTTAAGGTTAATAAATTATATTGGAACTAGAGGTGCCAATATCATGATGCCTTTATTGAATTAATGGTCAATCCCATCTGAAATGTTGCATGCAGTTCCAGGCATCTAACCCAAAAAGATTATAGTGGAACACCTAAGAAGTTCAAAGGGATGGAACAGCTTCCCTATGAGGAAATTAATTTAGTTAATTACTGGAACTACCGCATGTAGTTTCCAAAGGAGGCAAATGAAAAGTGACATGAATGAGGTTATGCAAACCTGTGCATGGAGTGGTTAAAGGAAGAGGAGGAGAAGACCCTTAAAATCCTACAACCAATTAAATTGAATTCTGGAAGAATAAGGATATGTATGCGATTGAACTTATTGACAAATTGAACAAGAACAAATCATCAATTTGCTCTCACAAGTTGCCGGGTCAGTTAACAGCTTGCCTGCCCCACCCCAAACAAAAGGTTTGGACTAATTAATAAAAGTTATGTAAATAAATGGCTATTATTCGCTAACACAGCAGTGAAGCATCTCTCTATGCCAAAAAGAGGGAGAATTCATATGCATGAGCAGAGGCACAAATTCCTAAGTTCTGGGCCCTGGTTGCACTCTTCAGGTGAATTCTGGCATCTCTAAGAGGGACTTCAGATTACCTCATGGTAAGACTAAGTGCTATGTTTTGATGTTGGTGAACAGCTGATCATCAGCAGACACACAATGAGATTGAGTGTAGCAAGAAGAAACATTATGCACCTGTTAAAACAGGGCTGAATGAGCACAGAGTTGAAATGCACATGTCTGAAAATGCAAAGACTAAAAATAACACAAATTATTCCATCCATCCCTAAAGGCAAGTTGGATTGGAAGATTGTCCCTCTATAAATGTCACTATGAAACCTACCAACTGTGATTTGTTTCAGGATGAAAATGATACTGTCTGAACAGTGAATATTTTAAGTTACGTTTATCTGTATTGTCATGTGGATACTGTGAGAATCCCCTTTTCATTTCTGTTTGCTATTCTTCTACTAACTGCACTGCTATGAAGACAAGAGCTGTGAAATACAGTCTTGAATTTTTGCTTAGTCATAAAAGAGACAACACAAAATTAAGATCTTCAATATGATTATATTAAAGCCATTATGCAACATGAGCTTGCTATTATTTCTAAGAAATAAAGGAATGAATTGTACTTTCTATAAAGGAACATCCAGTTCTGGATGATCAATTTAGGGTGTTTGAAAGTACTTGGCAAAAAGAAAACTGCCTTTATGTAACAGAAAATGGTAATTAACTACACAAATGGAATCCAGGAGTTAAATGCCACCATTTGCATTGATGTGAATACACAAGCTGATGCACAACAGAAAACCAGTTCCAGTAGCAGTTAGTGAAATACATCTTGCTAAAATATGTCCATGATGTCTTTATAAAAGCAAGATTCTAGTAAATCATTACAATGAACTTTTTGGCCTTGTTGTCCAAGCTTGAAAATAAAATCCAAATTATTATTTCTCAGAGAACTCAAGGAAAAAGATCATCATTGTCTTTCAGTTTTGATGGCAAAGGATCTTTTATTGATGTTTTTTCCCCCCCCAAAGAAAAGAAATGCTTCTCTTTTAGTTAAATATTTCTGGATGGGCATGGTGGACTTGGTTATCATGTAGCCAAGACCTTCTTTTGTGATGAATGCCTTTCCCTGTATACTATATTCAGTGTAGTCTTACAGGCTTGCAGCATTTCAATTAAAACTGTAGAGAATACACCAAAGGGATTCTCCCCCCCCCCCCAAATTATTCATACTAGGAATTATGAACAAAGAAGGAACTAGAGAGTGATGGAAAGTGGATGTAGAAAGCAAATGGTTGCTATTCTCCTAAACTGGGGCAGATGACTCTTTTTTTGCTTGCCCTGTTTTGATGAAGATTTCCCCATAAGATTCCATTGATAATACTAGAGCTCTTTCATCTTATAAATTGAAAATGCCATGGCAACCACACACAAACAAATTGCATGTTGAGGAGAACTACTGCTCAATGCTGGCTTGACTAGATTCCCTTGATATATGGATATAATGGATTCCGTGTTTAACAGGTTTTTATTTATTGTATTTATTTATTTATTTATTTGTCAAGCGATTATTAGATAACAGGTATAAGTATAAACATGGTTATGAATGCATGAAATGGATACGAATAAGAGAAAAAAAGAAACAATAGGACAGGGATGGTAGGCACATTGGTGCGCTTATGCACCCCCCCTACAGATCTCTTAGGAAAGGGGTGAGGTCAATAGTAGACAGTTTAAGGTTAAAGGAATGGGGGGGTTAGAGGATGTAACAACAGAGTCAGGTAGTACACTCCAGGCATTGACCACTCTGTTGCTGAAGTCGTACTTTCTGCAATCAAGTTTGGTGCGGTTTACCTTGAGTTTGTATCTATTGTGTGCTCTTGTATTATTGTGGTTGAAGCTGAAGTATTCATTGACAGGTAGGACATTGCAATGTATAATTTTATATGCTATACTTAGATCAGATCGAAGGCACTGTAGTTCTAGGTTTTCTAGGTCTAAAATTTCAAGTCAGTTGGCATAAGGTATTCTGCAACGAGTAGAGGAGTGGAGAACTCTTCTTGTGAAATATTTCTGGACTTTCTCAATATCAGATATGTAATGTGGGTTGCAGACTGATGAGCTGTATTCAAGTATTGGTCTAGCAAATGTTTTGTATACTCTAGTTAGGTTTGCCCTTAATTTGGAAAGACTTTGTATATCGAGCCTCTCTTAATCACCTTGTGCATACTATGTCAGCCCTGAAGCCATTTTGGAGCATCTTCAGGGTTGCCACAGCAAGGCCAGTTGAAGCTGTGCGAATGGGAGAGGGGAGCTAGAGATAGCTGGGGATGTGTAGCCAAAATAAAATTCTTTCTCCTGGGAACCAAGGATGTCTTCACCAGCTGCTGGGAAGTCACGGACTCAAACCAGCTGGATTTAGGACTGTGACCTGGTTGGACCATGTAATGGATGTTTGGCCTGAGGGCATGGACTTTGGGTTTTAGTTTGGTTGGCTTTTCACCAGATGTGCCAATGTGGCATTCCTAATACATTCATACTTTGAGGAAACTCCAGGCCTCAGATTGCTGATTGGGCTTGTTACTTGAAACCCTGACACGCTATTTTGGAATGAGGAGTAGGTAGAAATAAATCATTGAGGACCTTTGAATCACTAAACAGCCAGTGTGACCACTAATTGGAAACCACTGGAGAGGTTAAAAAACAGAATAGACACAGATGTGAAATTGGGCTTTACAAAATAATGTCTTGAGAATGATCTGAACACAGAGAAACACCAACATAAATAGACAGAAATCAAAAGACAAAAATCAAACTTTGTCTGAGAGATGACTTCAGTTTGTAAAACCTTTTCCCTGATATTGCCAGAAGGGTTATCTGGCAGGACAACTCATTGGGGGCAAATATTAACTCTTTATTAAACAGCCGTCTTGATTCACTTTGTTCTAGTCTAGAGCAAGGGTGTCAAACTCAATTTCATTCAGGGACACATCAGGGTTATGTTTGACCTTGTGGGGGGAGGAAAGTGGGCATGGTTGTCCTGCAGCCCATGTAGGGCCCTCCTGAGCTCCATTTGCATTGGCAGAAGCACCGTGGGCCAGTCTTCCTCTGTTTCCAGGGCAACCTCATGGGCCAGATTCAAGCACCCTGTGGGCCAGATCTGCCCCCGAGCCTTGAGTTTGACACCCGTGTTCTAGAGACTTAGGAGGGGTTTTCTGTAGGCATATAACATTAACTCCTTGACATCATTATTTTTTTCTATGGCGACATCCTTTATAAGATATCTGGGCTTTGGGTAGCATTTTGGAGGAAAGAAATAAAAATACTTCATTGCAATGACCACTTTCCAAACATTTTCACAGATAAGAACTTGCTAAAATAGTCCCCCCTCACCCTGGATCAACCTTGGAAAAACACTTCTGGAGTGTTTTGGAGTCCACTCCTAAAGGAAAGAACTCATACATTTAATATTTTAAATACATTTTCTGAATATGTAAGCAGCAGGTTTTTTGATTCTTTGGATCCAATTTTAAAAAAGTATGCAGGAAAACAAATGTAGCCCTAAACTAACTTTTAAAAGCAGCCATCTACTTTCTCAGGTTCATAACATAAGAAGAATGTAGCGTCATAGTTGTGGGAAACCACCTTGGCTTCTGTCAAGAGTAGTAGATAGTGAAGCGTTTATTGTTTGCATTGCAAAGTAACTTTTTGGAACAAACCCCCAAACTCTGTACAGTTCCAAGAAGCAGGGTTAAGCTTTATGAGACTGTAATATTAACTATGTTTATCTGATCATAGTCCCTCCCCAATGCAATTGGACTTATTTTTTAGAATATAGTTATCAAAATGTACATTTCCCCTTCTGTTTGTTGGTTGTTTGTTAACAAAGGGCACGAACAGCAGAGCTTCATGTCTGAGATGTTTAAAAAATTAAATCTGTCAGGTTTTTTAAAAAATATATTGAAAGTTTTAAAAGAAAGAGTAATAATCAAACTAAAATAGTATAAAAAGAAAAAAAGAAAAAAACTAAAGTTCAAAAATATAGTCATAAAAAGGAGGAAAAGATATAAGTGGCTTCTGGTTTTTTTACAGCAGCTACAGGTGAAACTCGAAAAATTAGAATATCGTGCAAAAGTTCATTTATTTCAGTAATGCAACTTAAAAGGTGAACCTAATATATGAGATAGACTCATTACATTCAAAGCAAGATAGTTCAAGCCGTGATTTGTCGAGATGATTATGGCTTACAGCTCTTGAAAACCCCAAATCCACAATCTCAGAAAATTAGAATATTGTGAAAAGGTTCAATATTCTAGGCTCAAAGTGTCCCATTCTAATCAGCTAATTAAGCCATAACACCTGCAAAGGATTCCTGAACTTTTAAATGGTCTCTCAGTCTGGTTCAGTAGGAATCACAATCATGAAAAAGACTGCTGACCTGATAGTTGTGCAGAAAACCATCATTGACACCCTCCATAAGGAGGCAAAGCCTCAAAAGGTAATTGCAAAAGAAGTTGGATGTTCCCAAAGTGCTGTATCAAAGCACATTAATAGACAGCTATGTGGAAGGGAAAAGTGTGGAAGAAAAAGGTGCACAAGCGGCAGGGACGACCGCAGTCTGGAGAGGATTGTCAGAAAAAGGCCATTCAAAAGTGTTGGGGACTTTCACAAGGAGTGGACTGAGGCTGGAGTCAGTGCATCAAGAGCCACCACACACAGAGGGATCCTGGACATGGGTTTCAAATGTCATATTCCTCTTGTCAAGCCGCTCCTGAACAACAAACAATGTCAAAAGCGTCTTACCTGGGCTAAAGAAAAACAGACCTGGTCTGTTGCTCAGTGGTCCAAAGTCCTCTTTTCTGATGAGAGCAACTTTTGCATCTCATTTGTGTTCCGGACTAGCAGGCTCGAAAGCCTGCAACTCTGATTGGCCCGCGAATAGCCGATCATGATTGGTCACCATAGACTGATGCGATTGGCCAGTAAACAGGCTGCCGCAATTGGCCCTGCCAAGAGCGGCAAACTCAAATCGTCTTCATTGGCTGCCTAGCCGCAGCCAGCCCTATATAAGGGGCTGCTGCAGCTGGGGTTAGTTGCTCAGATCTGAAGTCACTAATAAAGAGCTGTTGTTGCTATCTGAGTCTTGCCTCCGTTCTTGAACCATCCTCCCAGATCTAACACTGGCGACGAGGATGGGATGCAGAGGCAATGAAGTCTATTGATTTGAACTAGCTGAAGGAGCACGTGGCTGACAGAGCGCAACGACGGCGACATGGCCAGCAGCGCTATACCACCCGCCCCATTCGATCCAGCTAGCGAGGACTGGGACTCATATATGGACAGATTTCAAATGTTCCTGGAGTCCAACAACCTCAAAGATGCCATGCCCAGCAAGAAATGACCCATTTTTCTAATCCATTGTGGGCCAGCCATTTTTAAGATGGCTAAAGCCTTAGCGAAGCCAGCTGAGGTTAAAACCATGGATTGGGACACCCTTGCTCCCATCCTGCGCAACCATTATGCCCCAGCCATACCAACTCTCATTCGCAGACATGAGTTCTACCAGAGGGACCAGCGTGAAGGTGAGAGCGTTGGGGATTTTGTGGCAGACCTGAGGAACCTGGGTGGTTTATGTGGCTTCACCAATCTCGAAGAAGCCATGAGAGACCGCATCGTCCTTGGCCTCAGAGACCCAACCGTCCAGAGCAAGATCATGGCCAAGGGAGACATCTCACTTGCAGATGCCATAGCAGATGCCACCGCAGCTGAAGCCACTCGTAAATCAGCAGCACGAATGCGTCGAACCAGCGGAACCAACTGCCAACCCACCAACGATGCTGGGAAATCTCCAGACAAGTACACATTGACCACCCATCATGAAGATGTCGAGTCATCCTCAGACAGCGAGGAGAAAGAAGTCCAGAGACTCCGGTCAGAACATGAGCAACGGGACCAGCGGGGTTGTAAATCCAACTACCAATGCGCCAGATGCAGGGGAAACCATCCTCGATACAAATGCAGATTTGTAGACGCCATGTGTCGTTTTTGCGAGAAACGAGGGCACATCGCGAAGGTATACAGAAACAAGAGAAATTCCAGCCCCAGATAGAGAGGGAACAGCCCAAAGAGGAATGATGGCAACTCCACTACACAGAGGGACCACCCTAGCAACCAGTGGAACCAATACAGCAGACCCTGAAGGTTTAACGGCACACCCAGACGAGAGGAGGCTCATCAAACCATCACCATCGGCCACGCTTCATCACTTGATGCTAAAAAAATCTGAGTAAAGGTCACCATTGAAAACAAACCGTGCATCATGGAAGTCGACTCTGGGTCATCACTATCCATGGTATCCTGGAAAACACTCAAGCAGCTGATTCCCAACATCCGACGCCAAGACCTCAGCAGTCAGAGACTCATACTGAAAGACTATCAAGGCAACCAGATCCCAGTCACAGGTACCCACCATTTCCAGGTCTCTTTCAAGGGACATAATGCAATTCTACCACTCACCATCATAGACAGAGACCAGCCAAGTCTACTGGGTCTTCAGTGGTTCGCGCCATTAGGAATCGGAATGGTTGGCATCCATCATACTGAAGACGATGACTGGGAGGCGGCCCTTGTCCATGACTTCCGAGAAGTGTTCAACGAAAGCCTAGGCAAGTACAAGGGGTCCCCTATTTCATTTAATCTTCGCCCTGACATTGCACCCATTTGCCTAAAACCACGCCAAGTTCCCTTTGCTCTCAAATCCAAAATTGATTAGCAACTGGACAAATTAATTGCACAAGGCGTGTTAGAACCCATTGACCACGCCCGATGGGAGACACCAATTGCCACCCCCATAAAGCCTGATGGGTCCATAAGAATCTGCGGTGACTACAAGGCCACCCTCAATCACGCGCTACAGCAGAGCACCTACCCAGTACCAGTTGTTCAACATCTCCTGCATTCACTTGGGGGTGGCAAAATATTCACAAAATTAGATCGGGCCCAAGCGTATCAACAGCTGCCAGTGGATCCCGAGACTGCAGAAGCCCAAACTATAGTCACACATCATGGTGCATTCAAATGCAACAGGCTCCAGTTTTGCATAAGCATAGCCCCAGGCATCTTTCAAAGCCTGATGGAGAGACTATTACAAGGTATAAAAGGGGTCGTGCCCTATTTTGATGATGTATTAATAGCAGCACCCACAAAAAGTCAATTAGAGAAACGCCTCAGAACAGTCCTACAGAGGTTCAAAGATGCTGGCCTCAAGGTTAAGAAGGAAAAGTGCCAGCTTTGCACAGAAAGGGTGGAGTTTCTTGGCTACCTCCTTGACAAACAAGGAATCCACCCTACAGAAAAAAAATTGGCAGCTATCAAAAACACCCCAAGACCCAAAAACAAAACCGACCTCCAAGCCTTCCTGGGACTTATTAACTTTTATAACATCTTCCTACCCCAGAAGGCGACTGTTGCTGAGCCCCTTCATAGACTACTCGATAAAAGGGCCTCCTGGATTTGGGGACGTCGGGAGGAACACGCCTTCCAGCAAGTTAAAGACCTCCTTACCTCAAAGGCAGTACTAATTCAATATAACGAGACACTACCTTTGACTGTCACGTGTGATGCCTCACCATTTGGGGTAGGGGCCATCCTGAGCGACGTCCGGATGGCTCAGAAGCACCAATTGCATTTTTTTCACGAACTCTATCAAAAACAGAAAGAAACTATAGCCATTTAGATAAGGAAGCCCTTGCTATTGTCTCTGCAATAAAACGATTTCATGAATATGTTTATGGGAGACCGTTTTCTATTATAATGGATCATAAGCCACTTCTTGGCATTCTGGCGGGTGACAAACCTACTCCACACATTCTCTCCCCCAAAATGATGCGATGGTCGGAATTTCTCACTGCCTACGACTACCAATTAAAGTATCGCCCAGGGAAATCTATTCCTCACGCAGATGCCTTGAGCCGCTCGCCACTACCTGAGCCACAGGAAGACCCAGCTCCCATGCTCCCAGTACTTCAAATAGAGACAATGCCCTTACCTCCACTAATGGCCCAGGACATCGACTTTGAAACCAAAAGAGACTCTTTTTGGCACGGGTTCTTGGCTGGGTGGAGAGGGGATGGCCAGATTACGACCCTAAGGAAATATTTAAGCCATTTAAAAACAGACAAACAGAACTTTTTTCACAAAGAGGGTGCACCTTGTGGGGAGACCGAGTTGTTGTACCAACCAAGTTACAAAAAAAGGTCCTGCAAATGCTACACGAGGGACACCCGGCATCGTGCGTATGAAAGCGCTGGCAAGAAGTTACGCCTGGTGGCCAGGTATGGACAAACAAATCGAAACCTGAGTCGCCTCTTGTAACAGATGCCAGGAAAACCACTCAGCCCCACCAAAAGCTCCACCAGCAGAATGGGAAACACCCAGGGGTCCCTGGTCTCGCATTCATATTGACTTTGCGGGACCTACGAGAGGCCACAGTTTCTTAATAACTGTAGATGCATATTCTAACTGGCTTGAGGTCAATAAAATGAAAGCAACCACTACTGAGGCAGTCATAAAAAAACTGAACAGACTCTTTGCCACACATGGCCTACCAGATGTCCTGGTCTCTGACAATGGGCCCCAATTTACTGCCTTAGCCTTTGAACAGTATTTAGCGGAACGGGGCATCCGACACGCACTCACATCGCTGGCTCATCCTGTGGCGAATGGTAGGGCTGAACGAATGGTTCAGTTTACAAAGAAAACCCTGCAGAAAATGGAACAAGGTAACATCCAGGACAAAGTCACTAGAATGCTGCTCCTGCAACACATCACACCAAACAGTACGACCAACAGGAGCCCAGCTGAACTCCTGATGGCCAGGAAACTCAGATCGCCTCTAGACCGTTTGCACCCTGCCTACACCCCGGAAAAGCCCCTGGGTTCCAGCAGTAAGCACCGTACCTTTAAGGTAGGAGACCTTGTATTTGCAAAAAAATTTTCTGGGGATCCCCTCTGGATTCCTGCCCAAGTAACTCAACTCACGGGTCCCCGCTCCTACCATCTACTCACCACTGATGGCAGAGCGTGGAGATGCCATATTGACCAGCTATGCTCCAGACTGACCACAACATCCACCCCTGACCCTAACTTTGACACCAGGGGGGGAGGAGAAGCCGTGAGCCCAGAAATAGAACCAACACCTGTTTATTCTGAATTAACACCGAGATCACCACACCATAGCTTGCAATACTCACCAGCTGTAGTTGAACCTGGGCAGACGAACACTTCACCGAGAAGCAGCAGCCAAGCAGGTTCAGCGAGCCAGGGGAGAAATAGCAGTAACAACAAAGCTGAGGAATCTATCACCCCAGGGGCATCAGAGGAGAGCCCTAACCATGGCACCGGTTCACCGTTCCTGTTTGATCCAGCAAGCAGTCCATCTGAACCCGAATTTGAACATGGACAATTGGAATTGCATAAGTCAAGTAGACAGGTGCGAAGACCTGCCTACCTGCGAGACTATATTACTCCACCCCTTAAACGGAACCAAGAGGGGAGGGGTGTTCCGGACTAGCAGGCTCGAAAGCCTGCAATTCTGATTGGCTCACGAATAGCTGATTGTGATTGGTCACCATAGACTGATGCGATTGGCCAGTAAACGGGCTGCTGCAGTTGGCCCTGCCAAGAGCGGCAAACTCAAATCGCCTTCATTGGCTGCCTAGCCGCAGCCAGCCCTATATAAGGGGCTGCTGCGGCTGGGATAGTTCGCTCAGATCTGAAGTCACTAATAAAGAGCTGTTGTTGCTATCTGAGTCTTGCCTCCGTTCTTGAACCATCCTCCCAGATCTAACGATTTGGAAACCAAGGACCCAGAGTCTGGAGGAAGAATGGAGAGGCACACACTGCAAGATGCTTGAAGTTCAGTGTGAAGTTTCCACAGTCTGTGTTGATTTGGGGAGCCATGTCATCTGCTGGTGTTGGTCACTGTGCTTCATTAAGTCCAGGGTCAACGCAGCTGTCTATCAGAAGATCTTTCCACAGAGGAGCTTTATGGGGATGCTGACTTCATTTTCCAGCAGGACTTGGCACCTGCCCACACTGCCAAAAGCACCAAAACCTGGTTCAATGACCGTGGGATTACTGTGCTTGATTGGTCAGCAAACTTGCCTGACCTGAAACCCATAGAGAATCTATGGGGCATTGCCAAGAGAAAGATGAGAGACATGAGACCGAACAATGCAGAAGAGCTGAAGACCGCTATTGAAGCATCCTGGTCTTCCATAACACTTCAGCAGTGCCACAGGCTGATAGCTTCCATGCCACGCTGCATTGGGGCAGTAATTGTTGCAAAAGGGGCCCAAACCAAGTACTGAGTACATCTGCATGCTTATACTTTTCAGAGGTCTGATATTGTTCTATGTGCAATCCTTGTTTTATTGATTGCATGTAATATTCTAATTTTCTGAGATTGTGGATTTGGGGTTTTCATGAGCTGTAAGCCATAATCATCACAATTATGACAAATCATGGCTTGAACTATCTTGCTTTGCATGTAATGAGTCTATCTCATATATTAGTTTCACCTTTTAAGTTGCATTACTGAAATAAATGAACTTTTGCACAATATTCTAATTTTTCGAGTTTCACCTATATAAGCACAATTGTAGTTCTTCAAAGTTACACCATGACTCTCTTTTTTCTATAATCTATTCTACCTCATTGTCAAAACCATAGATTATAACTTACATTTTTCTGTTTTACCCCAAAAAGCCCATAAGGGGTTTCCAGCCAGCAATAAATGAGGACATTATTTTATCTCTAATCAAACACGTCAGTCTGACAATTGGTTCTATAGTTGATGTCCTTATTTCTTCCTGCCAGAAACTGCAGGTTCACCCACCTTTACCATTTGAGGACAGGGCAGAATTGCTCCCTTGAGATTAACAGCAACACCTGGATTTATTTACCAATAAACAAGGTGAACATACAAGGTTACACTCAGAGAAAAACCACTTTTGGCAAGTAGCAAATCCATGACATTGCAAGCAACTGTACATTAGTTGTTTGCTATTGCTTTCTTCCCGGGTGGTTATTTTGATTTTTCAATCTAGTCAGCCATTCTGAAGTTATTCCCAAATGGACTACTCTACAGATCCTAAATAAGCCTGATGCTGCCAAAGCCAGACAAAATATCCAGGCACTGCCACGTGTTTGACATCTGGAAAAGGTGAGAGCTGGGGAATTGGCGGGAAATTGTTTGTTAGAAAGGGAGGTGGCCTACATATAAAACGGAGTAAGTTTAGTTTGATTCCATCACCTTTTCCCATTTTTTACTCTCTTATCCACTTTTATATTCCCAGAAAGAGATTTCAATTTACTTCCTGGGAACTGGAGAAAAAGCTTAAGAGGTCCTAATGGTCTGTTGCAATGATTTTCTATCCCTTACTTGAAAAGAGGAAAGCAGGCCACCTGGAAGACAAGTAGTCAGGCAATAGGATTCTGTAATGATGTATCTTGTTATTCAAAAACAAGTTTTGCAGATCCATGTCTGGGTGTAAAAAGATTTGAACAATGCTTTTGTAGTAAGATGACATACAGATGTCTGTCAGTGGGAGGATTTATTGAATTTTGACATGTTCATGTGAGAAAGGATGAATTGAATTTTCTATTTTGGTCTCTTTTTTTCTCAAGGTCATCCCTTGCTGTGCCTTTCACTTGTCAGTTTGCACTGATATCCATAACCCAAGCAATTCTTTCTCTGTCAAAAATGCAAAAGGAACAAGTCACTTCTGAATCAGCAATAACAGATGAGGCTCATAACTCAGTACCAGGAAAGAAAATGTCTGTGCAAAATGCAAAATTGGGTTTGATTTTGTTTGTTGCTGTGTCTGGGTATCAGGCAATGAAATAAACAAAATATTCTCCCCTCTCTATTCTTTCTAAAAAAAACCAGCATTTTATTTTTCCACTTGAAGAAACACAAACATATTTTTGAGAGATAGCATTTATTACTTTACACAGTTTGGATCAAGGTGAGTGACAAGAATTGATTTCAGAATATCCTCTTTTTTCCTCCCAAATTCCCCCTGCTGATGATAGTTTTTGATTTGTGCATTTATTCTCTCAATCTGTTCATATTCATTATCATTTTAATGAGTCATTCATTATTAAGTCCTGTAAGAAGGGTTTTGTTCAGGGCTACTATGTAGGATGAGGGAAAAAATACAATTCTAGCCAATATTTGGAGGCAATAAACAACATTCAGAGAAGCAGACTTCATGACACTAATGGAGATTTTCTCTCAGTGGTTCCTTTCTTCCCCTACCATAGCTGCTGTAAAGGCACCTACGAGAATAACACTAAATCATCAAATACTGACTTTCCACAAACAGGTGAGTGTTCATCAGCAAATTCAATTCAGCTTTTTGCTAATCCTTCAAATCTCCTCAAATGGGTTAAAAATCCGAGACACTAATTTGGGTAGGCTCTAGTTTTCATTAGGAACCAAGGTTTTTCTCTATAGATTGAGCTAAGGAATCGTGGAGTCTGAGTATGTCAAACAGCTGTGCCAATATTGCCAAGGGCAGACAAATCTGATTTTATACTGATATAACTTTATGCCAATCAAAGAATGAGAAACTTGTATTTTAGCATTGACAAAAAAAAAGGTCCTTAAGAGGAATAATAGTACTTTGCAACCTGCTCATGTGTAAATCTAGAAAGATCAAACCAATCCAGAAAAGGGATATGTGAAGAAGCAAGTGTCTTTGTCCCTTTTACTGGTGGACTTAAAAAATGGTCTCAAAGGTAAAGGAGTAAGAATTGCTTTTGGCTTCTTGATAAGCATGAACAATTGGATTATGTCCCTTTGACTTAACTCAATTTTGTAAAAAATCAATTTTCACAGTAATTGTCAGCTATCTTCTTAGTAACCGGAGAAATGGTTCCATCAACACTTCTCATCAATGAAGCCTTCCTATCGGACACTTAAAGTTTACAAATGGAATCGTGCCTAAAATATCATATGCATTGCAAATATTTTGTAGAGCCTTATTTCTTCCCTTACATCAGATTAAATGATTGCTTAAATGTAACCAGCTATGTCTAAGCTACAAAGTGGATGTTTGAGGTAGACAAATTCCACATCTGGTGCTATGGGAGCTCTAAGAAAGAGATATAGGAAGACTTCAATCTGGAGAAAATAAGACTGTGAGGAGACATTATAGCTGTCTTCTAGTATATATAAGAGGAAGCTAAAGGGAAAATGGTGAAGAACTATTTTCCATGGCTAGAAAAACGGTACTGGAAAATGGGAGAGTCACATCTCATGTGCAGAGTTGGACTAGATCAGGGCTGTCAAACTCGTGGCCCATGGATTGGATGCATCATGTCGTGGCCACATCCACAGACATTGAATGCTAGAAGGTAGACTGGATCTCTTGGAAATGGAAATAAGTTTCTGCAGACGGTGAAATTGGGAGGGCAAGAAACAGCCTTCCCGGAAAAACTGAAAGTGGTAAAATGGGGCCTCTTTCCGGCTTCTGGTGGGCCTTCAGAGGCTGGGGGAGGCTGTTTTTGCCCTCCCAGAGGCCTCAGGAAGGCCTCTGGACCCTTGGGAGGGCAAAAACGGCCTCCCCCAGGCTCTGGAGGCCCACTGGAAGCTGGAAACAGGAAGTTGGGGTAGCCCCTGCCCACCATGGCCGCAACCACCTAGCAAACGGGCAGCGAACCGGTTGCTGGGATTTTTGAATCACACCCCTGGTTTGCCCCCCCTCCACTTTAGAAGAACACTTTACTCAAGAGCCTTACCAGTAACATGTAGCACCTTCTAGCATCATCCCATTATTGTTGTTCTGATGTTGTAGCAAATCCGTAGTGTTGCAAATGGCAATAGAAGGAAAGAGAGGGTTAATCTCTTGACATCTGTGTTGCTCTAACTTCTCAATAGCAGTCATTTAGATGATGTAAGATACATTTAAAGAAAGCTTGGCACTAAATGCAAAAACTCATTTTGCTTTCATCTAGTTTATTGGCTTTCAAACAAGTCCAAGTCATAAATAAATTCTATTTTTAAAAGCACTAATTAAGCCTCTCTCTCCAACTCTATTTAACAAGAAACTTGAACCTAAAGAATATAGGCTATGTCAGTTAGGCCATTACACCGAGGGACAGTATGCTAACATTTTTGTAATGATGCTTAATGAAGACATGTCTTCTGACAGGTTATCAACAATGCTGTAGACTGCTGCATGCACCTGCTGTCAAGATGATATGGTACAGTTTTGTAACATGAAAGAGAGTGGGTGTAAATGAGCAAAGGCGGCTCTTTAGCAGAAAATTACTTGTCTTATCAAACTAACATGATTATAAAAATGATCTTAATCTATTTGGAATTCAATGGGGAAATAAGTCTTGAAGAATTCTTCATTATGTTTCCTGCTTGGAAATAATTTATTTTCAATGATGGTGAATACTTTCTCCTATTTTAAGTAGTACAGTCACATAATGAAAATAGTATGTAGACACATACGTGACTGCACGTATAGATGAACAGATAGCTAAAACATTTATGGACACCTGTATGCTTGAGCAAAATTTACCCACACATTACACAATAGAATAATCTAATTTAGACTGTAAGCATGTTTCACTTGGACTCAACCAATTTCTAATCAAAGGTTCAATTACATCTTATTGAAAAGAATCTTCACACCTTTAATCTAATTACAAGATGCTATTTGAGCTTACATATCCATCATGGGGTTTTTTTGTGTGTTTGTGTCAGAAGAGCACAAGCTAAGCTGTTAACTTGAATCTTAGTTTGGGGTACAATGGCCCATTCAATAGAATACGTTATTCTTCTCCATTTCCCCCAAATACTATGGTTAATTTAAGATCCTTAAATATATATAATGGTTCTCTCTATCTCGCTCGCTTCCTCCCTCCCTCCCTCTGTCCCCCTCCCTCTCCCCTGCTCTGACTTTTACAAGACCCATTACATCACATTAATAGTAAAGGGAAAGGGTGAAACACTGCAAATCTCCCTTTTAAATGGGCATGCAACATTCATGCATACACGAAGCAAGTGGGCCTTGCACAGCTATGCTCCATCTGCTCTCTTGCTATCTGCTATCTTGCCAATTTGGAGCCATCTCCTTGGATGCTCTGCTTACATATTTGCAAGTCTACATCTCAACTTGCATGAAGTCAAGTATCTACAAGAATGTCAATAACTGACTTGCCAGTTGCTCGGTTGCTTGGGGGGATATTTGATTTCTATGATGAATAAAATAAGTAAAATATATATGCACAAAACACGGACATTTTTCCATATACCCATTCTTAATAGAACTTTTAAGAGAAAGGAGAATGAGTCATTCTTTTTTGTTGGTGGCTGCTGTCTATAAACAGAAGTGTGAAATACTGTAATGGTTTGGGCAAGAAATCCAGCAATCTGCTTGCATGATACATCTTCTGGCTTCTGACATTACTGGGTGATCTGAGGATCATATCGCCCTGAATTGTGTACCACAGATGCCATACCAGCAGCTGTTGATTTTCATGGTCACATTCAAGCTTTTTTTCTGTAAATGACCAAAGTTCATTGGTTGTATTTTCTTCAGGCTGCAAGTTATTATAGTCCTCTCATGAGCCAAAGACCTTTTTGACTACTCCTGAGGTGAGGAGTATTTCTTGACAGAAGACAAGAAGAAAAAATTAATTGTACAGACAAAGGTTAAGTACTTGCACAAAAAGTCTGTTGATCATTGACACCTAGAAAAAAAGAAGATATACAACGGTGAATTCAGAGATTTTCTCAGTCAAGGGCTAGACATGAACTTTGGTGATTTGCCTGGTTTTGCTCCAGACAGAATAGAGCAAGGAAAATACAGAATACAGAAGAACACAGTTGGAAGGGACCTCGGAGGTCATCTAGTCCAAATCCCTGCTCAAGCAGGAGATCCTATATCATTTCAGACAAGTGGCTGTCCAGCCTCTTCTTAAAAGCCTCCCGTGATAAAGCACTGGTTTATTGTTCTAACTGTCAGGAAATTAGTTCTAGGTTGCTTCTTTCCTTGATTAATTTCCATCCATTGTTTCTTGTCTTGCCTTCTAGTGCTTTGGAAAATAGACTGACCTCCTCTTCTTTCTGGCAGCCTTTCAAATATTGAAACACTGATATCATGTCAACCTTAGAGCTTCTGTTTTCTAGACTAGCCGTACCCAATTCCTGCTTTTCAAACTTTACAGCTTTAAGATTTGTGGGCTTCAACTCCCAGAATTCCTCCTCCAGTCATATAAAGCTCAGGGATTCTGGGAGTTGCAGTCCACAATTCTTAAACTTGCCAAGTTTGAAGACCCTTGATCTTTAGACTCCAAGCCCTTAATCATCTTAGTTGCTATTCTCTGCATTTCTTTCCAAAGTCTCAACATTTTTAATTTTGATTTATTCTATCTTGATTGGATTAAATTAAAATAATTAATGGATGTTTCTGTTATTTACTGGTGATTGCCACCTATCGTACAAAATTGCAATTCAGGAGCAAGATATTTAAGAGTGTGTGAAATATATTTAAGACTTTGAAAAGTTACACATTGCCCTATGATCTTAAATTATACGTGTTTAGAGCTGACAGCATATTTTCAGCGATGTGCCCTGTAACAGAACAACATAAGCACGATCATTTAATGCTCTGCTGCAATCTCATACATAATCTCAAATAGGCAGAGTAGAAAATAGAAGGTACTGAATAAGGGTAATAAAAATATTCCAAATGAGAAACATATTGATTCAAAAGCAGACATGGATAAATGCTATGTACAGAAATAACAGTTTAAAAAAACCCCAAAATGATTTTAACTCCCTGTACTTGTGAAGTTCATTCTTTCAAATATGAGACAGCAATACTGAGATATTATGACTGTCTATTGGGTGGTTGGATTTACTTTATTAAACTGGAGGTTCGGTTCTAAATAGATGGTACTGTGATACTGTATTCACTTCTAAGGAGTTAACATTGATATTGGGTATCAAAGGAACATAGAGCCTAGAATAATAAGGTTGGAAGGGACCTTGGAGGTCTTCTAGTTGAACCCCTGCTAGGTATCTATACCATTGAATATCTTCTTTTTTCCAGTTGTCAACGATAACAGACTTTTTATTCAAGTGCTTAACCTTTGTCTGTACAATTAATTTCTTCTTGTCTTCTATCAAGAAATATTCCTCACCTCAGGAGTAGTCAAAAAGGTCTTTGGCTCATGAGAGGAGTATAATAACTTGCACCCTGAAGAAAATACAGCCAATGAACTTTGGTCAGTTACAAAAAGAAGTTTGAGTGTGGCCATGAAAATCAACAACCACTGATGTGGCATCTGTGGTATACAATTCAGGGTGATATGATCCTCAGATTACCCAGTAATGTCAGAAGTCAGAAGAAATATCATGCAAGCAGATTGCTGGATTTTCTTGCCCAGACCTTTACAGTATTTCACACTTCTATTTATAGACAGCAGCCATCAACAAAAGGAATGACTCATTCTCCTTTCTCTTAATAGTACACACATTTAATAGTATGTAGTATATAGGTGTGTGTCAGATCTAGACTATGCAACAGTATGGATTTAGCACCTTACTGCAACCCTTTAAAACAGCAGCATCTTTTCTTAGAATTGCAAAATGGCTTTCGGCAACTACAGCTGATCCCAGAAACAATGTGATTGCTTTAAAGAGATAAGGAATAAACAAAAAAGACTACTTACTCTTACAGGTACACAATTAAAAAAAGCAATGCTTTGAAATGAAATCCAAAATAATTGGCTGGAAAGTTATCTTTTACAAGAAGTTGACCTATTTTATTTTAGAAATTAATTTATTTTGTTTGGGCCCAGTAAATTAATTTATTGTCATTGTTAGAGGAGCCATCCTTGATGCCTGCTATTGTAAGGAAGAGAAATCATAGTCTCAGCTAAGCCTATATATATTTCTAGATGCAATGCATAGACCATTAGTTCAGTATTCATGAATCCTCTGCTCACCACTGTGATTGAAAAGTGTAAGGGAAAAATGAAGCAGGGAATTAAAGTGTTCTTAGAATAACTCTGCAGCTGTTCAAGATTCACATTTTCTGATTTTGAATTTTCCAAAGTTTTAAATGGGGAGCTGAAAAAAGACTTGTATTCATATTTTCCCAGTGATAATTAAGCTCATCTAAACTTTGTGAAAGTGGTTGTTTAAGCAAATTATGTTTTCCTACACAAGCTATCTGATACCCAGTGGTATTCCCCTCCCCCTCCAGTTTGAAAAGAAGGCATCTGCTTTCATTTTTCAGCAGATTTTCCTGAAATTGATATTTGGTCCAAAAGGAAGAGCTGAAGAGCCACACTTTGGAAAAGGAAGGGAATAATAATGTAAATATCCACAGCTAACAAAGCTCATGAAATGAATTTATATGTGTTTTAGTTATTATATCCAGTGTGGGCAATTTCCTGTTGAAATCCACAAAAACCCAACCATTTTTGAGATATCTCCCTGGCTTATCTTTCCTCTCTCTTGAAGTTATAAATAAAACTCATTTTCCTTCTGGGTAGGATAAACATGAAGTGGCTTTTTTAATAGAAGCAATTTATTCTTTATGGGATATCAATGATCAAATCCTTACCTCTTTCCATCAGCTTCTCCTGATTATAAAAAGGACATATTTTCTCTCATTTGATTGCATTAAAAGCCTTTGTTTGATATTTAAAATGGAGAAAAGGCATGGTTAACCTTGCTTTTCATTCATTTTGTTCCAGTTCCTATAGTTGGCCTGCCTTAAAAAAAATAAAACAAATATATTTATGGCATATAGAAGTACCATAGGTTCTTGGTCAATGGTTATTATTTAGTCTATAAGTTGGATATGTCCCATTGAACTGGTTTACAAAAAATATAAAGATGAAAAATATCAAATTGCAGGAGTGCCTTCAAGGTGTGATCTCAAAAATCAAGATGGTGTCAGTGATGATGTGAACAAAGTTCTGTATGTTTTTTTTAATATAAAAATAGGTGGAGTTTTCATCCCACTGTCATGACTACCAACTTGATTTTTTTTTTGACTACTTCCAATGTACATTCCTGAAGCAGTAGCACTAACCAGCACAGATAGATCATTAAAAAGAATCCCTAACATTCGCCAACTGTTTACTTCTGGAGCCAAATGTTTACCTAAAGTTGGTTGTCATCTTACAATTGATCACTTAGAGATCATTCAAAGTTATGATGGACCTCACCTCCCCCCAGTACAAAAGCCATTCCTTCTCCACTGAGTTCCATCTGGAGCTCACATTAGGGAAGGAGAGCAGGCTCCTTTGCTCCTTGACATCCTTTGCTCCTTATGGATCCATCCTGGAAATGGGTGCCATTTTTGGAGAAGTTGGACCAGCCTGCCTTCTTTCCTCAATGTGAGCTCAGAAGCTCAAAAGAAAGTGCATAATAGATGATGGAGATGGGGAGGAAAGTTTGGGACCCAGTGGGTTCAGAAGTAGGTCCAAGATTGCAGGAACCCAGTGAGGGACGAAGCATGTCCAAGGAAGTGGAGCATGGGAACCTTAATCTGAGGGAGGTCTTGGGAGGCCTTGGGCAGGGGTCCTGGGCCCATGGCCTGCAGTAGGTTCCCCCAAGGCCAGGAGTGTGCTGCTGGGGGTTTGCAGGGATTCAGGAGAGCCCCTAGCTAAGATTCTGTGCAGTTCAAATCCCACTCCTGGCTGGGCATGCCCACCCCACCCTGGCCCTCTCAGGAGTCCTCACATGACTCATTTTGGATGTAGGTAAGTGCAGGCCATGCAAGAGGCTTGGGGAAAGTGAAAAACAGGCCTCCCGGAAGTTCAGCAAGGCCAGAAATGGGCCTGTTTCTAGCTTTCAGAGAGCTTCTGGAGCCCAGGGAAAGTCGTTTTCGCCCTTCTGAAGGCTCAAGGAAAGCGTCCAAAGCCCTGGGAGGACAAAAAGCTCCCCCCCAATGGTGTGGGAGGCTGACTAGGCTACGCCTACCATGGCCATGCCATGTAACCAGGCAAAGAACCCATTGCTAACATTTTTGAAGCCCGCACCTGCCCTGAGGCCCTCAATGCTCTGGTTAACAACCCATGTAGTTGCTTAATAATTACATCAGGACAGCAGGGTGGTTGTTATTAAGCAAGGCAATCACATGGTTGGCTCATTTCATGACTTTCAAGATTTCCAAACACAATGGGCAGCCTCCATTATTGTTGTATCTTGAGAACTACCTCTAATCTAGGAGAAAAATCTTCAATTCAGCTCCTTTTTCCCAGTCAATACTTCTGCTTCCAAGTCTTTATGCCCACTACAAATCAAGGAAACAGTCTACAATACATTTATAAACTGTGTACAAAGAAATCTATAGTGTAATACATAAAATAAAATTGACGGCACAAGAACACAAGGAAATACACATTACCCATAGGGAGGCTAAAAGAAAGCTTCGGTGAAAACCTTCATGCTTAGTACATTAACTGATTTTTATAACAGCTTTGTATCCACTTTTGCTATGATACTGTGCCAGAGAAGAGACACAGGTACTCGTGTGTGGCACCACCAGTTATCTTAATATTTATGAGGGATGATGAGGTCATTTTCTCTACCCTAAAACATCTGGTGCCATGTTTACCAGAGTATGCTGGTTCCTCCCTATTCTCCAAAGCTTTTCTCACTTTGTATTCTGAAGAATGGGATGCACCTGCTTAATAACTATAGCTTGAAAGCTTGTGTCATGAACAGATTTAAATTTAAAGGATACACTTTTTTTTTTATTCAGCTCTTTGATGTGACTAGTTTCAATGCAGTTCTGTTTGAGGGATTACAATCAGAGGTGGGATTCAGCAGGTTCTGACCAGTTCTGAAGAAAGGGTAGTGGAAATTTTGAATCATTCAGAAAACCAACAAATATGAGACCTGACTAGAGATTTTACAGTATCCTTCCCCTGTCATGCCCACCAAGCCATGCCCACAGAACCGGTAGTGAAAAAAATTGAATCCTACCACTGATTACAATGTAATACTACAATGTAATACTACTCAGTGTAGAAAACTTTCCATGTACCACTGGAAAAAAAAGAGGACAGAAATGTACCTAGAATGCAATTCTTTCCCTTGTTTTAATTTAAACTTTCCATGTTCCTGCTTAAATGAATGCTCAGAGAAAAAATAATTAAGTGAATTAAAATGGCTGAACAGTGCAAATCTCATTTGGATATAGGGATTTGAAAGTTTAGTTTGATTGTGTTTCTTCTCTTTTGTGAAAAAAGCATTTATATATATATATATATATATTTCATATATATATAAAAGTTAAAGTGTTATTGTGAAGCTGATGCAATACAAGTAAATATTTGGCATAATTTTTCTAATGTTGAGAAATAATGGACTCTCCATGCCTTTTCTGCAATGCAATTTCCCCACTTGAATATGTAAATTCAACTCATCAAGTATTTGTATAAGAAAGACATGAAGTCCTATCAACATATCAAATCTTAGGAAGCTGTTGAAAGGAAGTTTTGTTTTCAAAGATTCCTTTCTAAATGCATGAATTAGTCTCTAGCACCTTTCTGTTTCTGATGCCTCCATAGAATTATCTTCATATTACCCTGTCTTTATTCTCTGTAACATTTTCATAAAACCACAGAGCAAAGGAATGGGGAGCTTATGGAACAGGCTCACAGAGCAGAAATTGTCCATTATTTTTTTAATGGCCAAGGACCACATTTAATATTTTGAGAAAGGTTGAAGGCCACAAAGTAGGATGGGGCAGGTTTTAGAAGTAGTTTGGAAGGGTTCTTTCTTTTTCGGTTGTGATATGCCTACTTTCGGACTCATATACAGTTTTCCCAGGTTTCATAGAGATACTTTTAGCAATCACAATAATGGGGCTTTGAAATATATAAAAATGGGATTCAGGGAACTATTTGTAGCCTTAAAGTAGACTTTAGAATTTATGTCTCACACTGATGATGATTTGGATGGCAATTAATCATGTGAAATTAAATCTGGAGAAGATAAAAGTCTTGTGAGAGCTAAAACTGATACACACACACACACACACACACACACACACACGTATATGTATATACTCTATATACTCTATATACTCTATATGTATATACTATATAATGTATATCTGTCTGGTGGGGTTACACATTTAGAAGTGGAAATATTCCTGAATAAAATCTTATTACTTGATATTCTGTTGGTTAATGTGGCATGGAAAGTATTCTTTCATTTCCAATAAATATATAAAATGTGATAATTCTTACAGTACACTAATCTAATCATCACAATCCCTTACTTCCATGTAGATTCTTGGGGAAAAATAGGTCCCCGGTATTTGGAAAGTTGTCTTCTTTTTCTATGCAAATAATTTTTTATCAGATTTTTGCAAAGGCAAGAACATTTTTGGGGAAAAAATCAGTTTTGCTACCTATTTACTTTTATTTTAAAAAAATCCCAGGGAGATGAGAGGGGTACGTCAAACATAGTAAAACAATAGCAACTCTGTGAATACTAGATAGGGTGTAGCTGTATAGGAAGAAGTCTGTTGCTACACTTAGAATTGCTTTAGCTCATTTCCATTCTGATGACTTATACCATCTTTAGCAGGCAATCTACTATGGGTGTATCACAGTAACAAAGTAATAACAGTAATGAAGACAAGGTTTACATATTCAACAAAGTCTGGGTGATGCTATTAATCACTAGTAGAGAAATGACCTTAATGAAATCTGATGCCATTCAGGACAAAGTCATGCATAGGGAATCTTAATCTTGTCTACATTAACTTGATGGTCCATTAATTAATTGTTAAAACTCTACATTTCTGGACCATGCTAAGATCCAAAGGACCTTCTGCTTAATTTTTTGATAAATGGGCTGAAAGAGAAGTTCTTAATCAAGATCAAGGAATTTGCCAGCTAGGTTGACCAAAATATGTTTGGAAATTCAGCCTGATTGATTGCTCTAAATTCATAGCTTTTACTTTGGCAACTTTTTGGAAAATGGGTTTGGAACTCCAGGTTTTAAATTATCTTCTCCTTCCAATTTATACCATGGTATGCTTATAAAGGAAAAGTCCCATATAATATTCTTCACAGATTACATTAAAGAAGTTTAATAGTGTAGAAAGGAGTTTGATATAGGGGAAAAAAAAACTGCCAGTGAGGAAATTTTTTGGACATATTCTTAGTCACCAGATTAGGTCTAGAGATCCTTTGGGCTGAAGATGTTTTTAAAAAAGTCTTAAATTCTCGCTGAAATCTCTTCAGGAGATTTAAAACCTTCCTTATTTTGCTATTGTGTCTACTTTCAGCTTTCTGTTAGTCATTCATTAGTTTCATATGGTTGGCCTTGGTTAGAAGGCAAAATAAACCACAGTCTTTATTGAAATTGTGACTAGTCGTCTTCCTTCACTTCCCTCTCCTCTTCTTTCTTTACCCCCACCATCTGTTCTTCTTTCCTGGATTTAATCTGAAGGCATGGTATTCTCTCTCTCCCTCTCCCTCTCCTGCCATAGGTTCATAGAGATAAATTAGCAGAATATAACATGCTCTTATGTTTCTTCTCTTCATTGGTTCCTATAGTATTGTACTGCAAATGGCAGTTAGACTAACATATGTAGGTGATGTTGAAAAATATTCACTAATAATCTTACCTTCCATAGATATGGGATCAAAATAGCACAGGTTATGCTTTTGATGATTTCTGGTTGAGGTGGGATGGAGCTAGTACATCCATCTTCTGCTAATTCACTTCTTGCATCTTCCAATACCATTAATCATTAACCATTCTTTAGACTGGCTTCAGGGTTGGGAGTCAGCAGCATTATATTGTGTTGGTTTTGTTCCTTTCTTCAAAACTGGTTTGAGTTCATTTTGATTGGGAGTGAGAATTCCCACTCTTGGTGCCTTCTATGTGAAGTGCTACAGGACTCAATGCTTTCTCCTCTCCTTTTTAACATATTTACAAAATGACTGGCTGAGTTCATCCATGTATATTTCAGCCCCTGGTGAGCTAATTGAGGCAACTGATGTGGTTTCTCAGTGCCTGAAACCTGTGGGGGCCTGGATAGGGGACAACAGGCTTTAAGTGAACCCTGGCAAGACTGAGTGTCATTGGGTTTAAGTGCTTAAGGGCTCCTTTGAGTTATATGGGAATTGACCATCTTTGCGCTGAATTGGATTGTACTGCTACAGATCTGGTATGGTTCTTTTGTATTCATGATTCCTGCTCAAAAAACAGGTGGCTAGGAAGGTCTTTTCACAGCTTTGGGCCAGTTGTGCCCATTCCTGACCTGGAGGCTCTATATCAATCACTCAGGCCCTAATCACTCCCTAAATGGACTACTGTAATGTTGCTTTATAGGGGCTAGCATGGAAGATAGCAGTCTTCCAATTTTTGATAAACTCTCCCAAAGAAGTGGGGGTGAACCTATTCTCCAAAACTCCTGAGGCCAAGGGAAGAAGTAAAGGTTGGAAACTTATCAAAGAGAGATCCAACCTAGAACCAAGGATGAATTTTCTGACAGTGAGAACAATCAACCAATGGATCAGCTTGACTTCAGAAGTTGTGGGAGCTTCATCACTGGAAGCTTTTAAGAAGAGACTGGACTACTAGCTGTTAGAAATGGTGTAGGGTCTACTGCTAGAGCAGGGGATTGGATTAGAAGATCTCTATATCCTTTTCAATTCTATTAACTCTCTGTATTATGAAGAGTAGCTTCAGTTTAGATACCACCCATCTCCCTCAGACAGTGACTTTGGGCTCAGTTTTTTCTTGAGATAATTGTGATAAGTCAAGCAAATAAAAAGTCTTTGATATGCTTTCTTAGAAGAATTTTTGAAAAAAAAGTTCACTGATTTATTATAGATTACCTTAAATTTTGACATCTATAATTCATGCAATGATATGTCTACAATACCTGATATTAAATGTGCATGTGTATATGTGAGCATACACAAGCACTTTTTATTAAAAAAGTAAACAAGAAGATAAAAGCTAATATAAACTAATAAAAAGAAAAGAAGAGAAAGTCAAAGTCAAAGAAAAAGAAAAAAGTGCAAGAAAAGGAATAAAAATAAAGGGAAAAAAAAGAAATAAAATATGAACTGGCTTCCAATATTCCTCCTTACTTTCTATTGGTGAAATTTCTGGATCCAGAAACAGGTGCAATTCTGCCCAAGATGGTTGTAGCCTTAGGTTTCCATTAGAAACTAAAGCTTTAGCAGAATAGTCCAAGACAGCTATGGGAAAATTTCCCAATATCCTGTGGAAATTTCCATGTTTTCATTTACATTGGTCAACAGGGATGGGTCAAATAAATCTATCTTGTCTTGAGGGGTTTTAAAAGATCTATCATCTTTCCCTGCTCCCCATTTAAATATGTAATAAAATATAATCCTTGCTTGAAAAATCTCTTTCTGTCTCTCAATCTTTCTGTCTCTGTCTCTGTCTGACTCTCTGTCTCTCCCTCTGTGTCTCTCTGTCTCTGTCTCTCTGTCTCTCTCTCTCTTGTCAAACTACAATCTAAACAAATACAATTATTTTTTAAGCTTCATAGTCTAGCCCAGAGCTTTGGAAATTTATGGCGATTTCCTATCCATGTGCTAACCAAATTTAAGCCTGCTTATTCTATAAACAGCCAAGATAGACACTGCCACCTACTGAGATAGGTCTAACCATGCACTAGGCTGATTGTGCCATTGTTTGAGCAAAACAGATATTAAGATGGCATATGAGATCTAAGCCCATGAAATGTCATTAATCTCAATAGCTTCAGTTTCCTAGATTCAAAAATGAACACCATTATGGAAACCAATTAACTTTTTTCAAGTATGAATTCCGATGTGATGCTTTGAAGGAAAGGTAATTCATTAATGTATATATTCATTGTAAGTCTTCCAAAGCAAGCAGTTGTAGTGACAGACATATTGCAGCTGTCATCTACAGATACAATTACATTACATATTGAATATATTTAAAGCTTCACTGGGCAATCCTGTTAAACAGATTAATTTTCAGCAGAAATATGCATCGGTTCTTGGATTGTGTGTGTGTGTGTGTGTGTGTGTGTGTGTGTGTGTGTATATGGATCTTTGGTTGTTCGGGTTTTCTCCTGCGTAAGATTCGAAGTATCTAGGCAACGTTTCGATGAAGTCTCATTCATCATCTTCAGGCTTCTGTCTCCGGCTCTGTGCTTCTCAGAGTGATGTGAGATTGCAGCTGCTTCTTCCTTTTAACTGCTAGTGGGGGTGTGACTTGATTGGGTGGGGGCTTGGCTGTGTTCTGATTGGGTGGGGGTGTGTTCTCATTGATAGGGGTTTTGGCTGTGTTCTGATTGGTTGGGGGGGGTTGGCCATGTTCTGATTGGCTGGAGGCATGTTCTGTTCAGGTGGGGGCTTGGTTGTGCTCAGGTTTGTCTTAGTTGCTGGGGGATTTGAGTTGGTGAGCTGTGATCTTGCTGTTTGGCTTTGAGTTCATGGTCGTGCTGCATCTTCATAGTGGGTGTCGGTTTGCTTCATGTATGGCTCGGAGGGGTTTGAAGTGGGTAGTGATGCAGCTGCAGTGCAGCTTCTGGTCCGTGGTCGTGTCTCATCTTCTGAGTGGGTGTGAGTCTGTTTTCTACATGGAAGTTGCATCACTACCCACTTCAAACCCCTCCGAGCAAACCAACACCCACTATGAAGATGTAAATAAATAATACAATTATATAGCCTTTCTGGCTCAGGTGCAGCCCCGTCTTAGGCCAGCAATATATTTTTCATGGTGGCCAACCAGATGTTTCTGCTCACATGCAGAGGATGGAGACATATCCCTCTTTTTTCTATTGTTCCTCTGCAATTAGAATTTGAAGGAAAATCTGTAGATCACTCTTCTACTTCAAACACCTACTGTCTACATACAGTATTTTGTCAAAGCCTTTTTCAGCATTCAGTGAAAGGATTACAGATTGGTCACCAATTCCTTATTTATACCAGATGTTTCCCTTTAGTTGCTTGTTTTCAAAAATTAAAAAAGTCTCCAACATTCTAGATTTTTCTTTTTTGTAAAGGGTCTCAGTTTGCCATTAGAATTTATTATTAGAAGGAGTGATACTTATTCCAACACAGAGCTGTCTTCTGTTGCTCCATCTGCATCAGTTTTTAAAATATAATTTTATTAAATGTATAAAGAAAAATAAGATAGAGAACAAAAAAGAATAAAATATTTAGTTTTAATCTAACAATGTGATATGGAAATGTTAAACAGCTATTTGCACAAGATTAAACATGCATAAATAAGCTGTTTAATGTTTGGTTCTAACTTCTAATTGATTTTAAGCACTAATTCCAAATTAAGCAGCCATTGTGAATGATGATGACGAAAGATGTACTTAGGATTTCTATGTTTTTCCTTGAAAATATTGGTCTTATAATTATGACCGTTAGTTGCTCTACAGAGGTAAGTAAAAGAAAATTGAAGTAGAAGATACAATACAAGTGATAAAACTTGCACAAGGAACTAGACAAGTCAAAACAAAGTTGGTGAATTTATACATGGGCAAGAGATAATGAATGCTTCATCATTAATGTGTGCTTTAGGCTTATCAATTGGATTACTAAGTCAAACTTTAAAGAATCTGGTTGACTTGCTTTATAAACAGTTGGAAAGCTGTATTCTTCTGAAACCTAGGACATCCATAATGCTCTATAAAGTTGTCACATTGTGAAAAAGGAGGCATTCTTTAAAAATGAAAGACACCTGTCATGATCAGCCTAGTGTTTCTGCAGCCCTGCGCAATAGCAGGCATCTGCATAAACAGCCTTTATTCTAATTATTTTTTAAAAAATGCAGCAGCTTTTGTGTCCCACTTCTTTTTTTTTAATTTGTCAATTGCTTACAAGATAATAGGTATAAGTATAAACATAGTTATGAATACATGGATACATATAAGAAAAATAAAAGAAACAATAGGACAGGGATGGTAGGCACGTTGGTATGTTTATGCACGCCCCCTACAGACCTCTTAGGAAAGGGGTGAAGTCAATAGTAGACAGTCTAAGGTTAAAGTTTTTGGGGTTTGGGGAAGAAACCACAGAGTCAGGTAGAGTATTCCAGACATTGGCTACTCTGTTGCAGAAGTCATATTTCCTGCAATCAAGTTTGGTGCGGTTAACCATGAGTTTGTATCTATTGTGTGCTCTTGTATTGTTATGGTTGAAGCTGAAGTATTCATTGACAGGTAGGACATTGCAATGTATGATTTATATACTATATTTAGATCAGACTGAAGGCTGCATAGTTCTAGGTTTTCCAGCTCTAGAATTTCAAGTCTGGTGGCATAAGGTATTCTTCAATGAGCAGAGGAGTGGAGAACTCTTCTTGTGAAATATTTCTGGACTTTCTCTATTGTGTTTATATCAGATACTTAATGTGGGTTCCAGACTGCTGAGCTGTATTCGAGTATTGGTCTAGCAAATGTTTTCTATGCTTTAGTTAGTAGTGTGATATTACCAGAGAAAAAGCTATGTAGGATTAGGTTAACATATCTTAATGCCTTTTTGGCTAGTGGGCTCTAGCACTTAGATCATTTGAGATGAGTCCTTGATAGAGTTTGGATATCAACAAGGTCTTGACTATTCAGCTTTTGTGTCCCACTTCTTTTGAGGGTGGCTGGGAACTTGTAGCTTATTTTTAGTTGACAGTGGAATCATTTGTCTACCTTGCACTCTGCAGAGAATGCTATTTTGCAGCCATCTGGTGAGGTTGTAGTTCGTTTGCTCACCTAGGGATACTGCTTGCTTAACCAAAGTGGGAAGCCACCTGTCCTGAATCATTGACTAATTGAGTCTGTCCTGCTTGCCTTTCTCTCCTCTTCAGCTGCTAACCTATGCACCAAAACCAATTCATTTGAATGTCCCAGGGTCAAGTTTGCATAAATATGCCTATAATAAAAAGTACCTATAAGGAAAAAGCTTTTCAATAAAGGAGAATATTTGTAGTTCAGGGTTGAAATGAAGGATCCTTGATGCTCTCTGAGCTTGGTTGTTTTCCTATAGAGGTTTCATTACTCAACTGAAATACCCAACTAAAATACTACAGCAACCCTGAGCAACACAAACAGATTGTCTATACATCTTTCAGCAAAATGAATATCCACACAACTTCATTAAAAAGTCCCTGATCACTCAACCCAACAAGGCATAACCAATACAAGCTGCAAAAAGGATAACATTATCATATATCAAAAGCATCTCAGAAATTATCACAATTACAATCACATGGCATCACCATGGCATACAAACCAATTAAAGCCCTCAAAAACATCCTAAATCAAGGTTCTTCAAACTTGGCAAATTCAACTGCCAGAATTCCTGAGCTAATATGACTGGAGGAGGAATTCTGGGAGTTGAAATCCACAAGTCTTAAACCTGTCAAGTTTGAAGACGCCTGTCCTAAATGAACCAAAAGACCAAGCAGCCCCCAAAGGGGGAAAAACCCAAGCATTATCTACAACATAGTGTGTAAAAGTGCAACAGCCACTGTGTGGGACAAACAGGCAGAAGACTAGAAGAATGCATCCATGAACACCAACCATCAGTCAAAAGATGTAATGAAAGCTCCTTAATTGTACAACACAAAGACAGACCTAACCATTTCAACTGGGAAACTGTGACCATCCTAGTCTAACCCAAGCCCCCAAACACAGAGAATTCCTGTATACCTGGCAAACTGACAAATTAACCATCAATAGGCCCACAGATATAAACAACATCTACATATTGTGCAAAGGGACAATTAAAAGACAAAAAGGGAACAAAAAGATGAAAACACTTCCCTACCAGCAATCAACTTCCATGTAAGCATAGATTAACATCAAGATTTACATCAGGCCAACAATCAAGGTACCTAAGATCAAGGCTTTCTCCAGTCATGGAAGATTTCTGGATGTCTTTGGACAGCTGTCTCTCTCTAGCCCATCCTACCTCTCAGCATTGCTGTTTTGCAGTGGAATAGTAAGAATTCAAGTTATGAACTCTTGACAAAAGGTGGTATATAAATTTAAGAAAGAAATGAGAAAAGAAAGAGGTGGATGTTCTCATTATGAGCATTGGATTCCCAAAAAGGGCAGCAGAAAATGATGCCAGCTCCCTTGTGTGTTCAAACACATGAAAAGTTATGTTTATGAATATTCCTCAATATGTATGAACTTTAGCCATGGGGAAGAAGCAAAATGAGTTGGATCACTCTTACTTAAATGGTTTTAGAACTATGAAGGATTTTTAACTCTTCTGTAGCATTTTAGAAGCAAGACCATGTGACTTATACTCCAAAATCAGTAACAAACTACAAATGGCAAGTATAACAGTAGGGTCTCGATTTATTGAAACAATAGTACTCTTACTTAGTCTCTAGATAGTTTTGAGAGGCAAACTACAATGGTTTTCCTGCATAGCATTAAGAAATAAATAAACCCACCAATCAATATTGAACGTGACTTTGATTTATTATTTCATTTAAGCAAGCACTAATAGATTTAAAAGCCAGCATCAATTTTCACTGGATATCTTTCTAACATGACCAAAGAAATATGCATTTTGGTGAGTGTGTATATAAAACAGTTGCATAATTATTCCTAAATATATGCTGAATTAATCAAAAGTGAGAGAAATTGGTGTCTTCAAGACAGGTATATCCCTGGGATTAATTTAGGGTGGAGAGTGAAATCAATTAAAGGCCTTTAATTGCATTGGGCTTTAATTTCCCTTCAATTATATAACATGAAAGCCTTCACAACTGAGCTTTAAATGTACCTATGTGTTGGATTTTTAAAATATATATACTATGTAAATAAAAACAGTAACTATATCAGCAACAAATGCCAGGAAGATTTCTCAGTAAAGGATTGGGAGGAAGTTTATTGTTTATTGTATTAACTGCACCCACCAAACTCACTGAAAGATGATCTCAATTCAAATGAGATTTTACCTTTACTATTGTACCTTGGAGAATACCTAGAGATTATTGGAGTAGACTTTCAAACTCAGATAAGGCCTTTTATTTCTATTTAATTTAATTTATTTATTTAACACATTTAAATAGCTGCCCATCTTGCATCAAAGTTTGGGCAGTTCCCAATGAACAATTAAAACAACATCAATAATAAAAGAGCATAATAATGAAACGAACAAAATGTTCAAAAGTTACATTTATGTAGTTACATTATCAAGCATATCTAAATTATATTAAAGTAACCAAAATATCTTTACAGTCCCCAGGGCATGTCACAACTTTTGAGCACTCCTAATGTTTGAAAATTTAAAGTTGAAAAATTTGACATGCTTATACACTGTATATATTTAAACCATGATAATAAAATATTGGATTTAGAAGGTTTGTTGATGCAGGACTATTTGTGTGGAAGTTTCTAGAGTATATTTTTTTGTAGAATCTGCCATTGCTATAATTCCTTCCTTCCTTCCTTCCTTCCTTCCTTCCTTCCTTCCTTCCTGGGACAAATTGGTCCTCAGTAGAAGGCTATTAGATGAGATTTCAAAATGAGCAATAGACATGGAATATCACCAGAATTATTTTTATGGTCCAACAATGCATCAGAAAATACACTGGTGCATTGAAATCAGAAATGAAAATGTGATTCTGTTCCAGTTTATCCCCAACTCCTTCTACAATGAGCTTCCATCCATATCCTCTGGGCAATGTATAAATAAATCCATCCCTGACAAATGAAAGAGAAGATACAGAGAGGAGAGGAGAGAGAGAGAAGCACAATGCACATGATTAACTGTGGCAGATGTGCATGATTAACTCCATCAGAAATAATGGCATGCATGACTGGTTGCTATAAGCATTGCTAAAAATGCAGTGCACATTTTGCCAACACATTTACTTTCCTGTGATGATAAATGATATCCCCTCTTTGTTTACTATACATATTCCTACTAATGTGTTAACATGGATGCATTGAAAAAAATTAATTATATTTTGGCAGGCCATCAAACAGAACAGCTATAGCATCATGGTGTTCTGAATGCTCACGAGAACACAGAAAAGACAGCTGACAAAGATTTTCTCTATTTCTTTTATATCCTTAAAGTGTTTATTTGTTTAATGTGTTTTCAAAATATAACTATTTGTTCAAATTCAATTTAATCTGCTTATATCTCAAACATACATATATATTTTGAATGCAAAAAAGGGAGAAGGGTTAAAAGAAACCAGCAATTCCCAAAACTTATAGCAGAGAGATCAAGTCTGATTGACAGATGATTGAGTGGTTTGCTACACTGTAACTTTAGCTTGTTTCTGACACCATATTAGGGGGTATGAGTATGGATTTTAATTCACTGGAGGTGGGACTTTATTCCAATTTGAAGTCCTTTACAATGTCCCACATTTGATACAGTATATAGTTTGGGTATATGGCATGTTGAAAGAGAAAAGTATAGCACTGTGGACAGAAAAGAATTTCTCTGTCTCTCTCTCTCTGTCTCTCTGCCCTCTCCCTCTCCTTCCCCGCCTTCCTACTTCTCTCTTTCCCCCGCCCTCCCTTCCCCTCTCCCTCTGCTCCTCCCTCCTTCCTTCCCGCTCTTTCTCTCCCTCTCGCTCTGCTCCTTCCCCTCCCCCTCCCTATAAAAAAGGTAAAGGAGCCCCTGCAGGTTGTACTCTGCTCATAGGAAGTGGTGCTCATTTCCATTGAGCTACCATTGTTCAAAGTAATTTCTGCAGTCATGTTGTCATCATGATGTCACAGGATGTTGTTACCTTCCCACTGAAGTGGTACCTGTTTTTATCTACTCACATTTGTTTGCTTTCAAACTGCTAGCTTGACAGCAGCAGGGATGAGGACAGGAACACACCCAGTTGCATGGCGCTTGGGTCTCAAACCTGGGCTGTTGGCTTTCCAGCCAATAAGCCCAGTATCTTAACCATCATGCCCCCATCTGTATATATCTGTAACATCTGTATCTGTATATCTTTATCTATCTCTGTCTCATTTATCTCATCTCTCTCTCTCATCTCTCTCTTTCTCTCTCAAACACACACACACAAACACATATCTCTCTTCTCTCTCTCTTTCTCTCCCCCCTCTCTCTTTCCTCTCTATTTTTCCTCTCTCTCACATACATCTGTCTTTTTCTCTCTCTCTTTCATCTCTCTCTCTCTCTCTCTCTCTCTCTCTCTCTCACACACACACACACACACACACACACACACACACTCATATCTATATATTTAGAACTAGAACTTCTTCATATCTGGGGTTTTTGATTAAAGCCAAGTGGGTGCTTGTATTGACTTGACAAATAACTTGACCATGATCAAGTTATTTAAATGCACTGTTGTAGCCACCATCTTGATTTTAATTTTTTAAAAGCCTTTTTTTAAAAATCATCTTTGAAATTGAGAGGGCAGAGATCTATTTTTTCTTGATTACTATTCTAGAAATGAAGTAAATTCAATTATCACTACTGGTAGAGTGGTGTTTTTTCAATCCTGGAAATTTAAAGTTGTGTGGCCTTCCACTCCAAAATTCCCCAATCATTCCACACATATTAAAGTTGTTGGGGTTGCAAAATATTGTCCTAGACTAAGACAAGATATTACAGAATAATAGAATTGTAAAAGAATTTAAAGGTCTCCTGTCCCAACCCCACTCTAGCAGGAGACCCTACACCAATTTACTTATATAATCTTCTTCTTCTTCTTTTTCTTCAGCGTTTGTCTCGCGCTCTGGCGAGGTCCGCTAATGTTCTTAAGTACTTTGGCGCAGGCCAATGGTCTCCTGCGCTCGTCGGTTCCCTCGAACGCGGTAGCATTGGACGTGTGTTTTGTAGTGGACGTTTCCACCATGTTGATGCGGCATTTAAGTACTCCAGCCGGCCTGTCGCATGGGCCTGTCGTCGGAGGGTCTGCTCTCAGTTACGGTCAGCGTTTTACTTATATAATATATGCAATTATACAATTTATTTCCTGAGATGAAGTCCAGGCCATTTAATAGGACAATACTTAACCTATCTAATTTCTAATAGTTTAATAGGGCAAGCAACAATTGAAGAAAAAATGAGAAAGATTTTTTTTTTAAAAAAAATCATCTACTAGTTGCATTCAACATTAAATCCCCCAAACTGAGCAAGAGTCCAATTATGTCAATGTTGTTTTTTGGCAACAAGATGAAAGCAGTATGCAAGAGTTTTGTTGTCAGATGTTTTCTTGACTTTACATTCTAGTTTAGAGCTCTGGGATTTCCTGTCTCTTCCATCCAAATATTGCCCAGATCTGACTTTGCTTCGCTTTTTATCTTCTGTTAAAGTGCTGAATCATTGTCTGAAATGGTAGAATTTTTTAATACAATTAGAGTCCCTATTGGGATTAAAATTCTGCCTGAAGACCTGGATCTGAGATTTAGTTCACCGGTAATTACAATCTTGAGACTGAGTCATCTTTTCAAATTAGAATGTTGAAGTGCACTTTCCATACCTTTGAATTGACTCAGTTTATAAAAGTACTTCTACATATAGAATAAAACCATCAACTTACCAATTGGTTTAGAAATCTTCATGACCTAATTGAACAATTTGGTTTGGGTATCCAAATAAAGCTGGACCATTTTTTTTTAAAAAAAAATCAAATCAGTTTTTTCTTTTCCAAATTGGTTTAGAACAGAGGTCTCCAAACTTGGCAACTTTAATACGTGTGGAGTTGCAGGAGTTTAAGTCCATAAAGTTGCCAAGTTTGGAGACCCCTGTTTTAGAACATAGAATAACAGGATTAGAAGGGAGATTGAAGGTCTTTTAGTTCAACACCCTGCCAAAGGATCCTATATAATTTTGGACAAATGGCTGTCCAACGTCTTCCTGAAAACTTCCAGTAATGATGCACCCACAACTTCTGGAGGCAAGCCATTCTATTAATTAAGTATTCTCACTGCTAGGAAATTTCCCTTAATTCTAGGTTGGATCTCTCTTTAATAACCTTCTACCTGTTACTCCTTATCTTGTCCCATGATGCTTTGGAGAATACAGTGAATTCCTCTGCTCTGTGACAGACCGTCAAATATTGGCTATCATGTCATTCCAATCCTTCTTTTTGTTGGACTAAGCATCTTAGTTCCCTCAATCATTCCTTGTATTGTTTAGCTGCCAGACCCCTTTCCATTTTTGTTACTTTTCTCTGCACTCTTTCTAGAGTTTCAACATCTTTTTTATATTGTAGTGACTAGAACTAATTGCAGTATTCAACTGTGGTCCTATTAGTGTAGTATAAAGCAGAATTATTTCACATGGCCTTAATACTATCTCTCTGTTGATACAGCCTAGGAAGGCAATGGCTTTTTTGGCACCTGCAGCTGCTAGCTTATAATTAGCATATTTTTCAGAGTATAAGATGCTCCAAAGCATAAAACACACCTAGCTTTTGGGGAGGAAAACAAGAAAAAAAATCTGCCTCTGCCTCCCAGCAATTTGCCTCCTTGCAGCAAACAGCAACAGCCTGTTTCAGCTTCTGTGCAGCCTGATTAGCACAAGCAGCTGATTGTCGATTGGATCAGCCTCCCAACGATCAGCTGTTTCAGTCTGCAGGGATTGCCATCGCCTATTGCTGCCTCCACACACCCCATTTTCAGCCTCCGCATGCCCCATTTTCAGCTTCTGCATGCCTCATTTTTGGCCCGTTTTGGGCAGCAGGGATCAGAACAAGAAGAAAATGGGGCTGCGGAGGCCAAAAACTGGGTGCATGGAGGCAAAAAATGGGATGCAGAAGCTGAAAATGGAATGTGCAGAGGTGGCAATAGGTGATGGCAATCCCTGCAGCCTGAAACAGCTGGTCATTGGGAGGCCAATCCAACCAACAATCAGCTGCTTGTGCTAATCAGGCTATGCTGAAGCTAAAATAAGCTGTTTGCTATTTGCTTCAAGGAGGCAAATTGCTGGGAGGTAGAGGCCAAAGGGTGAGGGCCAATGGGTGGGTCGGGCTTCAGCAACATTTGCTGTATAAGATATTTCCACCCACTGTTGGGGGTAGAAAAAGTGTGTTTTATACTCTGAAAAATACAGTAAGTGGTTGTTCATTAGGACACCTAGATCCCTTTCACGGTGATTACTGTTGAGCTAGGTACCTCCTATTCTATATCTGTGTATTTGGTTTTTCTTGCCTAAGCACAAGACCTTACTCTTCTTACCACTGAAATGCATTTTGTTGGTATTCAATTCTGTCCAGATTTTGTCAAGTCTGTATCTTGAATCAAGTGTTGGCTATTCCCTCCAGCTTGGTATCATCTGCAAATTTGATTTCCCCTTCTATCCTCCCATCTAAATCATGTATGGAGATTTTGAAGAGTACTGGGTCTCAGAACCTGAAGGCACCTGAATTGCCTGCTTCTCTTCATTTGGATGTAGTTCCATTGAAATACATTGAGTGTGGCTGGTCAGCCAATTACAAATCCATCTGGTGGTGATGTGTTATATCCCATGTTTTTCTATCTTAGCAATTGTGATCTACTTTGTAAACTGCCTTACTGAAGCCTAAGTAAAAGGTGTCCATAGTATTTCCCTGATCCACCAATTTACTCCATTGACATATACAGCAATAAGGTTTGTCCGACATGAATTGTTTTAACAAACCTTTGTCAGCTTCTAGTAATTACTTTGCTCATTTCTACGTGCTCACAAATCTGCTGCTTGATTATCTTTTCCAGGATTTTCCTGGGTATTGATATCAATTGATTAGTCTGCAGTTTCCTGATTCCATGTTTTTCCCTTTTGCAAAATTGGAACCAATAAGTTCTTTTCCAATCCCCTGACACTTCCCCCTGCATAATTGATATTTGCGTTAATTCTCCATCTCTTCCCTAACCCATCCAATTTAACCGTCTCCCCGTACCCCCTCCTCAATACATACATATTATACTGTACATAGATGAAGTAGAGGATGAGGCAAAGACAAGTGCTGGCATGACCTTTGTTTATAAGGACAATATCCTCTAGGGATGTATAGTGTTTTGAATTCAACCTGGACATCGATAGTTCAGTGCATCTTTGCTCGATGAGAATTATATACATTGTAGTGCCTCCTTTCTGAAGGACAGAAGTTTTGCTTCCCTTTTGCCAGCTTATAAGCAAAGCTTATCACAAAGTGCTTCTGAAGCTAATTTGGAGCTTTAAACCCTCATTTGAGGAGAGAGCTTAAAAGAGCTGTTGAGAAATGAAGACTTCATTCTAGAATAGTTTAAAATCCTTTGGAGTGGAGCTATATTTTACATGCATGATTCTGTTTCAGAAATGATTGTTTTGGTTTGGCTGGAAAAGCATTTCTCAATGCAATTATGACACCTCGGGGATCATGTATACAGAAAGTATCATTCTATCTATCATCTATGAATTGAGTTCTGCATTTTTTTTTTAAAAAAAGAAAATACCAGAGTGGCTTTTCTTGGAATTGCAGTTTTAGATGCATCAACTCTTCACCTTTTATCCTATTGACCCTGAAGGGCATAAGAAGTAGAGATAGCAAATAAGGGATATTCTTTTTTTACTTCACTCTGTTCTGCTTTACCTGACTGGGATAATGATACTTTATCCTTGCCCCTTCAGTCTGTTTCCTACAGTAAGAACAGACAACATTTTATTTTCTATTTTGACCTTTTATGTGGACCAAACTTCAGAGACAATATGAATGCAATTTTCTTAATACACTTGATTTGTGTTTCAGACTGAAAATCTCTTTCAGACATTCGTAATAAGCTTGATTGTATTCATCTTTTCACTACCAGTTAAACATAGCTTCCACTGAATGAATTGGAAGATCCTAACCAGAATTATCTTAAGATTTTCCCTTCAGACTTTACTCCTTCGTCTTCTTGTTATTCTGAATTAATTTTTCACTGTACCCTTTTTAGATGCAGGATAGCTGCTGGAGATGCAGCTGTTTGCTGGAGAGTTTGCCATCTGTGACAAAAACAAATCCAGAAACATTGAAGAGGAATGGTCAAGGTTAAAAATGACAACTTCTATTCCTTTTTGTTTGGATATGAAGATAACCTACCCACCAGAGCTAGACTTTCCAAGCAGGACAATTCTGATTTCATTCACTTTTACTCATCTATACCATCTTCTTTTCCCCCCACATCCCCCTCCAACAAGATTGATAAGAGTAAGGCTACACAAAGTAAAATGCCTTCTGGTTTCTAAATGCAAAGGCAATTTAAGCCCAGCAACTAGCAATTCATTTGTAAAGTTACATTAGTAGATTACAGCTCCCTTCCCCTGACAAATCCCAAGACACATATAAAATCGTAGAAAACTATTCTATTTCATTAGAAAACACTGAAAGCAAAGAAAAAAAAATACAGATGAACACTGGGCTTTAAGAGGAAGGAGTGGTTTGAAACAATAGGTAGAAAGAAAAGAACCTTAGATGGGTTCATTTTAAATGAACCCTGAGGAAAAATATTTGTGCAATCAAGCAAGTGAATCTTAGAGCACATCCAGCATAAACACACACACACACACACACACACACACACACACACACACACACACACACACACGGTATTTAGGTTTCTTCGGGTATTTCCCCACATCTTAATAGTTGTGGTTTTAAAGTTATAGTGACGTTTCGGCAGAATCTCATCTGCCATCCTAAGGCTTGTGTATTGGGTTTTTTCCTAATCGTGTGTGTCAGGCTTTGGCAGCCATTTCTGTTTATATTTGGTGCTGGCTTCGTGCTTTATTTGAATGTTTTTTTCTTTATTTGATTGGCTGGGAGTCTAGGTCTGTGTTTATTGGTCTTCGAGTTGCTGTGTCCTTGATTAGCTGGCAACACTGTGTTTTGTGTATTGGGGTTTTATAGTGCAGCTTGGTTTCTTGTGAATGGCCGACAATTGTTTATTAGGAAGCTAGGTTTTATTTGGGTAGCTGACCTGGGTGTGTTTGGGTTGGAGGTATTGGGGGGGTGGTCTGTTTGTGTCCAAGTGTTCATTTGGATTGTGGTATAGAGATTTTTTTGTTTGTGAGTGCAGGCTTCCAGATGATTGATAGTCTGGTGGAGTCATCTATTCATACTATTAGGTCTTTTATCAATTTCTATGATTATTCTCAGAAGTCTGTATATGATTGAATCTCTCCGGTGACATGGAAGACTTTTACTACAGAACTTGAAGTTGGCTTTGCCTTCCTTCCCATCAGTTGCTCTCACTCCTGGGAAGATTCCAAACAAAATTTCTAGCAAGCTCCTTTAACTTATTTATGGTACCTGAAGCAAAGCGGAACTGTGTTTGCACAGGGATTTGGCCAAATGTCTCTCATGAGTTTCCTTGAAAAAAGGGGGAAGTCACTAGGTTACAATCACTTATGGTATGCTGCTCTAATGGGGATTTTGGGAGCTTTCCATATTTAAGGTACCAGTTATGGTTTGGTGGTACCACCTAGAAAATAAAACCTGGATCGTTTTGGCTTAGTACGTATGCAAACAGCAGCCAATCATTTAATGAACTTCAAGCAGTGGCAAAGCTGTGATTACAAAGAGGTTCAAACTACTGCTGAAATTGAAGAAACACCACCTTGCCAACTTAACAGGGGTCACAAGGAATACCAAGGAAGTCATCTATTTTTTGCAACTCATTAAAGAAAGACTACAATTATCTTCCTCATTAATGTCCTTACTTAGGATGGCAAGGTTTCTCCCAACTATTTGTCACATTTACTGTCCTCTGTTTAAAATCAATACATAATTTGCATTTAGGGGGAGTATTCATTACATGGTGAGAGGACACCTTTTGTGAATAAAACATGGCTTCTCTTTCTAAGAGTAGGCAAAAATCAAGGATTTAGTAATGACAAAGATGCATTATCTGGCTTCTCCCATCACTTTCTTTTAGAACAAACCAGAGCTATTTATGAAGCGAGTAGCTTAGTCACAGGAAAGCTGAAAGCAGGAGAGTTTGACCTCATTGTATTAGGATGCATAATACTGGCTCTATTACTGGGGGAAATTGTTCACAGTTGTAATGTAATATTGTTCCTCCACAGAAGAGTGAATAGCCATTTTCTAGAAATAATGAGGAGACAGAATTGTGGGAGAGTCCTTGAGAAATTTGGTAAAAAGCATGTTAAAGCTTTCAGAGCCTGAAATTCCTTGCCTCTTTGAACATATCCATGTTCACAGCCCTCATATGCAGACATGTAAATTGATTATGTGCCATCAAGTCATTTTTGACTTTTAGCAACAACTTAGTATTTCTCCATAAAAATCTATTCCTAATTCTCCCAACCACTGCCAGTGTAACGGACTCCATCCACCTTGCTTCTGGTCAATATTGTCTTCTCTATCCTTCTAATTTCCCCAGCATTAGAGCTTTTCAGATAGTTATAACTTCTCATAGTGTGTCTGAACTAAGATAATTTGAGCCCTGTCATTTATGACTTTTGTGGGAGAACTCTGAATTTATTAACTCAATGACACATTGGTTTGTTTTCTTTACTGCCCATGGTATTCTCCAACATCAGGAGTTTTCTCCAAACATAAAAGTTTAAAAGTCCCACCCCCTTCCCCCCCAAAATTGGGTATTACCTGAATGTTAATTTTTTAAAATTCTGTGTATCATTGCATGCATTTAGAGTCTTTAAAGCTTTTTTACAAGTCTATCTTGTGTGATAAAACAATCCTTCATTTGTTTCCCAAATTTCTGTCATAAATTAGAAACACCTTTATACATCATAGATATTTTTTTGGCAATGTCACATGCCAATGATATACCATTTTGGAAAATTTTTCTTTTAAGTTATAATATATTATAAATTTCAGGCCTTTCAGTCACATCTTCCCTCATTGGTCCATCTTTGTATTATAACTTAAATTCTTGGTCCATTTTATCACACACTTTTTAACTTGTTCTTCCAATACCTTGTGTGATTCTGCTCTTTGTGGTTATAAAGACATTTGAATGTCTTTTTCAAACTGTTTATAGCTGCTCTGTCTGTGGTATATTTTTTGACTGCTTGATTTTTTGCTGTTGATGGTTAATCCTGAAAGGCAGAACCTATCCACTACTTCAGAACTTTTTTTTTTTTTGTAATTTTAAAGCTGGTTGTTCTACCTGATGCCAATAATTTAGCTGTTAGTTATAGTTAGCCTTTGGTTTAGATCCATATATAGCTGGGTTGTATTTTCTTGAAAATAATTATATACAATTGTAAGCCCTTTAAAATGTTCACAGCATGTATCTGTCTTTCTCAATTTGCTTAATCTCCTATTTATTCAAGAGGCCATGTATTGGTCTACCATTTCACTATCAGAAACAATTCTAGAAAAACTACCAAATTCTTATAACCTGGTACGGAAATATAAGTAATATTTTTTAAAAAGTGTTATTGGTGGTAGGCAAAAATCTGTACTGGAAATATCATAATAAAATGGAGTCAAATATCACCATACTGAACATATCTGTTTAAACAAATTTGGAAGACAAACATAAGCATTGTATGCAAACAGGGCTCATATTTCCACTTTTGAAAGCTTACATCTGGCTAACAAATACAGAAACTTTTAGGAAATTACTTATTCCAATTTAAGCTCAGCTGACAGTCTAACTAGATCATCATGTGATTTTATTTTATTTTATTAAACAACAAAATAATCCATACTCAATCAAGAGTTTGAACTGGATCAGCTTTTACTGAATCACTGAATCAAATCTTTGTATGTCCCTACAAATAACATTCATGTTTCTATAATCTCATTCTATACATATATAATTTATACTTGCATTGTGACTGGATTAAAAAATTGCAATTCAATTAATAGCATAATTAATAATTTATAAAATAAATGGCAGTTCACAAGATAAAACACAATTTTTAAAATCTTGTTTGAGCATAGGAAAAGAACAGAAGACGAGTAGGAATGTCAATGAGGAAACAGCATGAAACACATTGATTTTTGCTAGCATATGGGAACATGAATCCTCTTGAATACTTTATACAAGTGTTCATAAAATTTCAAATTTGACTAGTTTTGCTATTATCCAAACATTGAATGCACACCTTGTCTTGTAATCCACAATTTAGTTTCCAAGAGAACATCAATTAGTGAAAAGTATTTCCTCAGGTTTTCTGTAAAACCAGTTAATTCTGTTAATATTTGCAGTAGATAGTAGATCCTGAATCCTTACCAATAGAAGCCAAAGAGAAAGCAGTCCTTATCTTCTTCCAAGAGCAACTGACAACTAAGACAGGTAGAAAAATGATCAGCTTTCTTTTTGTTCTCCTAAGTAGCTTTACAATTGATGGGATTCTTTTTTTAATTTATTTTTTTATTTTTAATTATGAGAATATAACACAATACATCCAATTTAGCCTTGTTATACATATATACATTTTATACATTCATCATTTATAATCTCCTTATTTAATATATTAATTACTAATTTATGTAATTATAACTACTAATATTTCAACCTTGTCTTCTGCTATATAACCATTGATAAAATTTATTCCATGTTTTATAATATTTAGATTCTCCTTTGTCTTTTATTTCTAAAGTTAATCTGGTTCTGCACATGCCATAATGTTTCTTATTATTACTGTTTCTGGAGGTATGATTTTATTTTTCCAGTATTGTGCATATATTATTCTAGCCGCCATCAATACATGTACAGTTAGATACATTGTTTCCTTCTTAAATTTTTCTGATATTATTCCTAGGAAAAAAAAATCTGGTTTAAATGAAATACACTTTCCCACCATTTGTTCTATCCATGTTTAAATCAGTCTCTAATATTTTTGTGGGAGATTTTAATGCCATATCAGATAAGAAATTAGATTACAAGAGTGAAAAAAAGAAAAGGATCTAGAAGAATATTGCCCAGAACATTTTTTTTCAAATGACAGAAGTGTTAAATATTCAAGACAATTGGTGGAATTCTTAATGTCATGACAAGTTTGAGTTCACATGATATTGATAAAGCAAACAACTCAATGGGGAAGCAAAGAAACAAAAAGCCAAAGTTAAACAAAGGCTCTTTGGCACAAAAAATAATAATGTATCATAGTGTAAGTGTTGATTGGCACAAAAAATAATAATGTATCATAGTGTAAGTGTTGATTGAAGTTGTCCACTGCCAGCAGTTCAATCCTGACTAGCTTAAGGTTGCCACAGTCTTCCACTCTTCTGAGGTTGGTAAAATGAGAGCCCAGATTGTTGGGAACAATAGGCTGACTGTAAACTGTTTAGAGAGTGCTTTTGAGCACTGTGAAGTGCCATTGCTATTGCTATATTTTTTTCCAGATCAAGGTTAAAACTATCTTTTTAAAATTATTTTCTTTTTTGTATTTGTTTGTGTGTATGCATGTGTATTTTTGTTTAAAACCAGAATCTTTTTGAGTGATTTCCATTCATGCAACAATTTTTAAACAACCACTAGCAACAATCCATCATATTTCTCATCTAGCAAAATTCTCATTCTGGAGGTGTTAATGTTAGTGAGCTTTACATGAAACTGCATGATTGATTAAAAATGGTAATCACATGTTACTGCTTGTAATTATGATTAATATTAGTTTACTGTCTCCGAGCAGAAGTGTTCTTCTTCTCTTTCTCCCCTTCCATTTTGTGTTACACTTTAAGACTTTTTTTTTACAGAGTGAATGAAGGGCAAAGAACTGGATCACTGACATAAAAATTTAGAGAGGTTTTAAGTTCTAAATGAGCAATTCTATATTAATTGTAAAATGCGATTAGTGTATCTAGAGCTGTTTATTTTAAGCAGCTTAGGATGGAAGACAGTTGCTATTATTCCACTGATAAGTCTGTAGCCATTTTAACGTTGGCAATAGTTTTTTACAGAAAAGTGACAGCTAATAATTTTCTTTGTGATATCTTTTCATACTATTTTTAATTTCTTTTGGCACACTTAGATTTTCCAGTAGTGCTCAGCAACGACTTCAAAATGTAAGGAAAGAGTTTCGTTTCCTTTTTTAAAAAAATACTTTTCAAATTAAGAACATTTTACAACAGATGGAGGAATAAAATCCTTCTAACCAAAATAGGCCACTTTCTGGCGTCAAGTGTTTGCAAGAGCAAAGTTTTCACAGGGACATATTTATCTTGTTATGGTTGATGTAGCTCATTTGCACTGGACCTTTTTCAGAGAAACACAGTAGGAATCTGTTGTGGTTCGCCGGCAGCTGGTGTAGACGGCAGTGGAATTAGACAGTGTGGAAGAACGGGGACCAGTCAGGGAGTCTGGAGAGGACTCAGACTCTGCATCTGATGCAGAGATGTGGCTAGAACCATCTGGGAGTGGGGTGTTGTCTTCGGAACCTTTGGAGTCTGGTAGCAGCAAAGCAGAGGACCAGGGGAGTCTGTTCCCAGTGTGCATGTGTGCAGAGCTGCTAGAAAGTGAGAGCAGCTGAAACAAAAGGGGTGACTCAGAATTAACACTGGAAGGTGACTGCCCCTCCCATAAGGGATAAAAGTCAGGCCAAGATGATGAAACCTTTGCAGGAAGCAAAGTAGTTCGATCAGTTCAGAGTCATCGTTGAAGCTTTTTGTACTTTGGTTGGTTTTTCTTGTACTTCGGTTGGTTTCTTTTCTAGTTAATTTGATACTTCTGTTTTTGGTAGCGCTTCACAGAACTGAAAGGTTTATGCTTATCTTGGGGGACTGTTTGAGATTAATTTTGGCTGGAAATGAAAAAAATTCCTAGCATTGCAATAAAATAGGTTTTGTTTTTTAAAACAAGTTTGTGCATAAGTACAATTTATGAAGCCAAACAGTATGCATGAGGGCAGAAGTGGTATGCTGCTGGTTCACACTAGTTTTAGCGATCTGGTAGCGCTGGTCAGCAGTTGGCCCTGCCCACCCACCCCTGCCCTTTCCTGTCTCATATTTTCTTTGTTTGTAGATCAGCTGTTTTACTCACCAGCATTGAAGGTAAGGTAAGTTTTCATGCTTTAATTTCCCCTTTTTAGAATGCTTCATGTGCTCACAAAGTGCGTGCCCACAGAATGGTAGTAAAATATTTTGAATTCCACCACTGCATGAGGGGAGTAAGACAGAACTGATTAAGGGATCAATGGGACCTCAAAGACTGTAGTCCTGTGCAGTTTTAATTTTACTTAGAATAGACCAATTGAAATCAATGAGATTAACTTAAATCTCATTAATTTCACTAGTTCTTCCCTAAGTATAATTAGGTTTGGATTTAGTTCAGATCATCTGAGGAATCAAGTCATGGCCTGGGTGGAAACCTGTCAATCCAATAGGTAGACCAGACCAGGAAATCAACTAGGCTGGTTTCATAGTTGCAAATACCATCCTCACAATGATTACATTAATTCAAGTTTGCTTAGATTCCAATGGAATATTTGAGGAATTGCAGGTCAGAATCATGATGTTGGATTTGCTCTTTGGAGCTAAATAAATAAATCCAGAAAATAAATCCACACCATCTTATCCATGACAGTCTTTCCATGATTCCATTAATCTTTCTATTCTTTCAGCTACCAATGTAGCTGTCATGCCCCTGTCGGAATCTGATTCCAAGGGGGAGGCCAAGCAGCTGACAGGGAATGGGAGTGTGGCTCCATCGGCTGTGGAAGAAACTGGGGAAGGCACAGTCCGGCTGGGCAGAGCAGGGGAGAGGTAGAGCAAGGCAGAGGGAATTCAGAGGAAGATCCAGGCCCATCCCCTTTTCATCCTAGGGCATGCAGGGAGGAACGGAGGAGGGAGCAACATGAGTTGCATGGCTTATGGGGGAGGAAAGGGCCCTGATTCGCTTCATTAGCTGCAGCTGGGAACACAGTGTTTACAAAGAGAATTTGCTTGTTGGAAACAAATTGTGTATTATCTTGTTTTGTTGAGGCTTATCTGGGTTTATGGCATCTTCCCAACTGTGTGTGTTTTGTTGGCCCTTGAAGTCTGCAATCCCTTATCCTGCCCTGCCCAGTTAATTGCTGCAGTGTGGTTTGTGTGAATTTTTAATTACAGTTTATATGTACTTCATTTTCAGACTGAATTTCCTCCACTTGAAGACTTTTCTTGGGAGAGTTTTTTCTCCAGCCGAAGGTAACTGGACATTGGGGGCAAAGTTGGAGGTATTAAAGGGACTTTTCTTACTTATGTGACTGTGTTACCTTTGTGCCACGCCCCGGGTCATCACAGTACCATGAAACAGAACTGTCTCCTCCTCAATAAATGAATTGAGATGAGCTACAATAACAGACACTTTAGAAGTCTAGTTATGCTTCTTACTCATCCTTATACTCCAATGAATTAGAGAAGCATTTACTTCAGTTGCTTCCAAATCTTATTTGTTTCTCAGAGATTAAAAGTTGTTCAGTCTTTTTTTTGTGCATTTCCTGCTTATTTCCACCAAGATCAACTTCCTTATTCTTTGCAAAACCCTGGCAGGCTTCTCCTGGCCCACAGGGCCACTAAGTTCCCATTCTTAAAAATAAAATAACACATATTCTAGAAAATTCCTTGTCCTTAAAATGATGTTCTATAAAACCCTTTCTATTTGTACCTATCATAGGCTCTCTGTAGACTTATATTTTACTCTAGACCTCGACAGTTGTCTCTCCTATGCTATAACAGTTAGTGACCTAATATCTTGCTGGCTAAAAGTGTCTGGGAGAATTCTTTTTTTTTAATGTCAGAATTGATCTCTGTTAAAGCTATGGTGTAAAGCATGCCATTTCAGTGACAGGATTTTTAATACTCAATGGCTGTTGCCATGCAGTTATGTGCTCTTTTGTGTGTATTTTTCTCCAGCACTTTCGTCAGTATCATATCGATTGTAATGTGAATCTAATTTACAAGTGTATTTTATTTTATATCATAGATAAGATACATTTGGAGGAGCAAACCTTTCCAATTATCTCTTTTATCTGGTACATGCAATGCACAAAGAATGCATTCAAGCATTCTCCTGTTATACAAAGCAGAGCTGTCTGTGTTTATGAAACCCATATTTTTCAATATACGATGCCTTCTGCTTTGCCAATCTTCTTGGTTTTATCTCAGCCACCAATCCCCGAATATCCAATTTCACATAGATAAATCACACAAAGTTGTCAGAAGCTGTTGAGGGATGCAATCAGCACCAATAGACTCAAGCCTTACTTTTTGAGGCTGATAATAATTAGGAAGGAAAAGTTTGACTAATTACACCCAGTGATAATGTTTCCTGGTGACAATATGAGTTTTTAGAGGAGATAGTTACGTGCCTTGCTGGTATGGGATTTTGAAGTTTTTTGATAGTAACTTGGACAAAAGGCAGAAGCTCTAGAAAGGGGGCAGTTAAAAATAAACAAAAACTAATAACTATTATTAAAATATATTAAAGAAGAAAATATCTTCCCAACCTGCACACTATAATATAAATCATTAATTAGTTAATTAGTTTAATTAGTTATGAGTACTGCTTTTTGTGGCTAGTTAATGTATAGTTAACTAGTTAACTGCAGAGATTGCTTTGCAATACTTGTTTTGCCTCTTCTCTCTGCTTGATCCATTTTGTGCTTTGAACTAAGAAACAAAAAAAGTTCTGTTATCCTCTTTTGTCATTTGTATCAGGATTTGGAAATCTCTATTTTCAATTTGTGAACCTTTACTTATGATCAAACATTACCCTTAGCAATATTTAAAAAAAGAAATAATGTAAAATAAAAAAGAGACAACATTCAAATTATCAGCAGTTTTCTACAAATATTCTTGTAAATAATTTGAAACAGAACAAGGTTTTCATTTTTCATTTGTTTTAATTAGAATTCTTCAATACAATAAATATATAGAAATATTAAAGGAAAATGAAAAGAAAGAGAAGATAAAAAAGAAGGAAGAAAGAAGTATCCAAGATGGATCCTTGTTTACCAATTCTTGAGTGAAGGTAGCAGTAGATAGTTGTCCATAGACCCCAATGCATTGTGATCTCATGATGAAGCATTCTTTTAGCCCAACCGTCTGCCTAGGCAGGGGCAGAAGCAGCAGCGGTGGCGGGGGCAGAAGCGGCGGCGGGGGCAGCAGCGGCGGCAGGGGCAGAAGTGGCGGCGGCGGCGGGGGCAGCGACGGTGGGGGCAGAAGCAGCAGCAGCAGCGGGGGCAGAAGCGGCGGCGGTGCCGGCAGCAGCAACAGCAGGAGATGGCGCTCTGACAGCGCCCGCCTTTTCTCTTGCTGCTTGGCCTGGCGCTCGCCTCGCGCCTGCCTCTCCTCCTCCTCCTCGCTGGCTGTGGCACGATGGTTGGGGTGGGCACTGGGCCGCATTACGAGGTGACCTGGGCCTCATGCGGCCCGTGGGCCACGGGTTGGACAAGCCTGATCTAGTTGGTCTCTTAGTTGTCCATGATATATTCAGAAGTGTTAACATTCTTTCTATCCTGGGAAGCTGGGATAATCCTGGGTGACTGTGCAAGAATCATATTTTCTTGGGGCATTTTTTTGCTCGTTGCTCTCCTAAACATCCTTTTGCATATTAAGACAGTGCAGCAGGACTTAGGCAGTGGGTGAGCTCTACATCTCCGCTAAAACCTCAGAGAGCTGATGTCAGTTCAGGCAAATAATACATTAATATATGGAGATATAATGTAACTATATATAAATCTTCCTTTATTCAATAGAAAATAATTACACATTCCTTTGTACAATAGAAAAGAAAAAGACAAAGCTAACATTTGAGGGAGAAAGAACTGGAAAGGCAACTGACAGCATGCAATGTTTTAAATTCAATTCAAAGAGTACTTTAGAGCAGGGGTGGGATTCAATTTTCTTGACAACTGGTTCTATGGATGTGGCCTAATTTGTGTGGGGGGGTGGCTTGTTGGTCATGGGACTAGCTGGGCATGGCTTGCATGTAAATATTGAATTTTTAATTTAAAAAATAACAACTTTTACCCAAAGTCAGGCAAAGCGGACAGGCAGATTGAGTTGCTTGCAGAATCACAGATTCACTCACAGATCTACCTTTCTGCAATCTGCTGCCTGAGTCTGTCACATAAAATTTGCTTGCGCAACACAGGTGAGTTGGATGGCATGCATGTGAGATAAGGAGTGACTGGGTGGGGCAGAGAGAGGTGGGTAGAGAGGGGCGGGGCCAGCCAGTGGCGTGATTTGCCAGTTCTCCAAACTGCACAGAATGGTAACAACCAGTTCTGTAGAACTGGTCCAAACTGGTAGAATCCCACCCAAGCTTTAGAGCATACAGGAATACAAAAATGGTACAATTCTGTAACTATAATTCTTAAATTCTGGAATCTACCATCTTTTCCCAGGATCAATCTGGCAGCTTTCTGCACTTGCCATGAAATCTCAGAACATGATTGCTTTAATGATTAAAGGCAAATGCTGCATTTGTGCTCTGCTTTACTCACAAGCCCGTATTTAGAACGTTTACACAATTGTACAAATTCCCCTATGTAAAATACCTGTATACTTCTTTTTCAGCTACACATTTCCTGGATTGATTTTGTTTTTCCTGTTCCAATCCCTTTTAGCTATTGCTTGTTTCTAGGCAATCAGGAAACAGTTCTGGTCTTTATGGTTATCTCCTGTTGTAAAAAGGATGCTATCTGTAATCATTGTTTTATTTTGTTGAGCAAGTAAGGGATTTTCATGAAGCTTCTTATTGGGACAAGAGGAATCACTCCAGGAATGAGGCAAAGCTTTATGGCAAGAATGCACAAAGCTTGGATTTAGTAGATTTATTTCTTCTCCTCCAAATGGACACTGATGTCTAAAGCTTTAGAGTAGTTTTGCTTTGTGGTCTTCTCCAAAAATTCTTACTCCAAATTAAAACCATTATTCTGATTTGATATACAAAGATATTAGCTTAGGAGCCTTTCCTTTCCTTTCCTTTCCTTTCCTTTCCTTTCCTTTCCTTTCC
>NW_020769374.1:5858290-5904981 GCF_900518735.1 Pseudonaja textilis | reverse complement strand
TCCTTTCCTTTCCTTTCCTTTCCTTTCCTTTCCTTTCCTTTCCTTTCTTTTCCTTCCCTTCCCTTCCCTTCCCTTCCTTTCCTTTCCTTTCCTTTCCTTTCCTTTCCTTTCCTTTCCTTTCCTTTCCTTTCTTTTCCTTCCCTTCCCTTCCCTTCCCTTCCCTTCCCTTCCTTTCCTTTCCTTTCCTTTCCTTTCCTTTCCTTTCCTCCCTTCCCCTTCTTGAAGAAGCTTAATCTTTGAAGTTTTATTCCAAGATATCTCCCTCATTCCTGTCTTTCTAGAACTCCAGCTATTTTATTTTAACAGATAGTTGCTTCACACCTGGAAATAAAGAAGACAGACACTACTTGACACTAAATAAACTGTGGATACAGCTTTTATTAACTTGACAATCAAAAGTTGTTCTTTAATGGATGATTTGTCACTGTTCACTAAATGAAGTCTGGAATCAAGATACTCTGCTCCCTAAATCACAACAGCTTTAAGTTTCTGTATGGATAGATTAATCATATTTAGAAAATGTTTCTTTCTTTATTCTTCCCAAACCCTAGAATCTTTCCTAATATGTCTAAAATTGAGCCATTAATAAATCTAGTTTATGTTTCCCATACTACCCCATCAGTCCAGTCTAAATGGAGGATATTACAACTAACAGCAATTAGTGTTGGCAAATCAGTATGGAATAGATGGAGAAAACCTATCACTGTTTAGTTTAAGAAATATATTACTTGATGATGTTCAGGAAACTATTAAATACCTGGCTGTTCTCCCAGTTCTGGTGCAGTGAAGGTTAAACTCCTGCTGTATGGATTTATTTTGGTTATACTGTATGTTGTTTCTACAGCCAGTCATGATTCCCCCCCCGTCCCCACACCTTTTGTATGTGTATGCTTTACATTTAGCGGTGAAGCATCCAGTCATTCGTAGACATAGCAATCTACGCATTGTTAAAAAAGAAATAAATGAAGAGTAAAAGAGCTACTGGGGAAAAATTGAACTGGAAAAGCCAAATAAGCTAGAAGCTGGCCTTAAATATATCTTCAGAGGCTCCACTCTACTTTGACTGTCAGCAAACATTGAATGACAATGACTTTCCAGCATTATAAACATATTTCCCAGTCCTCTCTGGAGACAATAGATTTTGAACCAAATATCTTTTCCACGTTATGTCCCCTCCTCTCTGAATCATAAAAGCAAGCATGATGAAGATGAATTTTAATACACACCATGTTAAGAATTACATATCTAACAGTTATAATCCAATGGAAATATTTACAGTTATAACATTTGTTAACAACATTGTTTGGATCAGCATCTTTTTCAAGACACCAGAGACACTAGAACAGCAAATTAATTTTTTTAAACTAAAGGAATACCCTTTACTATTTACTATTACTAGTTTTTATAGGTATTTGTTACCAATAAATGACTTGATATGCAGATGCTAAGAAATGAGTGGAATAAAGAATTAGAGGTTTCTATATTACCTAAACAATGACAGAGTGTCAATGAATCTCAAATTATGACTTATATGACCAAAAATAATATTTAGATTACATTAGAGCCCATTATGGTCACATAAAAAAGGATTGTCTGAACATTTGGTTGGAGGGGAATAAAGAACTTCCCCTTTAAAACACACATTTTTTTTACAATGTCCTATAGTTAACAAGTTTGGAGAGAAAATAGTGGGCTATATAAATATGATTGTGTCATATTTATGATTGTGTCAAGCTAAAATTTTCAGAGGATAATATTCTCTTGAATTATGTTCCTAGTACATGGATTTTGACACCTGGGCAATGTAAATGGATTTTCGATGCCCTTGTTATGGCTAAAAGATATAATATTGCAGCAACAAAAAGATAAATATACGGCCACTTTGAATATAGTAGCTGATTCAATATATTTTAGTTAACATTCACATCTGCATTGACTTAATGTATAAATTTGGCTATAAAATTAGTGAAGCAAACATCAGTTGATGCAACCTGCAACATGAAGATTTGGCTGATCCTAAAATCATGAACATGAAGATTTGGCTGATCCTAAAATCAGCACAATCTTTATGACTGCTACAAGAAATTTCTGAGGATCCTGGCAATCTTTATTTTTCCTAAAAGGAGGCTGGTATTACACATTTTAAAAGTATTCTTAGAGTCTTATCTGCCCTATGCATCATTTGTCCTCACAGGAAGTGTTCTACACTTTCTGAAATACTGAATTAACTACACTAATGTTTGCTAATGCTTTTGAGAAGGAAACCACCATAGTATAATATGCTTAGAAAAAAAGTTGAAATTATTAGTTCAGCTTCAACTGCAATAATACATGGGCAAACAATAGATACAAACTCAAAGTAAACCTCTCCAAACTCAAATGCAGAAAATACAACTTCAGCAACAGAATGGTCAACGCCTGGAACTCACTACCTGACTCTGTTGTTACATCCTCAAACCCCCAAAACTTTAACCTTAAACTGTCTACCGTGGACCTCACTCTATTCCTAAGAGGTCTGTAAGGGGATGTGCATAAGCACACCAGTGTGCCTATTGTCCCTGTCCTACTGTCCATTTATTCATACTCATTTATTATATATATACTTATACGTGTTTATTCCTATATGTTTATATGTTATGTTCATACTTGTTTTCTCATACATGCTTGACAAGCAAAATAAATAAATAAACTATGATTGTAGTTCACAGAGCTTGCTTTAATTGCTGAGGAAAGCCACTCTAATAGAAATGCAATGCTTATCTAGCATTCTTAACAAGAATTCCATACATCTTATTGAAGTTCTGTCATATAATGAAAAGTCTAAACTCAATTCAGTTGCCTTGCATGTTTATTCATGAAAGTTTGTCTTATTCATTTACTTTATTATTGGTATGCATGTAGGGGAGGGAAGGGGGAATATTTGTTATATATCTGTTATAATTCTGAAATCCACCTTGTGCATAAATGTAATGCTGATTTTCTGAAGCACAGCCTTTTCATGGAAATATAAACATATCCAGCTATAAAATTAATTGGAGGATGTTTCAGTTTCTAAGGGGATTTTTTTTTTTTTTGCAGGAAGGAAAAAATGTCTAGAGGCTAATGGCCACTTCATATAATGAAATTTTGCCATGAATTCTGCTTATTGATCAACCTCAATATGATCACAAGCCAGAATGGTTTTTATATGCTGATTATTCTGAACATAGAATAAAGAGAGTTCCAATTTTTCCTAACTGATAGCCACAATTTACTTTCCCAACTCCTTACAGGATTGGAGAATGCATTGTGTTAATTTAGTAATGCCACCTATTGTAAAAGGAAGGGTAGTTTCCTACTGTCTCTTATTTTAACAATTGTGGGAGTAGGTTTTGTTTACTTACATATTTTATTTGTTAAATTTAGGTACTACCCATCTCACTCACAGAGTTCAAAGTTGAAATAGAATGTGCTCCCATTTTTAATGGGATATGATAAAAATCACATCAGATCAGCCATTTTACATCCAGATCAGTGGTGGGATTCAAATTTTGTTACTACTGATTCTGTGGTTGTGGCTTGGTGGGCATGGCAGGGAAAGGATACTATAAAATCTCCAGTCAGAGGTGGTATTTGCCGGTTCTCTGAACTACTCAAAATTTCAGTTACTGGTTCTCCAGAACTGGTCAGAGCCTGCTGAATACCACCTCTGATCCAGATGTTAGGGTCAAGGAAAGAGTGCTGGGATACTGAATGTGGCCCCTGCCAGCAAACTGCTATCCTTATCAGCACTGTAGCCATGAGTTCAAATGCCAACTAATGTTTCACTCCTCCCAAAAAGTACATTTAAAATCATGTAATTAAAATGACATGTTGCCGACAACAATATTGGGCTTTATTTGGAAGAGTAACTGATGAGAAACTAAGACAAAAGACCAGGAAAGTATTAAGATATGTCTTGCAATAACAACTGGCTAAAGGATGGCGGGCATGTTTTGCTATGCCCACATTTCATAATTGGTTATGTTGTCCTTTGTGGCAGCCTTTTTTAAGTTGGACTGATGTTTTGTAAGAGCAACCATGAGGTCTACAAATTAAAAAAGGTGCAAGTGGTAAAATTGGGAGCATGACATCTAAAAAAATGCATCCTCTTTTAAGACCACAGAGCCAAAAATCTTAAATTTCCCACCTGTCTCAATAGAAGGGAATGAATACAGTGGAACAGAAGTACATGACAACTGAAGCTTTAGCTGACTACATGAGGGACAGACCTCATTTTTTTAAAACTTTAACTGGAATGTGTAGACTTTGGATAATATGAAAATGATACTTTTCTTTCCCCATTCTTTTACTCTCTTGTTACATGTCTAAGTGAATGAGTTTCTGCTAGACCAATTCTTGGGCTCTTTTGACTCTGCAGAACAGAGAGACTTCTAGGAACTGTTGACATTTGCTATTCTCAGATGTTTCATTCTACTGTACAGATGTTGCTTATTAAAAGTTTATGTTGTTTTGAAAGAGAGTTCTACTGTCTTCCTTCCCCAAATTGGATGAAATGAAACACAGCTTGCTGCTTAGGCAACCAGGTAAACTATAACGAAGTCCAAAGATAGGTTTCTGAGTCCCCTCCTTCCTACTGTATTTTATTATCCTTTCCCTTGATCCTAAAACACCCATATTTAGTGCTTAATTATTCAGATGCCAAATTCAGTATCGTCACTAATGTGCAGCCTTGGTTTCAGGAGGTCTCAGCAATCTTTTACTTTTTATAAAGGCTATCAGCATCCCCCATAGAATAACATCACGTCTGATATTGTACACTGTTAATAAACGGAAGTAAAGCTTAGATCAGATTGTCCACAAATGCAGCCAAGGACAGCTTAATACTTATTTTTCTCCACTTGTGCTTGCATTATAACTCCTGAATAAATATTTTCAACTTCCTTTTGTCCGGCTGTCTTTGGAGAAGCAAAAAGTACCATCTCCCTTTTCTGATGCAAAAGACCAAGAAGGAATTTTATTTTTTTTAATGCGAGAACATTTTTTTAATGTTTCTTTCCCATGCTCTTGTCTGGGTTAATGGAATTATTAGTAGTGGATTAGTGTATATCATTTATAAATGCTTGCTTCTTAACTGTCACTTAGTAATATGCAATTGTTATGCACTGAATTAAACATTATTCCATAGTTTCATTCATATGAAAATGTTAGGTCTTTTAATTAATGTGAATTAGAGCCCAATTAGATTTTCATATAATCTGTTTTTGCTGTGCAGTTTAAGTATGTTTCATTCTTTACAAAAGTAGTATTAATTATTTGGAAGGAGGAAAAGCTATGCTGGTGATCATTTTATACAAGCATTTTAAAATATTTTTCTATCATTCCATATAATCTTAATTTCTTTAAAGAAAAATATGCTGTTATCCGTTCACACATATTGACTTTTTTGACTGCTTCTTCATGGATATACTTGCTGTAAAATGTTTTTGATTCTTAATGTTACAGCAGCTTCAGTGCAGATTTACAGGTGACAGTTAAAGTGTGAATCTTTACATGGAGTAAAAAATTAAATTTCAGTCTCCAATTTAGTGTTTTTCTGCAGTTTTGATAATTTTGTCAGTTTTGGTTAGAGTGTTTTAAATGTTCTGCAATATATCTACAACTGTATAAATGGTTGAATATGGCTTTCTCATAGAAAAATGGAGTATAAATGCACAAAATAATCCTGTACATGTTTATACAGAACCATACATACATACATACATACATACATACATACATACATACCAAGGGTGGGTTTCTACCGGTTCTGTCCACCTCTGTAGAACCGGTTCTATGTCTGCTGATGTTTTTGCCCACCCACGTACCTGGGCTCTTACCTGATCTTTATTTCCTGATTTTTCAACTTCAGCTGCCAAACGAGGCACAGCTGCAGTTTAAAAAGCAGGAAAAGAAGGCTGTTTCAAAGGCTGCTTCTCTGCACACAGCTTGCTGATGAGGATTTACAGGCGTGCGGCTCGCAGCGTGCAAGGAAGCACATCATAAATCACCCAACCTTGTAAATCCCGAACCAGTAGTTAACCCTGTCGTATCCCACCCCTGATACATAGGTTCCCCCCCTGCACATATATGCTAGTCATTCCTGATTCTCAGGGGTGGTGCTCATCTCCATTTCTAAGCCAAAGAACCAGCACTGTCCAAAGATGTCTCCATGGTCATGTGGCTGGCATGACTTAAGGCACACAGAATGCTGTTACCTTCCTACCAAAGTGGTCCCTATTTTTCTACTTGCATTTTTACATGCTTTCGAACTGCTAAGTTCGAAGAAGCTGGGACAAGTAACGGGAACTCACTCCATTATGCTGTGCTAGGGATTCAAACTGCCGACCTTTCTGATAGCCAAGCTCAGCATCTCAGCCACTGAGCCATCACATCCCATACATACATCATACATATATACATACATATTTCTAGAAGTCGCATTAAACTCAGGAGAGAATGGATATGTACAGGAAAGAGGTTTATATGAGACAGTATAATTCCTTTCAAAGGTCTTTTTTTTTTGACTTTCTGTCTTCAATCAATGAAAGATTGACCATAGCTGAAAGATGAGTTCCATTGTGACCATTTATTAAAGGCTTCAGGTCGTCTAAGAGACTTCATTCTTCTTGTCAATACTTTATTTTGCACACTGTAATTATAGAGGGAAAAAAGACATCTTACAGTGTGATCCAGCTATGATATGACTGGTAAAACTAGAAAAGGAAATGTGCCAGTAGACCTGAGTATATAAACTCTTCTTAAGGGTATCATTTTCTCAGCTGAGTTTTCCAAATACTATGACTCATATTTATAACAGTTCCAGTGTCTGGGGTCATGTGATAATCTTTTGCGACTTTCTGACAAGCAAAGTCAACAAGGAAGGCAGATTGACTTAACAAACATGTTACTAACTTAACAACAGCAGTGATCCACTTAACAACTGTGGCAAGAAAGGTTATAAAATGGGGCAAAACTCACTTAACAAATGTCTCACTTAGCAACAGAAATGTAAGGCTCAGTTGTGGTTATAAATCAAGGACTACCCATAATATGAGCCTGCCCATTTTTGCTGTGAGTGAAAATTCTGGATTGATTCATCGATTGTTTTCTTGGCTCTCCACAGTATTCTCAATGGCATCAATACCCTTCTTATCCTGCTTCTTCAAAGTCCAATTTTCACTTCTATAGAGTACTAATGCTATTTGCATGCAATTTTAAACATTTCTTTTTTCTATGTGCTTTTTATATTGTTTATGGGTAAGACAAAGAGAATATTTGCATTTCTTCAAAATCCAGCTATAACAAAATACCCCCAGTGTAACATAGAATTAATTGTAAAATCCTAATAAATAAAGCAAATGCATTCATCTGCCCCTACTCTCTCCCCTCTCATGATTCTTGGTTCTAGTGGATGTGGAAGAAAAGTTGTATAGCCTTTGATAGAGCTGGCCTTTGATAGCTGACTGGATAAGTGATAGGATTGATTTAGAGCCCTTGTGGGAAAATACAATATATATATATATTTACAATCATGTTGAATTAATATACTGGAGGATGGAAGAACCTGGAAAGCTGGGGAAAAACTGGAGAAGAACAAGTCAGGTCATAGAATTGTCCTCCTACAAAGAGGAAAAGTGTTTGGGATTATCTAGACTTTCAAATACTCCATAGAATATATTACTTCACTGAGGAAACTACTGCTTTTTAAATGTGTTTGGATTGAATCATGTAGATCAGGGGTGTCAAACTCAATTTCATTGAGGGCCACATCAGGGTTGTGTTTGACCTTGGGATGCCAAGATAGGAGTAGCCAAGGTGGGCACGGCCATCACTCATGTCGGTGCCTGTGATAGCCTGAGCATTCTGCCAGTGAAAATGGGCTCCCGGGTTCCATTTTCTGCTGCAACGGCCTCCTGCAGCCCTCTGCTAGTGAAAACAGAGCTCAGGGGGCCACATGAGGCCTTCCCAAGCTCCATTTTCACTGGCAGAGGCACCGTGGGCTGGTCCTTTGCTGTTTCCAGGGTGGTCCAGCAGGCCAGATCTAAGCACCCCATAGGCTGGATTCAGCCCATGGGCCTTGAGTTTGACACTCCTGATGTAGATGGAATAATAACATTCTACCATTCTACTGTAGCCTAAATTTTCTGGAAGTATCCACAATAAAGAATAAAGAAAAGCAGTGTTTGTGGCATTTCAAACATTCTTTACTACATAAACTTTTGTGAATCACAATCAGTGGTGGGATTCTACAGGTTTTCACCTATTCTCTAGAACCGGTTGTTAACATTCTAAGCTGTTGGGAGAACCGGTTGTTAGAAGAAATTACTGGCCTAATCCTGTAAGGAAGGCAGGAAGGAAACATTCTGGTGTTGCTTACAGAAACTGCCTCTCCGTTAACCCTTATTACATTCTTGGCAGGACTAGACTTCCTGTCTCTGGAACTTCTCTGGAGATTTTTCCCCCCCTCCTTTTCTGGTACTTTGCTTGTGTGGAGTGACCATTCAAAGTTACAATTACAATTCACACTTACGACTATTGCAGCATCCCCACAGTCACGAGAGGCCAGGCGAGGAGATCCATGCCTTGATGTGAATGATGTTGAGTTGGCCACGCCCAGACACATTACCACCAAGCCACGCCCACCAACTAAGCCATGCCCACAGAACCAGTTGTTAAAAAAATTGAATCCCACCCCTCATCACAATCAATATCATTCTGAAGACTGAAATAGCTATCAGTGATTTGTTCTATGTAACTAATTTAACAAGCCAACAAGAGTGGAAAGAGAGGTTGGTAAACAGGAGAAGACCAGAAGAAATTTTTTTTTTATGCATATGGGCACATCTTTACAAATATCTCAGATACTGAAAGGAGGCACTTACAAAGGGAACTGCAAAGATCAAAATAGTTTATTCTAACATGTATTTCTATAACAGAATCAACCTGGCAACTCTGATCTCTGGAGAACTACTCCTTACTTTTTCATACCATATTTTGATCTGTGCTGAGCACTGAACAAAATAAGGCTTTAAAAAATGAACCAAAACTGATGCATGCCAAAAAAAAAAATCATGTTGCAATTCAGATAGTGGTATTTTTAAAGTAACATTTTCTCCACCAATTCAAAGTCAGGCTAGACTTTTTGGGTGTTCAGATAATTTTTTTTCCATTACAGATGTTGCAGAATTAGTAGGGGTTTGAAACAATTATAATGGAAGTTGCATTCATTAATAGCTTGACTATTGAATCCCTATATTGATCAAGATGTATTAGCAATCTTTTTTAATACCTAAGGTGAAGATAAGCTTACATGAACAGTTTTGATGGTAGAAAGCATCCGATTCCTATATCTATTACAATTATCTCCCACTCATTTCCACATCCGTTACAAGACCGGACATTATATTTCCATTTAGAATTTAATTAGTATTTTCATGTGTTAAAAGCATTTCATTTGCATTATCATGTTATAATTCTAACCATAAGAAATGTTATTACATTTGCTATTACTGTCAAGCTCTGTGAAGCTGACAAATGGAGGAAACAGGAATCCCTTGGATTTCTGGAAATATCTTTGTTGCAAATAGGATAACATCCATAATCTTTGGAAATCTGCCAAAAGTCATAGCCAGATGTGCTTCTACCTAGGATAATTAAGGAGAAGTTCCGGTAAGCTTCCACTTCCTCTGGTTCAGGTGTCTCTTTTAAAATGGATCTCCTTCCTTTACTGTGTTCCCAGGGCACTGCAGACGTTCCACTAGAAATGTTGGGGAAGGGAGACTAATGGATAAGCAATTAGAAAAAAACTTAAGCAATTTTGTTTTTATGTATAACAATTACAGCAAGACTACTCTAGGCTCAAAAGTAGAAAGATTCGATACCACCCATAATGGAAACATGGTTGATAAAAATGATGGTGAATTTGTGGAATTGCTAAATTAACCTCTTTGATTAGAGAAGAAAACCAATACATTTATGATGACTATGAATCCCATATACAGTGGAACCTTGGGTCACAAACATTTCTGACCACACCCAAATTGGGTGCCGACCCAAAAATCCACAAAATGTTTGACTCTGGTTGTGAACAAATCCTCAGGTGGCGATCAAACACAGCCACAGCGATTTCCCCTTCTGCACCATTTTTTTTTCCCTACGTGCATGTGCAGTCAGTCTTGCTCCGGTCGCAACCAAATCTGGTTGTGACCGAAGTCCTGGAACGGATTATAATCGTGACCCAAGGTTCTACTGTAATGTTTTCCATAAAACAAAACAAAAATGCAATTATGACATAGTTTGATTATTGGGGGAAAAAAATGAGATAGAAGAGTGAGCTTTTTTTTGTAATCATAGAATAAGGGATAATTTCATAATTGTACAACATTTTCTGCAAAGGAAATAGGAAAACTTCGTTTTTATTCTTTCTTACTGCACTTTTTCTTTTTTTTTCATCACCACTTTTGCTTTTTACTTCTTTGTGAAACTTTTAATAAACACTTTTTTTAAAAAAAGAAGAATGCTAAATGTAGGATTGATAGGAGCATCTGAAAGAAAGCGGGTCAAACAAGGGTGACCAGAACCATATTACTGAAACCCTACTCCTTTGGAGGGGCATCAGATGATCACACAAAGAAGTTGGATGTCAGCATTGCCATTACAGTTGCCTTTCTTACATTTTTCTGTTTTCCCCTGGAAGGCTAAACAAGTATTTTAAAATAAAATACTTTTATATTATGTATAAAATACTTTTTTACATAAAAAGAAAGGTGAACACAGGTATCTTTCCTACCCGGTGCTTTAGCAATTATTATGTACCAATTATTCAATTTCATATTATTCATATAGGCATAGCAAAACTGTACAAAAATAGATGAACTCATATTATAGTACTGGGATATTCTATCATTAGCCTTTACATATTATTTTCAAATTATAGAACCTCTGTTCTAGAATTGTGTATTTTCCTAAGTATTATGTATTATCCATCTCTACCTCCTCCCCTCTCATCTCTATCTCTATTCCATATTCACTATCTAACAAAAGAGTGAAAAGAAGCAGCTGTAAATATTTAAAAACTAATTAGCTGCTGACAATAAAATTCAGTTTAAAAGACTTGGCTTAGAGTTTGAATCTATGAAAGATTCACTAACTGAAAACAAATTTATCTTGATTGATCAGGAAGATACTTATATTATAGCCTGAAATTAAACTTCCAGCATGAAATTGCACAACCAGTTGAGCTAATTCTATTTTATTGTAAGGCCACCATCAAGATAAGCAAGATAAGGTAATTAAATCCCACAGAGCAAGATACGGAGTTCCAGAAATGAAGTAATGAGGCAATAAATCAAACCAGTTGGAAGGATGCCAGGAACTCAGATAACTGCAGCCAAACACAAGATAAACTCAATGTTTGTTCCTGACAAACGTCCCTCCCAATTGGTTCTCCTTTAAACTCCCTTCCCAGTTGTGCCTTGTGAAGGAAATCAGAGCCCTTTCCTCCCTCATAAGACATACAACCCACATTGCTCTCTTCTCTGTTCTTCCTTGCGTGCCCTAAGATGAAGAGGGGGTGGGCCTTGGTCTTCTGAATCCCCCTCTCCCTTGTTCGATCCCTTTCCTGCTCTGCCCAGCCTGATTTTACCCTTCCCCAGTTTCTTCCACAGCCAACGGAGCCTCTCTCCTGCTCCCTGATGGCTGTTCATCTTCCTCCTCGGATTCAGACTCCAACGGGCATGACAGTAAAAGTATATGCAAAAGACCTTTGGAGATGAGGTATATAGATGATGATAGGGAACAAATCAGATAAGAGAGGGTGTGTTCCATAGCTAGATAATAGCAGAGCAAGAAGCTCACATGGGAGCTTCCCTAGCTTATTGGGTAATAAAGGAAACAGTGGGATATTTGTTCTTTGCAATATTCTTGCAATATTCTTTAATGTAGAATTAGCTCATCTGGTGGTGTTTCCTGTTTAGTCTGCTCAGGAAAGCTGACGTGAGTAGACAGGAAGATAGCTTGGTGATTTTGCCGCAGTTCCTGTGTTCCAGTTCTAGGAAGAAGACAAGAGTAAAGTACTTCTGTGATGAGTGTAACACAAAACATAAATAAATGTCATTTAATGCCTCCAACTTGGCCCCATTGTTCAATAATTCTCAGTTGGAGATAAAAATTATTCAAAAATAGTCTTCAAAAGAAAGCAATACAGTCCAAACTTAATGAGCAGACAGAGGTGAAATAAAAAAACCAAAACAAACTACAATGAAGGAATTTCCACAACGGACCAGGATAAATAATTACCAACTTCAAGGAGATAACAAGACATAGTCTGTTGGAAGGATGCCAACCAAGATAACTTAAGCCCAAAATAAAACATGCTTTGCTTCTGGCAATGCTGTGTTTTAACCGTCTCTCTTATATACTATTCTCCCCAGCTGCAACCAATGAGGGGACCATGGCCGCTTCCTCTCTCATAAGCTAAGTTGTTTCCTCCTCCATTCCTCCCTGTGTGTCCTATGATGAAGAGGGGATGGACCAGGTTCTTCCTCTGACTGCCCAGCTGGCCTCTGCCCTATAGTATGTGGACGCAGATAATAAAGTCGAAAAAAGGTGACTTGTGTTTTTTTTTACAGAACTATAGATACATTGAGGCTGGGGGTAACAACGAGTGCTGGGAGGGGAGGGTCTGGGCAAAACGCCCCTTGACATGAGTGATGTCGGGTTGGCCATGCCTATCCAGTCATATGACTACCAAGCCACGCCCACCAAATGAGACACACCCACAGAACGGGTAGTAAAACAATTTGAATTCCATCACTGATTCTGTTCTTCATTTGGTCTTTCTTGTAGGCCAGTTTGGTCTCTCTGGTAGTCAGCTAGCCTTCCTGGCATATTAATTTCAGTGCATTTTCTTCATTGTCCTTCAGGTATTCTTCCAAAGCCTTTTTTTCTTCTTCAACTATCTAATGTACTTGCAACATTCCACACCCACCTATTTGCCTTGGTAGGTAGAGTCTGTCAATGTTGCTGCGAGGATGATGATGATAATGATGATGATGATGATCATCATCATCATCATCATGAGATCATCATCATCATCTTCATCATCTTCATCATTATTTCCCTCAAATGCATAAAGCTCCTGATCATTTCTTCCTTAAATATCTTTTTAAGATATTCCTTTAATATCAAATATAGATCTTAAATAAAGATATTCCTTAAATATCTTCCTTAAATATCTTTTTTTTTTCATTTTCCTTTAAAGATGAGATTCCAATCCTATCTCATCCATTACATTAGAACTAGACTTCTGATCAGGGTTTATATAATTAAGCAAAACCAAGTACACTTCATTCATTAATATATCTTGACCACATTACAGTTCCTGGATCTGTGAAAATAACAAAAATCCTTGCATATCCTCTCCGGTTAATGTATATTCCTAGCTTTTAGGGCAAAAAATGATGCTACAAAAGTAATATGTTTCCAGCATTTACAAATGATTTCATGGGCTGGAACTCTTAGCTGGCCCAAAGCAAGATAATGAATCAAGCTGCAGGAGAACATTGCATTTTATTTACTCAGCCCAGCATGGGATTCTTCTGATTACATACCTTTCAGGTGGGGAAATTATTCTCAGTCACAAATACCTGCACATTGATCGTGCACAACTCATTTCTTTTCCAATGTACACATCAGTGTAACCTTTGCTACCACGTATGGATCATGCTGCCATTACCAGCTACATTATAGCAAACATTGCACAGTCTTTCTTTCAGCTTACCTGAATGTATTCTGTATCTTGGTAAGAAAAAGCAAGGATAAGATGCTAAGTGACAGTTGGTTCTTATTCTTCAGAAAACAAAAACACCAAATCTGTCAACTTATAAATATGTATCAGTTTCTCCAGCGCTCAGAAGTGATGCTATGATCAAAAACGCCTTCCCTGTGTGAACTTATTGCTGCATGTGTTAGTACACAAAATGTTTATCTGCATGGATTATCATCTCCTATTAAAGCTAATGAAGGGTTGTGTACATCACTCTAGGCATCTTCTTAATGAAGCATTTGTGCTTTACTGTAGTGCATGGCATCAAAAAGCAAACTTAGTCTGGCATAATTTCCTTACAAAGAAAAAAAAACTTTCCAAATAGACAGTGGTTTTTAATGAGCTGTGTAAAACATGAGGTAATCTGAAGTTCCCCTCTGGCAAGCGCTAGTCTGGAGCTCAATAAATATCAGCACAAGATATAAAAGCATCAACTCTGGCATGTTACCTTCCTTGTAGCTTTATTTATTTATTTGTTATTGACAGGTAAAGTGGCTGTCATTTTCTCTGGTGCTCATTATACCAACTGAGAAGAACAATACACCAGCATTCAACTTGGCATCGGTAGGCTAAAATCATGCCCTACATTATGCTATTATGCCACTGAAGCCCATCCTAGCGTACTTTGTGGCATAATTTAATTTTAAAAAATTGGAAGTGCCTGTAAGTTGAGGAACTAGAGGTCAAATTTACAAAAAAGCAGCCAGGTAATCACCTGTTTTTTGAGAAAACCAATTATATCTGAAACCCAAAGAAAACATCTTGAAAACTCAAAAAACTTCACATGTTATAAGGTTTAATAAAGATCTTGCCCAGCTGTGTACTTCAATTATCTATACCAAATATAATCAGAAAGTGTGGAAATGCATCATTTTTAGTAACAGAATAAAAATCAAGCCTTCAATTCATACATACAAACTGAGATATGAGCCACAAGCCTCATGAAATTAATAAACTATTCTAAGGTTGGACAAATGGAAGGAAATGATGAAAGCAACCTTGCCTTCAATGTCATTTAGTCTATGTTCACCATGAAATAATTAGCTGTTGAGGAAGCAGATCAATCAAGCAAATGCTGATTCAAATAATTGATTCAATTGTATTTTCGAGAGTTGAGTTAATGTGTTAAAACATGTGTTGTGTTGATAGAATATTTAGTTTTGACTTGATCTCTTTCCAGCTATCTACAAAGAATGGGTTCTGTGTCTTGCCGTTCCTAGATCAATCACTCCCAGATTACCTGTGTATCTTGGACCATTCAAAGATTCCTTCCTGCCTTCAACTGTCCTTTCAATTCTGGTTCCAATAACCAGCCACTCTGGAGAGGAATAATTATTCCAATGTTCTGTAGTCTTGTTCATATTGAAGACCAAAAGGCAGCTTCACCTTTAACTCAAGAAAATAACATGTTCATTAAGGTTAAGGGTTCATTTGCTAGGACCTTTAGCTGAATTGCAAAGTAGTTCAGAAACATTGCTGAATTTTGATAAGGAGAGCATTGCTAAAAATATATATATAACTACAGCGAGGTAAAAATCCTAACAGACCATGACTATTTAGCAGCCTGGTTTAAAGTAGTCAAGAGATATAATTCTGCTCACTTGTCACAGTTACATAGTCAACAATTGTACAAGATATTTGTGTATGTATAAAACAAATCCAACGCTAAAATACGGTTATGGAGACAAGTTTCAGAAACATACTATTTCTTCCAGTGGACTCACTAAAAGTTATAGAAATGTCATCATATCCAATAACTAAGAATAACCATAATGTTAAACCCAGGAGGTTTAAATCATTGCCAAATACTCTGTAATATGAATCTCATATACCTTAATACATACTTCACATAGGAAAATGAGTGGCATATAAATCTGATCAAATAAATAAAAAATAGTGATCCTATGAGTTAGGGAAAAAGCTAAGAAAGACAGAAACGAGATAAGGAAAGATGGCATTGTATTCCTAACCAAAACGTTCTCTCATCTTGCCATTAAGCCACTAGAGGACTCTGTGTGAGCCAACAGATTGTACTAGTGTGGTATGAGAATGGCAGCAGATGTAAATGATGATAAAACAAGATGGTTTGGCAGAAGCACTACCACTGATTATGCATGAATTAAAGGGTTGACATGTTCGATCAAAGAGAAAGCATGAGCAAAGGCAATTCATGTGAGCCGAGGTGGACAGCAGTTGCTGCCACCATGAATTTTGGAAGGCCAAAATGCAACGGCTGGCAGCAGAGTTTGTTTTCACTCTGGAGAGTTTCACACTGATTTAATTTTACAAGAAGAGCTTAAATGAGTTGGACCCAAACAAAGACTAGAGAGAGAAAAAAGAAGGAATACTGATAATAATAAAAACAATGGAGCTTCAGGATTGTAGTCGCACTAAATTGGTACAAAAGCACTCAGAGGCAAAATTGCTCAACCACATTGACTAGAAATCTCAGTCATTTCAACCAAGTTGAAGTTGGCATACTGCTGGGAGAACGTGAATACTGATATCTTCCTCAGAACTCAACAGGGGGATATACAATATCTATATTTAACAATAATAGATCAAACATAAAATACATTCAAAAGAAAAAAAAACTCTATAGATTGGTTTGGATCTTTTAGAAAGAATTGTTTCCAGTTACACTTGAAACCTGGACACTGTGAGTTTTAGTCCTCTAGCACAAAGCCAACTACAGATGACCTTGGGCCGGTCTTTCTCTCTCAGCTCCAGGAAGGCACCAATGGCAAACCACTTCCAAAATTTTGCCAAGAAAGCTGAATTGAGGGCACACAGAGACAGAAATTATGTCATATGTTTTGTGCAGGATTTTAAATCAGATACATTTGAATTTAGAATTTGAATTCTTTTATTGGCCAAATGTGATGGGACATACAGGGAATTTGTCTTGGTGCAAATGCTTTCAGTATACATAAAAGAAATGATACAATTGTCAAGAGTCATAAGGCACAACACTTAATAATAGTTATAGGGTACAATAAGCCATCAAATCATACTAGGAAACAGTCTATATAAATGGTAAGGATACAAGCGACAACGTTACAGTCATACAGTCATAAGTGGGAGGGGATGAGTGATAAGGAGTAATGAGAAGATTAATAGTAATAGTAGTGCAGACTTTGTAAATAGTTGGACAGTGTTGAAGGAATTATTTGTTTAGCAGAGTGATGGCATTCGGGAAAAACTGTTCTTGTGTCTAGTTGTTCTGGTGTGCAGTGCTCAAAAGCGTCGTTTTGAAGGAAGAAGTTGAAACCGTTTATGTCTGGGATGTGGGGTCTGTAAATACTTTCACAGCCCTCTTTTTGACTCGTGTAGTATACAGGTACTCGATGGAAGGGAGTTTGGTAGTAATTGTTTTTTCTGCAGTCCTAATTGTCCTCTGAAGTCTGTGGCTGTCCTGTTGGGTTGCAAAACCAAACCAGACAGTTATAGAGGTACAGATGGCAGACTGAATAGTTCCTTTGTAGAACTGTATCAGCAGCTCCTTGGGCAGTTTCAGCTTTCTGAGCTGGTGCAGAAAGAACATTCTTTGTTGTGCTTTTTTATGATGTTTTTGATGTTAGGTATCCATTTTAGGTCATGTGATATAATAGAACCAAGAAATCTGAAGGTCTCTACTGTTGATACTGTGTTATCTAGTATTGTAAGAGGTGATAGTATGGGAGGATTTCTTCTACATATGGCATCCTATTCTTATTTTAGTCCACCCCAATTTTCTGTGAAGTAAATTGGACTGAAAGAGACTGGCCCAAAACTACTCCATCAATCTCTTTGGCATTACATGGATTATCTGGATTTCTCTGGTATTATTCTGGCAGCTTATCTACAGTAGCATTATGGTACCCCAAACAGTTTGTAACTGTAATGGAATACGGGAAAGAGTTTGGGAGACTGGGAGAAGATATCTTATTGTGGAACTATCAGATAACAGACAGCATAGCCCGCAACTGGGTAGTGGGCAGGAAAGAACACAGAAGGGTCCTTCCCTACATCTTCAGCCTGTAAAACAGGTGGCAGGACAATTGCACTTGTTGACTGACTTCCCAGATTAATATTAGCCTTATTTTTTTATTTATTTACCAAATGGTGATATTGCATTAGCAGGAAACTACTACATTAATACAGAATAGTAGTTTGGCTGCCTTAGACTGGTAGCATTCTTTCGAAGATGCATCACAGGGGATGAACTAGCTCTGCACCAGAAAGAAAAAAGAGCAACTTTCCCACAGCATCATGCAGGACCTTCTCTCTCCACTGAAGTGGCTCTCAAATGGGCATCACATCCAGGAAGGACCAGACTCAGCAAGGATCTGACTGTCTACATCAGTGGCTCCCAAAGGGGTGGTGGGATGCCTTGGGGGGGGGCGCTAAGAGGCAAGCAGGCTGGCAGGGGGGCGCTAAGAGGTGGCAGGGGGGCGCTGGAGGTGGCCCCCTCTCAGGGCGCAATTCAGGGGTGGGATTTTGCAGGTAGCTTGGCCAAACTCCTCGCCTTGGGAGTCAAAGCACTGAAGTGTGAGCGACGTGGGAAACTTTGGCCGGGGTCTCAAGAGGAGAGTGACTCTGGCTGCTTTTTCCGCTGACAGGTGGCCAAGATATCTGCAAACTGTCAAGCGCTCCTCAAGAGAGATGATTTCGCAGATAGCTGGCCGAACTCCTGTGCAAAGGGGAGCACAACGTTGTTGCACCTCACTAACATGGGGGGTGGGGGGCACTGAGGATGAGTTTGTAGCACCAAAGGAGTGGTGGACTGAAAAAGTTTGGGAACCACTGGTCTACATGAAGTGCCAATTCATCTTCCCACTGAAATGGTACTTATTTAACTACTTGCATGAAACATGCTTTCGAATTGCTTGATGGGCAGAAGCCAAGACAGGTGATGGGAGTTCACTCCACCATATGGTGCTAGGACTCAAACTGCTGGAGCAAAGACGATCTTCGGCGTCATTAAGCCACTGTGCCACTGGCCCTCTTATCAGTTTTACTAAATAGACCGGATAGGAAACATGGCCAAATAAGTTAATTCTACTTTATAATGGTACATTAAGACAATCTTACAAGTCAAATAACTTTTGTCAGGGTGAAACTTATTTAAATCAAATTACCCGAACAGAGTTTTTGCACAGCCATAAACAAGGAGATGGAGTTTCTGCATGCTTAGATTAAATGGGGATAATATTTGTGAAGTTGTTGCTATTTTGACATTTATATATTTATCAAAGCAGAACACCTGCTTGGAGAGGATCGAGCTGAAGTTCAGCGCTTTTATCTTAAAAGCATATAATTAATTCTACAGCAAGATTTTAAAGATAATACCTCATTGTTATATTTTGCATGAGTTCTAAATGAACAGAAGCAATACCAAAGGCTAGTACAAAAGCAGATTAGAGAGAGAGAATGTGTTCTGCTTTATCCCAATGTGCTTCCGACACTTACAACTTTACAATCTGTAGCTATCTAACACAATGGCAAGGCATCTGACTATAATTGAAAAACTTCTCCATGGATGTCAAAACAGAAATAAATGGCTTGGGGATCATTTAAAGGGATCATTTTATAAAAGGTATTCTGAAACATCAGATGTGTATTACAAAAAAAACCATGAATCCAATAGAAAAAGTTAAAATTATTTGCATAATAGGCAAAGTTATTTTGGTAGATTCTACAAAGAAGGCAGATCTCTTTGTCCTTACTAAACCAAACTTACTCCAATGGCACCTCTGCTATAATACAACTGGTGTCTGCTCTATCACATTTCCGTCAAGGATGGTTTGGTTTCCTGGGAGTTGAAGCGTAATGTCTTTCAGTTGTTTTATGGATGATAAATTCCTACACATTCAGGTGTGTCATTTTAAATGTTTTTGCAAATATTGGGGAAAGTATGCTTGTTTCCCATTTGATAAATTCCTTTCTGTATCTGCTCAGTCAGTGGCACACACATTACTGTAGTGGTCTTTCTAAAGGAACAGACAATATTTATTTGTGACAATTCTTAGCAAATATCCAAGTAAAGCAAACACCATTGTATCAACTTTTATCCTTGTTCCCTATAAGATGACAAAAATTGTTCATGGCGTAATGGCTATTAGGAAACAAAAGGTTTCTTAAGTGATATAAAAGTAAATATATACAGTTAGATTTAACTTGACTTTTTATTCTCCCATTTCAGTGAATGTTAAGCATTCTTCTACACCTTTGATTTTGGCCTATATTTAAAAAAACAACACCAAATCTATATGTTACCATTAGTTTATTAAAATTATACTCTAGATTACTTAATCAGACTATTTCATTTGTTTCATTTTTTGTTGTCTCATGTATGCTATCACAGTAATTTCATAATGATGTTAGATACAACTTTTAGAGTTACACTTCAGTATTAAAATGGTATAATTTGTTGCTATTTATTATTCTGTATCTTAACTTCTTATTCCTCAGCTAGCTATTATGGTAGCAATTAATTTCTTATATAGTGAATATATGAAAAGATAATAATAGAGATGATCAGCTAATTTTAGATTATTTTTGTTTTATTTATGCTCCTTGGATTTTATTAGCTGTACTCTATACATGTTCAACATATTACCATATTGTAATCTTTACAGTTTTAATAGCAATAGTAATCATTGTTTTAATAACAATAGTACAGTTAAGCTTTGATCTTAGTGTTATAAAGTTTTAAACTTTTCTTCAAGTAATCCCTATTATATTTCTCTAAATCTGTTATTCTATACTTTAAAATCTTAATATTGGAATGCTGGTAATTTCTGTATATCTGTAACACTTTCCTGACCTAAATATTGATAACAGTGATGATGAGTGGTGGATACTGAATATTTCCTTGCATAGCTAAGCCCTTAAAAAATGTCTTAGAGGAGATAGATTGTACCACTTTTTGTCTCTGCCTTAAATATAAGGGTATCCAGAATTTTCTTTCTTTCTTTCTTTCTTTCTTTCTTTCTTTCTTTCTTTCTTTCTTTCTTTCTTTCTTTCTTTCTTTCTTTCTTTCTTTCTTTCTTTCTTTCTTCTCACCATTCATTATATTTGCAGCTGGATGGCAAGAGGAAACAGTAGCAACAGCAGCAAACTTTAGTGTATATCGGCCAATGGGAGAACAAGAGGACAAGTCATTGCAGAGCCCATTTCTCTGCATGCAGTCACTCAGATCACACTGACTTGATGAGCTGACATGTTTGGTCAAGGTGAAAAACACTTGCAAATTCAGGCAAGCCAAGAAGGCCAGCTACATTTCCATGCAGGTTGTTGGCAGCAATTGCTTGCGGCAATATCATTCCTCATCCCAGGTGCCCTTGCCGTCACTCCTCAACAACAATAGAGAAAATGAAAGTCAACTTAGAGATGTCAGCAACAGCAAAATGAACTTTCCAAAGGAAAGTGGAACCTGCTCACTTCCTGTTAAGTTTGAGCAATGAGAGGCTGAACCAGAGCATGAGTGCAACAGTACTTTATTTACAAATAAAGGGCTGACCGTGCTTGCCAAGCCTGGAACTGGCTCGCAGCAATCAGCGGCCAGTTGGACCCCGCAGCCTGCTTTTATAGCTGGCTGCTGTGGAGAACTGACCAATGGGAATGGGGGAAATAACGCCCACACAAGTGAGTGGACCTGAGTGAGAACTCCTAGAGTCCTCAGGACATAACACCCCTTCCCCCCAGATGCGAACACGCATAGTCCTTGAGGTAGATGGGGGGTTTGTGTTGGCGCCCGGAGCGGCGCAACTCGGGAACATTGTCTGACTGTTCGGCATCAGTCTGTGATGGTTGAGCGGGCATAGTGTCACCAACACTCTCTCTGGACTGGACATCCTTGGAAACCACCGGGTTGGTTTCTGGAGTCAAACTCTCGTGGGTTGGATCCAGTTGATCAACTCTCTGGGCGCTGTTGTCCGGGTTTGGGCTGACCGGAACGACCGCTGGCGCAGACTGGTCACTGGGTGCGATGTGGCTGGGTGGCGGATGGGACGGTTCCCCTTCGACTGGAGACTCTGGATCCTTGTTTGCGAGGTTGCTGAGGCGCCTTCTGAGTTGGTCTATGTGTCTCCTCCAGACGCGACCGTCCTCCAGCCTGACTCTATATGATCTCGGCCGGGTGACGGCGATGACTTCGCCCGGAATCCAAAGTGGGTCCCCAGCGAAATTCCTGGCGAATATCGGCTCCTGTAACATAAAATGTCTAATGCCCGAAGTGGAAGCGAGGGGAGAGTCAGGGCAGTATTGTGGGTGCAGTCTATCCAATACAGTCCTCAGGCGTCGGCCCATCAGAAGTTCCGCTGGGGACTTATTGGTGACTGCACAGGGGGTTGAATGCTGGCTCATCAGGAACTGTGAGAGTTTGTGGTGCCAGTCATCTCTGCCAAACCTAGCGAGGGCCTCTTTGGTGGTCCTGACGGCCCTTTCAGCCAACCCATTACTCGCAGAGTGGAATGGGGCTGTTAAAATGTGGCGAATGCCTAGGTTGGCTGCAAAACGACTGAATTCTACTGATGCGAACTGTGGGCCATTATCGGAGACCAAGGAGTCGGGTAGTCCATGGGTAACGAACAGGCGCGTTAACACGTTGGTGATTGCTAGTGTGGTTGTTGTGGATAGCTGCGCCACGTCTATCCACTTGGAATAAGCGTCCACGACCACTAGGAACATCTTTCCATGCACGGGGCCGGCCAGATCAATATGGATTCTCGACCAAGGGGCGCTGGCGCTCTCCCATCTGGTAGGAGTGGCGATGGGGGGAGCAGGACGGGATTCCTGGCAAATGCTGCAGGAACTTACCCACTTGACAATGTCCTCGTCTAGACCCGGCCACCATACGTAGCTGCGTGCCAACGCCTTCATTCTCACAATGCCGGGGTGTCCCTCATGCAACGCCTCCAGGACTCGGGTACGCAGCGAGGTCGGAATGATCACTCGAGTGCCCCACAGTAGACAACCCTGCAAACTGGACAGCTCCTGCATGCGAGTCTTAAAGGGTGCGAATTTGTTATCAACATTGCCTCCCGGCCACCCCCTCCTCACCCAGTCGAGCACCTGGGCGAGCGTTTGGTCTGCCTTGGTTTTGGCGGCGATGTCAAGGGCGGTGATGGGCAGGTCCAACTGGGTGATTTCAAAAATGGCATTGACAGGAGCTGGGTCTTCAGCCGGAGCAGGTAAGGGGCAGCGACTGAGTGCGTCAGCGTGGGATAGAGTTTTGCCCGGGCGGTGGATAAGTTTGTATGAGTAGGCCGCTAGAAAAAGCGTCCACCGTGTCATCCGAGGGGAGAGGACTTGAGGTGTCTGCTTGTCGCCGGCCAGTAGGCCCAGGAGGGGTTTATGGTCGGTGACCAGTTCGAAAAAGTGGCCAAAAAGGAATTCGTGAAACTTTTTCACGGCTGCAACAGCTGCTAGGGCTTCCTTGTCTATTTGGCTGTAATTTCGCTCCGTGGCCGAGAGCGTCCTGGAGAAAAAGGCGATGGGGGCCTCGGCGCCATTGGCGAGTCGGTGACTAAGGACTGCCCCAATTCCAAAAGGGGATGCGTCTGCTGCCAGTACTAAAGGAAGGTTGGGGTCGAATTGGATGAGCACTGCCTCTGACGTAAGTAGTGATTTGACGGCGTTAAACGCCTGGTCTTCTTTGTGCCCCCAGTGCCACGGTGACTTTTTGTCTAGTAATCTGTGTAGGGGTTCGGCTACTGAGGCTTTATGGGGCAAGAAGGATGCATAAAAGTTTAGGAGTCCCAAGAAAGCTTGTAGCTCCGTTTTGGAGGTTGGTGTGGGAGCTTCATGGATCGCCCTGACCTTGGACTCCAGGGGGTGAATGCCAGAGGCATCAATTTTATAACCCAGAAAGTCCACCTGTCTAGTGGCAATGGCGCATTTTTCTTTTTTTAACTTGAGGCCATGCTGTCTGAACCTCTCTAACACTGCTCGCACTCTCTGGAAGAGTTGGGGTCTGTCCCTGGCCGAGACCAAGATGTCGTCGAAGTAGGGTACTACACCAGGGAGGCCCTGTAAAATCCGCTCCATGAGGGATTGAAAAATGCCCGGGGCAACACTTACGCCAAATTGGAGACGCTTGCATCGGAAGGCACCCCTGTGAGTGACGATGGTCTGAAGTTCCGCTGTTTGGTTATCAACAGGGAATTGTTGATATGCTTGAGACATGTCCAATTTAGCAAAAATACTGCCCGGTTCGAATGTATGCAATAAATGCTGAATGACGGGCACAGGATAGGCGCTAACTTGTAAATATTTATTGATTGTTGTCTTGTAATCCGAGCAAATTCTCAGGCTACCATCTTTTTTTAGGGGTGTGACAATGGGCGTCTCCCACTTGGCGAAATCTGTTGGCTCAATGACCCCTTGTTTTAGTAGTTTATCCAATTCAGCGTCTAGTTTTGGTCAAATAGCAAATGTAACTCTACGTGGTTTTAATCTGATTGGGGCTGCCTGGGGGTCAACGGTGAACGAGATGGGGGTTCCATTATAACACCCCAGCTCCTCGCTGAACACATCTGCGTAGTCAGCGAATAAGGAGTCAGTGTCTGAGGTTGAGACAGCATGGACTCCTGTTAACCCTAGGCCGAGGTGGGGAAACCAATCGAGCCCCAATAAGGTGGGTAGATTGCCGTTAACTACCACTAGAGGTAGGTGGCCTTTAAAAGCTCTAAAACTGACAAAGAACTTGCCTCTGCCGATCACGGGAATGGCCTTCCCCTGGTAGTCCTTCAGACCGAACTGGCATCTCTGGAGCCGGGTAGTAGATAGGCTGGGGTGGAGTCTCTTGAGGGTGTTCCACGAGATTATTGAGAGCGCTGACCCTGTGTCAACCTCCATGTGGCACGGTTTACCTTCTAGGGAAACGGAGAGAGAAATTTTACTAACAGAGTGGCAAGTACGCCTGGCAAGGCGGTGCGTGCGACAGTTTAATACTTGCCTCTGTGGTCCCGAGTGCGAGGACGGGGGTCTTTGTGCAGCGCTTTGGGGGGCTTGGCAGACTCTCGCAATGTGCCCCCTCTTATGGCAGTTGTTGCAAACGGCTCCTTTAAACTTGCAGGTGGCCCTTTGATGTGATCCCCCACAGGCTAGGCACAGGGTGATGTGCTTGGGTGGACCGGTGTATTCTTGTTTGGCCCCTACCTGCGACCGTCTGTCATTGGTGAGGCGATGGACATCGTTCTCATCGTTGTGGCCTTCCTCCGCTTCCACCTCTTCGGAATGGACTGGGAACGCTGCTAGCTTGGCGCTTGGGCCCTGAATTTCGGTGGCTGAGTTCGTAGCTAGCTCGGCTGCTAGGGCCTCCTCTACCGCTTGCGCGAGGTTGAGGTCTTTCTTAGCTAGCAGTCGCCTCTGTAGGTTGAGATCCTTGACCCCACAAACCAATTGATCGAGGAGCATGTCCTCTAGGTATGTTCCAAACCCGCAGTGCAGGGCTGCTGTTCTGAGGGCGGCCATATATTGGTTGATGGTCTCCTTACTAGATTGCTTCCTCATTCGGAACGTGAACCTCCTGGCGATTTGTGACGGTCTGGGAGCGTAGTGGTTTGTGAGGATCTCAAGGAACTCGGACCACGGAACGTTTTTCAATTCTCTCGGCGCTACGAGTGCTGCGGCGGTATCGTAAACGGTGGCTCCGCAGTAGATTAGGAAATAGGATTTTTTCCGATGCTCTCCCGCATCCGACAGGCCGACCGCATCGATGTAATGATTGAAACGGTTCTTATACGATTCCCACTTCTCTTCGTCTGGTTTAAACGCCGGGAATACTGGATTGGAACTCATGGTGCTGGAACGGCTGGGCTACCTGCGGGAGAAATCTCTCTGGGACTACGAACGCTCGTGAGTTACAAGTGATATCAGCTCTGGAGAGGTTTTTTGCTACCCTCTCTTTCTCTCTCTCTGGGTTACCACGTTGGCTGCTAGCCGTTGGAGGTGTCTTGATTCGCGCCAAAAAAGTGGGCGTTAGTGACTCTCTACAGCGCTGTGCTGTGATTCCTACTGGCCCGAAATTCAAATGACACCCGTTTGAATTTCGCGCCAAATGCAGAGCGGCTGCGGCTCGCAGCGCTTCACTTTCCCCGTAGCAAGGCTAACAAGCGGCTACAGACGCTTCTAACTATTTGACTCAGACCGCTTTCTCTGGCTGCGGATCTGCGTTTGCTCTTTTTGATCGCTCGTTTCGCTAGCTGACCGCTCTCTCTGGCTGCGGATCAGCGTTTCCCCTGTTGCCAACCTATCGCTCTCTCTGGGCTGTAGATCGGTGGCTAGTGACTCAGCGGTTGCAAGGTGCTTCTGGTAGCCATCCCATCCTCGTCGCCAGTGTTAAGTTTGAGCAATGAGAGGCTGAACCAGAGCATGAGTGCAACAGTACTTTATTTACAAATAAAGGGCTGACCGTGCTTGCCAAGCCTGGAACTGGCTCGCAGCAATCAGCGGCCAGTTGGACCCCGTAGCCTGCTTTTATAGCTGGCTGCTGTGGAGAACTGACCAATGGGAATGGGGGAAATAACGCCCACACAAGTGAGTGGACCTGAGTGAGAACTCCTAGAGTCCTCAGGACATAACACTTCCTATAAAATCCCTTGCATTAAAGTGCAACTAATATAATCAAATCACTGGAGGTTTTCAATAATAGACTGGACAACCATTTGACCAGGATGATATAAGGACTCCTGTCTTCAGCAGGGAGTTGGACTAAAAGACTTCCAAGGTCCTTTCCTGCTCTATGATTCTGTGGTTCTATATACAAATGTATGAAGCTAGTAATGTCTCAATCTAGACAGCAATTGCAGGATCTATTCATTATTTTACACAACAGAACACAAGACTGCGTAGTACAAGGGTCTGCAAGATTGGAAAGTTTAAGACTTGTGGATTTCAACTCCCAGAATTCCTGAGCTAACATGACTGGAGGAGGAATTATGGGAGTTGAAGTCCACAAGTTTTAAAGCTGTCAAGTTTGAAGACCCCTGGCGTAATAGATATTATTATTTCCTTGCTGAAGGTAGCATGTATTCATTTATGAATATAAATCTCCATTAACTACACTGGTTAAATTGATGGATTGGGTTAGGTTCAAGTACATCTTCAGGCATGGTTTTGGTATGGTTACTTTTTAAAAAAGAAATAGATCACTTTCTATAGATTTCTATCACTATTTCTATTTTTAGGGGAAATAGGAGGACGGAGGGCTAAAGACTGTCTTGAGTATCTGAAGAAAAACAAAATGGAGAGAGAAAGAGGCAGAGGGAGAGTTTAGGAGACATGTTTTTCATAATGTAGGAAGAAGGCTAAGGGGAACTTGCAGCCCTCAGCTTTGTTTTATGGAACCACTATTTTCACTTCAATAACACTCTAAGAAAGCAAATAATTCTAGCCAGTGGACAGAAAATGGACTGTTCCTTGGCAGTCTCATTTGAGGAGAAAAGCATGCCAGGCTGGAAAGGGAGATATACAACCTCAACTATATTTAATTTTGGCTCTACCTATTACTTGGCTTGCAGTTCAGTTCAAAAGAACATAGCTCTTCCGAATGATAAGACTGTCATGAGAATCACTTAGGTCTATGCAGAGATAAGTAAGAAAGAAGTTTTGTTATTTTTTCCTTTTTCTTAATGGAATAGTTTCAGTGATTCATCACCATATAGATTTAAAACCTACCTTGAAAGTGATGGGGTGGTGCATATCACTATTTCAATTTTAATTTGTCTCTGGATGCACTTTTAGGGAAGATAGCAAACTTAAGATAGCTTCATGGAAAGTGGAGCTGACATTTGCAGCCAAAAATAGGGAGCTGATAAGTAGATTGAGTAGATGGTTCCCCTCAGTCCTCTCTGGATAAAGAGAGGAAGTGAGATCTTTCAAGCTGTTGTCCTTTATGGTTGCTACTCATGAGGAAACTGCAGAACACTAGTCTCTGGAGATGGGTGAAACAGGAGCTGAGGGAATGTGCCGTAATTGCTTCAGCTGCAAATGGAGCCTTTTTAAAGGACATTAAGTCCACACTTTCCTTGCTAGCCTTCTGAAATTGCCCATTAACTTCTTCAAAGAAGACACTTGCAAAGACAGACAAGACTGTAACCACCAGATGAATGCTTTCAATCCTTAATATAAGAAAATATAAAGCTGTATCTTTATAATTTTTAAGAATTTAAAATAAGCAGCAAAATAATATTTGGACTATAAAAAAGTTTTGAACAAATGAAGAGCTCAGAAAAGCTCTTTTCTGGATATTACGTCTTTGAAATTCATCTTAATAAATAAATGCATATTTATGGTAAATATTGTTTTTCATATTGGAGACATAACCGGCCAAGTAATTTGTAATCACATTCAGAGATATATTTGAAGAATTGCACTGGGAACCACATCAGGAACTGCACTGGGAATCAATTATGTCAGCTGTCTTCTGTCTTCTTGACACCAGCCTGTTTCCAGAAGAAGACGATGCCTCAGAAAAAAGATATAGAACAAATTCTACCTGAGAATAACATGGGAAAGAATGTGAATTTATTGTCAAATCTAAAAAAATTAATAGTTGGATGAAGCTTTCAAAATTAGGAAGGAAATAGGACTGACAATCTCAGAGAATAATTGGAAGAATTTCTTTTTAAAAGTGGCTGTTTAATGTAGTGAATAAATTTCTGACAAGAACCAATAACTATCTGAATGGATTGAAGAACAAGATTGGTGTTTTTGTAAAATGAAGGAACAAAAAGTGGGTTTATCTGACTTTCATTAAAATGGGACATGTTGATATGGTTCCTTTTGGATTTATTGATATATGGACTGGAAAGATATGTATTGGATTGGCTTACATTTAATATGGTGTTTAAGCTATTTCCTCTATAATTATTTTAAATAATTTGACAGCATGTATTTAACTTACTTTTTTTAACTTAAAACTTTTTTTTTAAAGCAAAGAACTATAGGCATTTATAATAGAAAAAACGTTGTATATTGAGTTTGTTTTAGTTAACATAGCATTTAAGCTTTTTTCCTCTCTACAATTAATCTAAAAGTAATGGCAATTTGTCAGTTTGTGTTGTTGTTTTTTTTTTAAAAAAAGAAATGGTCCCTCTTTGTCATGTTATTTTAATTTTTTGTTTATATTATGATACTAGGGCTTTTTAAATATGGTTTTGCTTGCAGCTAAGAATTGAATATGGAATGTTGAATTTTACATATGTTAATTAATATTATTTTTTTAGGGTTCTGTTTGGGCTTTTTGCTGACACCTGGCTGGAAGAAGATATTGCTCATTGGATTTGCCTATGCTTAAGAGATGAGTTATAGAATGAGGAATTTTATATCTGTTAATTAAAAGGAGGTGAAGATATTGTGAAATCGTTTATACTTGTAATAAGGGTGGGAAGTTGCTTTCTTAGGGTTTTTTCTTTTTCTTTAATGTTTTCTTTTTGCTCGTTTTTTATTTTCTAGTTTACATTATCTTTTATTTTCATAACTAAAGCTTTAAATAAAAATCATTACAAAAACAAAACTGTCTTTTTTTCCCCTTTTAAATAATTATATCTTTGAGCTGCAAGAACCTATTTTATTTAGCTACTCAATTCTGTCTCTAATTCATGCATTCTGGAAGTATTTTATTCCCCATCCCTGTCCAGCTGTATTAAGGTCAATAACGCTACCTAGATACATACAAAAGACACTGTGTCGCTTTAAAAATAATAATACATATTTATAAAGTTTTTTTTTATGCCCTTAGGCTTCTGGATGTCTTTCTTTGTCTTTTATACAATCTCAGAATTTCCATCCATTGGGTCTTCTTTATATATTTATTTATGTTTCCACTTCACTAACTTTACTTCCAAAGCTCCCATTACACTGGTGACATTCAATGACTGCTTTTGCCTTGTGTTTTCTGGATAATTAAATTGGCCAGGGATATTGTTTGGCATAGTTAAGTAATGGCATGCAATTTAGCAGTAGTTTGTGTCCGCTTCACCATTTTGTTTTTAAAATATGGATACAATGGAATCAGGGAAGACTAGATATATCATTGTTCCACACAGTGAGGCAATCTAAGCATGAATGTTCAGGTGAATGTTCAGCCTTCTAACACTTCCTGATCTCAGAGCCATCTCAACCAACATAGTATATTCTGAGGGATAGTGCAGACTGTAATTAAACTGTATTTGATTCAGACAGTTATATTTGGAACTCTGAGAGAGTCTGAGAAATATTCTGAAGTATTTGGTTGCATATTGCTGCATATAAGCTGTCTTATCTGAGCTCTGCTCATTTTATTCTCCTTACGAGTAGAACCTCTGTGTCAAAATAGGACCATGCCTTCACCTTGGTATTTCAGTTGTCTTCACCTTGGTCTATATCCTATAGGTCAGGAATGCTCCCAAGATAGCCTAGCCTCTCTTGAGCATCTCCAAAAGAGTGATGGATTTCAACTGTTAATGTGACAATAGGAAAAAAAACCCAATAATTTTACAACCGTGTCTGGAGGAGACCATCAGTAGACTTTTGAATAGATGGAAAGTTTTCTTAAAAAATCATAGCAAGGAGCAGTGGCAGATTATTCTCATATAATATCAGCAAAATAAAAATTATCTTTAAAAAAATATTTTTCAACTCTTGTAAGGGAAAAATGGCATTGCTCAAAATCTGTTCCTCTCAGATATTGAATTAATAAAAACTATTTAACTGGCTTCATTTAAAAATAATTCAAAACATCTCAAAAGTAAGAACAACAACCTAGGATGCTGACAGCAACCTGTTAACTTGTAAAATATTTCCATGCCTGTATCCAAGTTGCCATAAGAAAGTGTGTGTGGTGTGTGTGTGTGTGTGTGTGTGTGTGTGTGTGTGAATAAATTCTTTGCTGGGGCAAAAGCTCCAGTAATTTAGCTACAATCTTTTTGAGATAAGGTCAGAATGTGCTTCTGAATCCATTAGATTGTAGCTAAATTACTGGAGCATTTGTCCCCCAAATTCTTTAACTGGAGAATGTGATTGATGACACCCAGGCCCTGAACATGCTTAATTGGAGAATCTGATTTATGACACACCCAGGGGGAGGGGGAAACAGGGTCACAGGTGACTATAAATTACATATGCCAGAGTTGGCTTCATACAGGTCATGCCAGTATGTCACTACTAATAAATTCTTTGAAGTTTTTTGAAGTTTGGCTCAAGGCTCATGATTTAATTATGGCTATCACTGGACTCCTGACACAACCCATATCAATCATCAGCGCCAGTTAATTATATTTATGATACATTTTTAAATGTTCAGTTGACTTGAGTTTCATGTTTAATGAATAAAAGAAACAACAACAGTAATAATTTGTCCATAATTGTGTGGGAGGGGATTGTGATGTTATGATTAAGAATTATGCTGGCAGCAGCGTATTGCCTATCAGACATATCTTAGTGGAGCAATCAGATTAAATGTATCCATCAGCGCATTTAATATGATGACCAAACTGAAATAGAATTCTACTAATGGATCAGACATTGATGGTGTCAACAAAAACCACATCAGATGTGAGAAATCCTTGGTATCTGTTGGCAAGTTGGCAGGAAACAGAAGGTATGACTGGGAAACCAGGGTCTAAGCCATGTAGGATTACTGAAAGAACAACCACCACAGACCAAATAATGATATACTGTGTTGGAAAATCACACCAAACAATGGTATACTGTGTCAGAAAATCACATCCTGCTATTATAAATTAGAACCAAGAAAGTGGGTGCAATTAAAGCAAATGTTGGAACATTGGAACATTATCCAGACTCAGCTATCACATTTGATGACCCAACTATGGATGAACTATGATTAACAGATCAAATGAGATTCATTACCAGAAATAAAATATTCAGGGATACAGAACTGAAATAGGCTCAGAAAAATTGTGAAAATGGAAGACAAGTAAACAACAGCAGAACAGTAGAAGAAATATATATAACAACAATTTCAAGTATGGAAGTAAAAGCTGATATAAACTACAGAAATGACAACTTAGAATAAATAATAACAAGAGAGCCAACAGAGGTCATCACTGAAATAATCTACGAGCTGAACTCCCACCTAGAAATGTTTTTTTAAAAAATTATGGTTTGTGCAGAATAGCAGAAAGTCAAAGACAGCCAGCATTCAAAACAGTGTCCCCTCCCAAGACCTGGCACCTATAATAAAGGATGTGAATAAGGCACTTTCAAGGATTAAAATAAAATCTATTGAACAAATCAATCAACTTGCCTATATTACAGCACTGGTGGTTACGGAAGAACTGGGAATCAAAATTAAAATAAAATCTTATACAATCTCAAAGTTGAAGTTCTGCCTGGAAGCCAAGATTTAAAAACAACACAACAACAAACAAATACAAGTAATTTAAAAATCATGAAAGTAGGAAAAAAATTGAACAATGCAAGAATCAAGACAAACCTAATTAAAAGTATATATTGACCTAGCACTAGAAAAATTAAAGATGCTTTGAAAACCATAAAACAACAAATAACAGCAAAAGTGGGTGAAATTAAAAGCTATGAGGCACAAATTATCCAATGTAAGCAAAATAAGCTATTTTCAATCAGACTAGAGATGAATCTATCTAAATATAAATGTACATTTTGAAATGGAAAATGAAACAAAAAAACCAATCTAATTTTGGAAAGATCTACAGGAAACTCAAAATTTATAATGAAAATGCTGGATTTGAAGATAAATTTAATAAAAATCAAATGGAAATATTAATTATAACAACAGAAATGGTTAAAAGTGATAAAAAATGATTAAAACTGGACACTTCCTGGAAATGATCAATTGCATGGCTTTTGGCTCAGAGATCTGACTAGCTTACATCCAATTATAGCTAAAGAGCTTAATGAAGAATTGCATAAGGGTTAAAGCACATTCTGAGAAGCAAATGGCCTTGATGTTACTGCAATTGATACAAATGGGCTTTGGTAAAAAAATTATCCAAGCCATTGAAACAATATACCATGAACAATATACCAGCAAAGGTGATGGTGAATGGAGAATTAACAGAATGTATAGATATAAGAAAAGGGACAAGGCAAGGCTGTCCATTGTCGCCTCTGCTGTTTGTGTTAACATTGGAAGTATTGAACAGGAATATTAGAAAAGAAAGAGAAATAAAAGGAATGAAAATTAAAAAGGAGGAATATAAATTGCAAGCTTTTGCAGACGACCTAGTATTTATATTAGAAAACCCATTGGAAACAGCACCCAAATTAATAGAAAAAAATAGAAGAATATGGAAAAGTAGCAGGTTTGAGAATAAATAAAGACATCAACAAATAAAGATATTAACACAGAATAGGTTAACAAGATGAAAGAAAGAGTTGGAAGAAATTTTAAAAATACAGGTCACGAACAAGGTTAATTATTTAGGGATACATATTACACCAAGATGTAGTACACTGAAGGAAGATAACTATGTTAAACTCAAACAGCAGATTGTGACAGATTTGATAAAATGGGAAAAACTGCAACTATCATTGATTGGGAGAATATCTACAATTAAGATGAATGTATTGCCTAGAGTTTTATATTTATTCCAGACAATTCCTATTCCTCTAGGGAAAGAGTTTCTTGAAGATTTAAATAGAATTGTGTTGAAATATATTTGGCAGAGTAAAAAAGCAAGAATAAAATTAAAACTGTTACAAGATGCAAGAATAAGAGGAGGGTTTGCCTTGCCCAATTGGGAGCTATATTACCAGGCATCAAGTTTGATGTCGGTAAAGGAATGGATAACACTAAGGAACAGTAGATTACTGACTTTAGAAGGCCATGGCTTGCTGTTGGGATGGCATGCCTTTCTCTGGTATAAGGGAACTAAAACACAGGGATATTTTAGAAGACATTATATTTGAGAGGCATTGTTTTTGAAGTGGGAGAAGATTAAAAAGATAATATTACTTAAATATTCCAACATGGATATCAACTATTGAAGCTTTTTCTTATCCAATAATATATAAAAAAGAACAAACAGATATGGTGAGATATTGAATGAAAAGGGTGAACTTAAATCTATGCAGGTGTTGAAAGAACAAGGTGTAAAAATGAATTGGTTTTCATATTTGCAAATACAATTTAAGTTTGATAAAGACTTTAAAGCAGAAGGTATTTATGATAAGTTGACTGATTTAGATAAAATTTTGATGGTACTGATGAAAAGGTAATTTAAAAACTTTATGGATATCTATTAGAATTTAAATTGGAGAAGTAACAAGTTAAAGAAATGATGATTGCTTGGGGGGAAAATTTTGGATATGGGATTGATTTAGAAAAATGGCAAAAATTGTGGTCTCAAAATTATAAAATGACAATGTCAACTGCATATAAAGAAAATTTCTATAAGATGTTTTATAGGTGGCACATACCCCCCAACGAAACTTGCAAGAATGTTTAAGATAAATGCTGGAAATGTCATCAGATACCTGGTTCATATCACCATATGTGGTGGACCTGTTTGGACGCAAAGAAATATTGGACTAAAATCCACACATGGTTGGAAAAAATGATAAAACAACATATAGACTTTAAACCAGAGATCTCTTTATTGGGAGTCATACCGGACATATACAATAAAGAATTGAAATATCGGATTGTAAATGTTTTAACAGCGGTAGAATTGTATTTGCGAAGAACTGGAAAAATGACAAAATACCTATGCAGGAGGAAGTTGTTAAAAAAATTATGGACTGTGCTAAAATGAGTAAACTGACATTTGAAATTAGAGAACAAGAAGACAAGCAATTTTATATGATATGGGATTTGTTGGATAAAAAACATGGTAAGGTAACAGAATAGATAATTTTGTTTTAGAAGTTTAATAGACTGATATAAAATATAATGTAGACATATATAACCATTGGATGACAGCATAATATAATATTGATGGAATAAATAGCAGGATAATTAATAATTGATAAATAGATAAGCATATGTTAGTTTGACAATGTGAGATGGATATAAATTGTGAACAATGATTATGAAAGGATCACGCAAAAGGTTCTAAACCAACTGACACACTGTATATACAAAATGGAAGATGGTTTTATGTTGTTTTTTATGTATTCTCTATGTATGTTTGTCTTAAGATAAAAAAAATATTCTACAAAAAGAATTGCATAAGGGAAACATCAGTAAGAGGCAAAACATATCTGATTCAAAAAGACCCAGTGAACAGGACATGTCCAGGAAATGATAGGATGATAACATGCTTGTCTATAATTTTTAAATTACTCACTACCATAATAGCGGATGATATGCAAGATTATATAGAAAAAAATAAAATCTTTCCAGTAGAACAGAAAGGACATAAAAGGAAGGTGCAAAACATAAAATGTTTATTAACAAGGATTAATAAGATGGTTTTTGAGAATTGAAAAAGGTGTAAAACCACTTTACATGTCACCTGGATCGCTTATAAAAAGGCATTTGATTCATTAATGTGTAGCTGGATCATCTAAAGTTTGGAAACAATTGGTGTTAGTAAAAATGTTTATGGAAAAAATAATAATGATGAAATAAAAGAGAGAGTTGGTGGTTGGAAATAAAAACTATGGGCAATATTAGGAGAGGCAGCTTCCAGGATGATTCATTATCACCTTACTATTTGTCATTGCTATGATCCCTATCGCTATCAATAATTTTGAATAAAATAAATCTTGGCTACCAAACAGCAAAATGTGCTACCCAAATCTTACCGCTGCTTTGTATGGATGATCTGAAACTTTATGGAAAATCAGAAAACTAAATCCAGTAATTGATAAATGCTGTAAGACTTGGTAGCACAGATATAGCAAAATAATTTAGCTCAGAGAAATGTGCTATTTACTGTAGATTTTACGGGGCAAAATCTTGAACAATAATGGAATTGAAATGCTAAAAAGCCAAACTATCAGAGCCATCAGGTTTGATAACATCAAGTGTGGTCAGAATAAGTTTAGTAAAGAATACATTCAAAAAGTGAGAAAATTGCTAAAGTCAAAATTGAATGGTAGAAAAGCCAGCAAAGCCAGCAATCCTCAGTCATATCCGTGATACAATACATGCTGAAATGATTAACTGAACATAAATTGAAGTGGACAGTTTGAAAGCTAATGATTATTCACTACACATTACTTCCTCATAGTCGTATTAATAGATTATGTAAATATTGGACAAACATTTGTCCAGGATAGTATAAGGTCTGCTCAAGCAAGAGGACCGTCAAGTCCCTTCTAATCTTGTTATTCTATGTTCTCCTTGCCTCAGAGAAAGGAGACAGTGCTTTTCTTCAAGTCAAACAATAATATATAAAAAAAGGATGCATTGGCTGATTACATAAAAGATAATAAGAACAAGCATAATGCAAATTTAAAAAATGGAACTTGCTAAGTGTCCAGGAAACAAAAATTGAATATCAGAATAATGTAATAAAAACATGAACAGAATGCTGGCAAGGAATGGTGAATTTCTACAAAATGTTAAGAGAAAAGTGGACAAAGATATCACTTGGTATTGACCTACATTAGGAACTTTTAACAAAAAGAAATTGAAGGCATGATTTTGGCTGCACAAGAGCAAGCTGTTCAGACAAATGCAATCAAGGCCACAGTTTTAAAAAATCATCAAATGACTAAAGTGCAGGTTATACAAAGAAACAGAAGAAACAATATATCATATTATCAGTTCATGCAAAAAGATTGCACAGACTGATTATGAACATTGATATAATATATTCACCACAATGATTCACTAGAACATCTATACAAATTATCAGGTACCAATGATGAAAAATTAAAAATTTGGGAAATGTATAGTTGAAAAAGTAGTCAAAACTGACCAGGTTAAAATATTGAAACTGAAGGCTTCATTTTGGGTGCTCAAGAACAAGCCCACAGACCAATTCCATGATAGCAAAAATTCAGCATGTCAGTAACAGCAGCAAATGCTGCCTATGCAATGAGAAAGATGAAACAGTGGATAATCTTATCAGTGGCTGCAGCAAAATCTCACAAACTGATTATCTACAATGACATGATTGAATTGCCAAAATTATGATTGGAAGCTTTGCCAGACGTTTCGGTTCAAATGCAGCAAAAATTACTGGGAACACTAAATTGACAAAGTTCTTGAAAATGAACAGGTCAAAATTGTGTGGGACTTTCGAATAGAAAGACATGCCTGATATCACTATTATGGAAAAGAAAAAAATCTGGTTCATTGATATTTCAATACTAGTTGATGCACTAATTGAAGAGAAACAATTAGAAAAAAATAATGAAGTGCTGCAATCTGCCAATTTGAAGTTGAAAGATTGTGGAAAAAGAAATCAATGGTTGTATCAATAGTAATAGGAACCCTTAGAAAAATACCCAATATTCTGAGTAAGCCAACTTATTCGGAATTGCCTATGTAGTCAGAAGTTACCTTAACAGCTGTTAGGTCCTTGGCTAGGACTCAAACTGTTAAGTTTGTACCAGTCCCAGACTTTGAATAGAATTGAAGATTAAATCAATGATGATGATGATGATGATGATGAAAAAATTGTCAAAAATGAGACACCACCAGAGTCAAAGAAAAAGAACTGAAAAAAAAAAATCACGAAATATCGCAACCTAGCCATCAAAACTACACAGTTATATGTGAAACATGTAACAGTGATACCCATTGTCATCAGGGCACTTGGTACCATGTTCAAGAATTTTGGAAAATACATCAAGAAATTGCAGCTTCCTGCAATAACACTACTGGAACTGTAAAAAACTGCTCAGAAAATCATATATTTTAAGAAAATACTTGGTTGATACCTAGGATGCGGGCAGCAACCCGTATCAAGCATTAGCACCAGTCACTGGTATTTGTGATAGATTTTTAAAAGTTCAGTTGACTGAGTTTCATGTTTAATTTGATGAGGAGGAGGAGGAGGAGGATGATAATGATGCTGTCCCAAAACAACTGGAGCACCACTTGGGCAGCTTCACTTGGAACTGCTTCCATCCTGCAACGATATCTGTAACACCGACAAACATCCAGATTGGCCTATCCCAGGTCCTTGGTAAGGACTCAAGAGGTAGACAAAAATGCCAAACCCCAGTCTGAACCTCTGACTGACTGTGCCAGGATGGATAATAATAATAATAATAAGAACAACAAGAACAACAACAGAATAAAAAGGTAAGAATATAATGTTAATTTTAAACCACATTTCATGAATATACATTTTAAATATTTAAACACAGACTTCTTGATGTGATGTTGGCTGATGGTCAAGAAATGTTTGCCATTGAGTCACAGTATATAATCACTAGAGATGATGGTGGGGTTATAAAACAAAACAAAACAAAACGAACGATTTTTGCTCAGCTGAATTAAAATGTTATCAGATGAGATTTATTTATTTCTTTGTTTATTTCAATTTATCCCTTAGCACTCATGATTCTTGCCTCTTTTGATTTCTGTGAATAGCTTTTATATAACTGTTGATTGCCTGAGGCATATCTAGCTGGAGTCCTGGCTGTAGAAACAGTCACAGTGAACTTAGCCAATTCATCTCCTTTACTAGAGAGAACAGCTGATAGCTCTGAATAGCTCGCTTTGACAATGGCTAAAGAATGGCCAGAGATTATTCCCTTTTGGCTTGAGGACGCTATCATCAAGCTATGTGTAGGAAGAAACTGCTGTTTGAAGAAAGCCTGGCTGAATTGGCTCTAGAAACATTTCAGGATCTTGGCTGTTCCCCTAGAAATACGGCATGGGAACACTGAATGTCAAGCCATCTGTTGGATTGTTTAATGCGTTAGCTCCCCCAGTGTTCAGCCTACATATTTATAAATAAATACAAATATTACAAAAGACCATAAGTCTCTTGCAGTTCCTCCCCCGTCCAAGAAACTAAAACCAGTTTCAGGTTCTGGAACTTGTTATTTCCCAGAGGATTGTGAATATGCTTAACAACATTTTAGAGTGCATCATGCAGACAGCTTGCTATAGAAAAGAACTCCCACATGAAAATGATTCCAATAGGCTGGCCTGTTAAGAAAGCTCCATTTCTCCATTTCCATAACATGCTGATATGTTATTTGATGAACTTAATGAAACTTTTGTAGCTTTGGGAAGGTTTATAAGAAAGATTCATCCAGAAGGTATATTTAGATGGGGATGTAAGTGCATTTATTTGCCTTGTGCATTCTGAGTATATCAGAGCATTGTATATATACCATCTTTATGCAGGTGGGATACAGGTAAATGTTGTTTCTGGCTCAAATATTTTAGCTTGTGTAGAATGGCTTAAGAATGCAATATCTGGTATCACTGGTAACAAACCTTTCACCCCTGGAGTTTGGAGTTGTGAACTTGGGGTGAAAATGGGTCTAGGAGTCACAAAGATAGATCTGGGAGTTAACAGATAACAGATAATCAGAGTTGGAAGGGACCTTGTAGGTCTTCTAGTCCAACCATCTGCCCAAGCAAGAGATCCTACACCATTTCTGACAAATGGCAGTCCAATCTCTTCTTGAAAGTCTCAACTGGTGGCTCTCCCACAATTTCCAAGGGCAAGCTATTCCATTGGTTGATTGTTCTCACTGTCAGAAGGTTTCTCCTTATTTCCAGGTTGAATCTCTCCTTGTTCAGTTTCCATACATTATTCCTTGTCTGGCCTATAGGTGCTTTAGAAAAGCGCTTGACCCCTTCCTCTCTGTGGAAGCCCCTCACATATTGGAAAACTGCTATCATGTCTCCCCTGGTCCTTTTCCTGACTAGACTAGCCATGCCTAGTCCCTATAACTGTTCTTCTATGTTTTAATCTTCAGTCCCCTAATCATCCTGGCTGCTCCTCTCTGTACTTTTTCTAGAGTCTGAACATCTTTTATATATGTGGTGAAGGAAACTGGATGCAGTAATCTAGGTGTGGTCTTACTAAGGCTTTATAGAGTGGTATTAGTGCTTCCCTTGATCTTGACTGTATCCCTCTGTTAATACAACTTAGGATTGCATTAGCTTTTTTGGCTGCTGATGCACACTGCTGGCTCATATTTAGCTGGTTGTCCACTAAGACTCCAAGATCCCTCTCACAGTTACTGCTATTGAGCCTGGTTTCATCCAGTCTATAATTGTATTTTTTATTTTTCTTGCCTAAGTGTAGGACTTTACTTTTCTCTACATTGAATTTCATTTTGTTAAATATGGCCACATGGGCTTCCTTGTTCACAACTAAATCCCATATCTGCATTTTATAGATACTTATTTTGTAGATATTTATTAATCTTTTTCAGTTTCAAGGACAGATATCAATTAAGGAAATGCTCCTTAAGGAAACTAGGACTATTAAATTAGTCTTACACATTTTGTATGGTTCTTCTCTATATTTTTCAATACACGTAATCCCAGAAAAGCATGAGCAGTCATATAGCAGAGATGCTTCCCCAGCTCTTGTTGAACTAAATTCCAACTTATATTGATAGTGTTTTGGAATTGAAATCGCATAGCATCTATTACAGGGGTCCACAAATCCTGGGCCATAGCCCACTACTGGGCCGAGTCTTACTGGGCCATGTGAACAGCGGGCTGCCATGCACATGCATGCACACAGCACAACTTGCACAAGCAGCAAGCCGGTGCATGTACACATGCGCACACAGCTCAATTTGTGCAAGTCAAGTTGTGCATGCATGCGCCTGTGCACCAGCCCACCAGTTGTGCAAGTTGAGATGTGTGTGTATTTGTGTGTGCTGATCCATGCAGTTCATGCAGCCCAATCCCCCCCCCACTGGGCTGCCAAGCCGCAAAGTTTCAGGACCACCGATCTAGAAATAACAGGTTCTCACATTTCTATGGTGCACATCTCAGCTGGTTTGTGCTTCAACAGTAGACTACCAGGCCATACCAGAGTTGAAAAACACTTTCTACAGTAGAAGACAAATACACTTTTGCTAGCATTGCAAACTTCAAGGATTTCATGAAATTAGCAGATTTTGAAGTTGACTCAGAATAAAGTCCTCCTAAACTCAATCAGACACATTTCTCAGTATCTGAAAATACCCAAACATAGGTAGGTTTTCCTAGAGCATGAATGACAGAACCTATAAAAAGCCAGTTCTCTGGACTTCCGGTTTGAACTTCTTCAGCGACAGACCGAAACTTCATCTCTGTGAGGCTTCGATCCGTGTTCGCCGCTGGAGCGCCCCGAGCTGGCTGGTTTCGGGGCTAAGCCACCCCGTAAAGGTGGTGAAGAGGGGGGAGACTGCCAGCAGGGTTGAGGAGAGCCGCATCTCTCCTCCCCAGCTGGCCATTACTCCCTTTCCTGAAGGTGGTTGCAGCGGTGGTCAGAAATGGCCACCACAAAGAAGAACTCGAGCAGAAAAGAATGTGCAGGAGGAAGATAAGAAGAGAAAGTTTTGGTTGACCGGGTCAAACAGCAAAAGCAACAAATAAGGTACCCTGGAATTGAAACTGTTAAAAAACAATAACATTGTTCCCTAAGAAGATTTTTAAGCTGGGAAGGAGAGAGAAAAGGGAAAAGATTTGGTTTTCTCCTTTTCCTATACTGACAGCTAAGAGACTTAAGCAAGAAATTGGAAAAAGTCCACTTTGACATCAATAGGCATTTAATGCTGAAAATAAAAAGTCAAAGGGATAATAAAGATTTCTGGATAATTAAAAGCTTTTGAAAACAGGAAAGGAGAGAAAAAGAATAAAAGGGCAGGATCTGGAAGGGAGGAGACTGCCTGGAATTAAAAAAGAACTTACAGCAAAATCTCAACAAGACTTCCAAAAGATACATTCTAACTGAAATATAGCAACAAAAACCCCAGGAAGAGAAAGTCGAAAAAGAAATAAGAAGATATAACTTGGGACTATCTGGATTACTTGATGATTTCTGGATTCTTGGTTATTGTTTTGAATGATTAAAATCAATTGGGTGGTTGTTTAATTTTTTTAAAAATGGTTCCACTTTTAGAAGAACTGAAAATGGAACTTAAAAAGTACAAAGAAGATGCACAAGAAGGGAGAGGTTCTTTTGGCTTCATATTTCAGTTTTTAGAAATGGAGATTTGGAATTATGAGAAACAACAAGAAATGCGACAAAGAACAAGAAGATTGCGACAAAGAAGAAGCCATCTTTAATGAACAAGTAAACTTAGATGGGGGGGGGAGGAAAGGAGAGGAAGAGAATGGAAAGTTTAAGATTGGGAAAAACAACTCTCCCCCACCCCCACCCCCCCAAAAATAGAGTGAAAACTAAATATAAAATCAGAAACCAACAGAAGAGGGAAATGCAGAAGAGAGAAATAGAACTAGAGACAAGGGGGTAAAAAGGGGAGGGAGAAGATGAGAGGGAAGAAAGAAAGGAAAAGAAGTTATAAAGGACAGAAGCAAAATATAGAGAAACAGGGTCTATTTAGAGATAATGGGTGAAAACTTAATGGAAAAAGGGATTCTGCAAAGGTACATAAGATAGTATGGTTATATTAGAAGCAGAAATAATTTTAGAAAATATGAAACAATGCATGATTAAAATGTCTGATAAAATAGCTATCGTAATTCAGTGGAATGCTTGTCAATAAATAAATGTAACAAAAGGTATATTTAATGATTTATAAAACATATGTGAAGAGAAATAAGGGAAAAATTAATTATGGAGATTACATGTGTTTTTAAGGAAGTATGATATTTAATTGAAAAGAAGTGTTAAAGATGTTATGGTTTTAATGATTATTAATGATAGAACTGAACTGGAATGGAATGAGGGTTTATAATTACATATATATTATAATCTTTCTTTTTTTAAAAAAAAGAATATAGTGTGTATTATAAGAATGTGTCAAGCAGAATTCGATTGGAAGTTATGTATTATGTATTATATTGAAAGTCATAAACTTAAGGTATATATTGAAGTTTAAATAAGAGTTGAATGGATGTAATTAAAAAATATAAAGGTGTCATACTCCAATTAGTAACTACAGGATAAAATTTGTTTAATGAGAAAAGATAATATGAAATTGAAACAGAACAGACAAAAGTATAAATATAATGATTTGAATTGAGATGAGATAATCATAATAAAATTGAAAAAATTAAAAGAGGGGAAAAACTACATAGAAAATGTAAAATAGTATAAGATATGGAATAGAATACACAAAGGAGCATGAAATTGAGTTTTGTGTCTTTATAAAGAAGTTCAACCCGGGACCATGCTATTTTCAAAAAAGATGTTTTACTTGTATTTTGTGTGTGAAAACCCAAATAAAACTTTATTAAAAAAAATAAAAGCCAGTTCTCTGAAAAGGTGGTCAGCTGTCAATTTTGCTAGAGAAATAGTTTAGTTACCTCAGATTTAATAGCAGCAATGCTTCTCCCTTTGTTTCATGCCTGTCTAGAGCAAACTAACTAAGCTTTAAATAACTTTAAGAATGGACCAGACCAAAGTTCTCAACCCTGGCAGCTTGAAGAAGTCAGGTTGGCAAACATCCCAGAATTTATGCTGGCTCGCTGGGGAATTGTGATGGAATGTGCACCTGCAGCACAGAGAAAGAAGATTTTGCCAGCTTAGAGCTATCTCAGAAACAGACCCCCGACTAAGAGACAGAGTAGTCCAGAGCTGGTTGAGGGAGCAGGGTAGCCACACTCTAAAATCTCTCAAGAGACATTCTGTAGTTTAGATAGAAAGCTATAGCTTTATATCGGCAGTATGCTATTAGGGGTAAGTAAATAAAGGATTGGGCTTGATTGGATTTCAAAGGCTCTGAGTTTGGACATGACAGGAATGCTGTCTTGCTGGCAGGAAAATTCTGAGAAATGAAGTCTAGACATCTTCAAATTACCAAGGTTGAGAATCCTGATTGGACTAGCCTAACCTCATAATGCTGTTGAGCCTTGGGCATTATAGAGTATCTGCTGGCAGGCTAATAATCCTTTAACAACTCAAAACTACTTTGGATATTTGAATGAAGGAGTGATTTGTATTTCCTTGAAAATAAAAAGGCAGGGCAGAAAGAAGAGGGAAGAAAAGTTTCTGCTAACTAGAATACTTCAATGCCTGGTGAGAATGAAATAAACAAAAGTAAGAAGAAGAAAAATGCTAAGAATATTTTGTGATATATGCACCTAGCTGAAGTGGAAGGATTCTAAGGAACCAACTAAGGTCAAGGTTCATCTAAAGAAAATGAATTTGACTGCTTGAGTCGAGAACGCCAGAAAATCCTGGGGTTATACACTAGACTAGATTACAACCCCTCCCCTCCAAAGCCGCCCCCCCCCCCAGATGAAGTAGTGACTATGCCCATATAATTGCAAAGCAATTCAGATGAATTTGTCAATGTTATCTGTAGAGCAACAAGAGGGAGATATAATGTTGCCAGCTCCTACACCAACATTTAAGAAACTACATTAGGCCCTAATCACTGCCGGTCTGAACTTAGATCAGAGATGAAAATCTTTTGAATGTCAGTTGCACTATTTGGTGGGATATCATCCTCAACTTTCTATGTTGGATGGCTTGATACAAATTTGATAACTAAATAAGTTAAAAAGTGTGGGGCATCCAAAGGACAACTTCTAGAAAGAGGATGTTGGAGATGAAATTATTTATATTTCTGCATTCCTGATAAAGGTTTATTTGCTTCAATTCCTCACAAGCCAGAATATCCTAAATAGCTGGGTAGAAGGAGATTGCCAGACCGAAATATATGCCCTTCACAAAAGTTCAAACCTTCATTCTATGATTTTTGTATCTTGGGATATAAGGGTACCATTTTATTATGGTAAAACCCACCCTGTTCTAACTGCATATAATAAATGTCAATGCATTTTCATAATTGCTATTCTCGGCTATGCAAAAGTTTAATCATGTTTACTTTTCTTACAGCTTAATCATGGGGTTATCACTGTATTCTATCAACTGGAAGTAATGCTTGCACAATACTTCATCTGCATTCTGATTCCTCTACCAACATGCACTTGCCATCTGGGTCAAAAATTCTGGTCTACAAAGTTTATTTATTTCAGCATATAGTTGGCCAGAGCAAAGGTAACCTGTTTTTTTGCCCTCCCAGAGGCTCTGTGTGGACTCTGCACTTACCTCCATCCAAAACGGGCTGCATGGAGACTCCTGGGAGGGGCGGGGTGGGGTGGGCAGGGCCAGCCAGTCGGTTCAACTACCGGTTCAGTGAACCAGATGTAAATTTAACATCTGGTTTGCCTGAACTGGCTGGAATCGGCTGAATCCCATCCCTGGATATATGAATATCTAAAGTTTTATCTTAAAAAAATCTCTAATAGTAAATACTTTGGGGATAATGTAATTGATATCTATCATTTCTTTATCTTTGAAAGAGAAGATTAGCAATAGATTAGTTTGGTTAGTATAGAATAGAGCTGGAAGGGACCTTGGAGGTCTTCTAGTCTAGCACCTTGCTGAAGCAGGAGAACCTCAGATAAGTGACTGTCCAGTCTCTTCTTAAAAACCTCCAATGATGGAGCACCCATGATTTCTGGTGGCAAGCTGTTCCACTGATTAATTGTCCTCACTGTTAGGAAGTTTCTTCTTATTTCCAGGTTGCTTCTCTCTTTGATAAATTTCCACCTATTGCTTCTTGTCCTGCCCTCTGGCGCTTTGGAGAATAATTTGACCCCCTCTTCTTTGTGGCAGCCCCTCAAATACTAAATACTGATAACATGTCACCCTTAATTCTTCTTTTCTTTAGACTAGCCAGACCCAAAATCTGCAGCTGTTCTTTATATGTTTTAGTCCCCAGGTCTTTGATCATCTTAGTTGCTCTTCTCTGAACTTTTTCCAAAGTCTCAACATCTTTTTGGGAGTATGGTGACCAAAATTGGTAGCAGTATTCCAGGTGTAGCCTTGCTGGGGTTTTTTAAAGCGACACTAATACTTCATGTGATTTTGATTTTATGCCTCTGTTTATACAACCCAGGATTGTATTAGCTGTTTTGGCTGCTGCTGCACATTGCTGGCTCATATCCAAGTGAACATCCATTAGGACTCCAAGGTTCCTCTCATAGTTACTCTTTTATTTATTGATTTTATTTCAGTTGGCATTTCAAAATTCATAGAGGAAATCAACAAAGATTGCCTTAAGTTTTTAATTTACCTTAATAACTTATGCCACATTTTAAGAATGATTATCAGATGCAACTGTCATTTCCCTAATCTACAGATAAAACAAACTTGGGGCAGGCAGATTAAATTATTTTTCTAGGAAAAGAAGTCAAGTGAATTGAAATAATTTTATCAGCATCAACCAGCAACATCCTTTGGACATTTGTTTATGATTCATCCCAGAGGTGGGGAAAGACCAATGGCTAGGATTCAATTTTGCACTATCCTAAAATTCTAGAATTTTTATGGAAGAGCTCAAAGAAGTCATGGTAGATCTATGAATCATCAATGACCTTAAGGACTCTATGAAAATGTAGCATAGAATGGATGTTCTGGAAATGTCTAAATTGATAGGCTGGACCCAAAGTCAGCTGCCATTAACTTCCAGAAGTTTGATGTCAACCAATGAAGTACCTCATTGAAAGTGTTACTACTTGGAGTGGATGTGGGGTTTCATTTCTAGAAAATGGCTAGACCAAGAGCAAGAAATATAATCGCATTATCATTAGCTATATAAGATCTCAATCAGAACTAATTCTTTATCTCACAGTAGTTTACGGCATGATTCTTGATTGATGAGGATCTCCTTGAAAGGAAATAAATATGCAATAGATTGTTAAGTAAGATTAAAGGAGAAGAAGAATGCAAGAAACAGTTGTATAATAAATAATAATAATAATAATAATAATAATAATAATAATAATAATAATAATAATAATAATAATAAT
>NW_020769374.1:5826837-5848214 GCF_900518735.1 Pseudonaja textilis | reverse complement strand
TCTATTCTATTCTATTCTATTCTATTCTATTCTATTCTATTCTATTCTATTCTATTCTATTCCTTAATGAGTTTGAGGCAGGTACTACATGTGTACATCACCGTGGACTCAAATATCCACAATTATTAACCAGTCTGGTAATGTACGGTGGGGAATTAAGGATGGCTGAAATGGATTGCAATAGAAGTATAACTTGCTTTGGAGAGATTTGAAATGATGAAGATCTATCTTTCTGGATTATATTTTTTCGTCTTTTCTCTAGGCTTTTTTCTATCTTTCTCTTAGCTAGGACTGTCAAATCCAAGCAGCTAAATCCAGACAGTGGAGAGAATTTGCTCCACCTTGTGGTTGCAGTAGTCATCTACATTTTCACATGGTCCAGTTCTAGATTTTAGAAGAGCAGTTTGAGCCTAAGTAGCATGATATGGTACTTCATCATGTAATATAGCAGTAAAAGAGCGGGGAAAAAAACTACACTGTGATGCTGCCTGGATCTCTTGCATTTGACCTGCTAAGAAGTGAATAGCAAACTGAGCCCAAGGACTATTACATAATTGAAGTATGTCAAGGAGCACATTTACGTGTAAGTAGCAAAGCGGGATGAAGATACTTTGAATAAATTAAATCAGTACTGTAGCATTCACTGGTATTGGGGCTCAAGGCAGCTAGCAATAATAATAACAAAGATAAAGCTGAATTATAGTTAAACATAAGGCAATTAAAACAAGTTAAATTCATTCAGTAAAAAGAAACATAGAGAACCTGCCTATCCACAGACACAGACATTATTATGCTTGAATAATAAGGTCTCTGTTAATCAATTGTAATGTATTCCAACTGGCAATGCCAAGCCTCTCTTAAGGTCTCTCAAATCATAAAAGCCACAAGGCTGTATAGGAAAATGTCATTGTATCACATTGTGTGGTTCCAAATCAAAATGGATCATAGGCAGCACTTTGAATTTCATCTGGAAACAGACTGATAGTGAAAATCTTTTAAGAAGAGAGTTGTCTGTAGTGTAAAAACTGCCTACTAAGGGTTGGACTATGCAAAGCTTTCAAGCTTTGATTTGATGAAATTTTAATCAAAGCTTGTTTTTTGAAGCAAAGTGATAAATTGAAGCTGCATTTCTCTTCAAAGAACTAGATCAGACAGAACCGCTCTTTTCATTCTGGATGCTAAAATGTGTTTAAAGTTCATATGCCATCCATGCCCAGGTCCTTTCCATCAAATCTAGACAACTGGCTCTATTTTACCACAATTTTGAACACAAAAGCAAAGCAATTTCATTGTCTGTGTTAAGGCACCACACCCCAGCAAATTGGATTGCTATGCTGGTCCAGACCAAGGTGTCAATTCAGGGCAGAATGCTATTCCTGGTGAAAGAGAATATTTGTAGCTCGGGGTTGACATGAGAGATCCTTGGTGCTCTCTGAGCTTGCTTAAACAAACTAGGTAACATCTTCAGTGCTCAGCACTGATGATGTTACCTAGTTTGATCAGGAAATGTCTGCAAGAAAACAAACAAGCTCTGAGAGACTCTTCAGAAAGCTATTATATCACACAGTCATTATTTAATAGCAGAAACACAGCATTTTCGATTAAGTTTCCAAACACTGCTTAAGGCAGTTTCATATATACCACATTAAATTACTGCACATGCAATGTAACTGAGATATGAGATAGATAACTCTAAAGAGTAGAAGTAATTACCATTTATTATTTTTAGTAAATCTAGTGACTGCAAAGCTCAGGCAGCAGATTGACAGAGATATATATGTATCTGTAGACTTTACTAGATAAAAGTTGTAATACCAGGCCAACCTATCTTTTCTCAGTGGGTAATCTAAGTCCCCAAACATATGAGGGAAGAGTCCAGCAAATGTTGAGTTCCTGTTTATCCAACTCAAGTCAAATTATTTGATCTGCCCATTGAATGACCAGGAGTAAGTAATATAATGCCAGATGAAAACTCTGCGAGGTGTAGTTTCTCTGAATTCTGAGTGGAATTACAGAATGTGTATCAGTATTTACAAGAAGAAAAGAAGGGATGTTGTTCAGAGGTAGAGCTTCTATTTTGTGTGAAAAATATATCATAAATTTAATTTCTAATCTCTCAAATTGGAACAGTAAAAGATTCCAGATGGGAAATCAAGAGAGCTGCTGTTACTTATTGAGTAACAGAGTCAAGAAAGTGAAGAGAGTGAAGAAAAGAAGCATTGTCGACTCTCCTGTCACATTACCTCCCAGACAAAGTCATCTTTTAAGACTGCGAAATAGCTGAGACATAGAAATGATTCTCCAACCACCAATGCAGAATCCCTCATGTGGAAAAGAAAACCGAGAAGAAGGCAGGAAAATAGTAATGTTGACATTGGAAAGAGAGGAGAAATGTCTAACAAGCAGACGTGGAATTGAACTGCCCTGACTTGCTAATACTTGCTGATTCAAGAATCATGAAGAGGATGATACACTATGGAATCTGCTCACACAGTATAGAAATCCAGGTGGAAGAGGGACGTTTAGATTCTACCTTATGGTTTTTCCCAGTGGGCAGAGGATCCGAGGATGCTCTTTACAATTATTTTCAATTGCAGAATAAAATACACCTCAAATAACACAAATAATACAAATTCAAATTAACAAACACAACCCAGAAAGCCAATCCAATGAGCAAAAATGAGCAAGAAAGATACCATTGCCTAAGGCTAATTAGAGACCAGATTGATGATGCCACAATGACGAATGGATTCCTCGTTTTAAATTCTGTCTGCAAAGTAATTAGTAATGTCACTGATATCATTACCAGCTCTTCCTTCAACTTCATCATCAGGCTAGTCTCATTGTTCACCTCCCAGCCATTCTTTTTATCTTTTCAGTCATGGATTCTTGAACCTCAATAGAATGTGTTTTAGTGCTACCCAGGGAACAGGAAAATCTGTTAACCACGCAGAGATGGTCTTTGACTAAAGATCAAACAAACTTTTTATTGTAAATTGCATTGGCATATTTTTATGCAGCCATTTAAAATGATAGTCTAATACTACAGATTTCACTGGGGCAGGTTTCCAAAACTGGATCTCAAAATATAATGAAATGAATGTGTGGTTGCACTCAAAACCTGCCAGAATGATAGATTACTGAGTAACGACTTGGGTGGAGTAATGTGTCCAAGCTTTATTGTACCCCTTCAGCATGACAGCACAGAACTCTAGGAGGAAATAGATTCCATTTGCCTTTTTTCTCCCCTTGAGTTCAGGAAAAGCCTTTCAGAAAAGCAAGGCAAGATCTCTGCAGATTTCTTTCTTGCTTTCAAAAGAAGCACTTCTGCTGATGAGAATATTTTCGGGGTGGGGTGTGGGGTGTGGGAGGACAAATTTCTCATCTTACAACGTGATTATGAATTCTGTCACTCTCCATTGTTTATGGATTCAGCAGGAAAAAAATAATGGGGCAGACATTTTTTGTAATTTTTCCTCTTTCAGCATTAAATACATTCGGGATATATTTGTACTTGCAGACTGCACCATTTCTTTTCATTTAATGAGGTTTTTTTTAAATAAAAACATAAGTTTACTACCTTTTTGAGTAGTAGAATTTTGAATACAAAATAAAAACTAACTAGAATTAATAATTAGAATGGATGTTTTTGGCCACTAGCACATATGATATTTTTAAAAAGTAGGAACAGTATTTGTTTCTTGTATTTTTATTTTCTTATCCTGTATATTGTTAGTTAAATGAGTCTCTGTGTTTAAGATATGAAGGGAATTTTCCTTTTTCTCTTATGTTAATGTAGCTTAGACAGAAACACAGTTTCTTATCCTAACCATTAATAAATCAAATTTGCAATATAATGAAAATCTGTTAGCATTCACTGATAGCTGGGATAAGTCCATATTGTGTATCCAAAACAGTTATATTGCAAATTATTTTTTAGTTGATATTCTTTATGTCCAGGAGCACATCTTTCAACAAAGGCTCCTGCTGAATTTACTTCTCCAATATTTTTTTGTATATTTTTTTGAGTTACAATTACCACCCAATCTATTCTAAACAGAGCCACATACTTTCAAAACTGAAATCATTATCTATAAATAAATTGTGTTGGTCCTAATTTCCATTGATCTGTACTTTTCATCACTTGTTTCCATTTTGTGGAAAGGTGCAATATAATACACAATCTGCTTCCACTAAGTATTACATTTGGAAATTGATGCCCATAAGGAAAAAAAAAAGCTTGTTTTAAAAAGTGAGTAGTGAGGTTACTGTTTTTAACAATATCTTACAGGCTTCCCACTAGGACTTTGGGATAGAGTTAAATCTGTGAAAACAGACTCAGCTCTTTCCCTCAGTTGCGCTGAAGGTTTATGAAATGTTAGTGAATTTCTGATTAGTTTAAAGAGAGAAAAGTGAAGGAATATATCAAGTTTCTTTGAAAAGCAACAGGCAGTTCTGTTAGAGAATATTACATAGATAGTTAAAAAAAAAGCCGCATTGAATTACAACTCACTAAATTGCTACCAAAAAGTAGTTTAAAAAGCAGCCCGGATGAAAAGTGATTTGATCCAAACTAAACAGATGTTGTCCCCATACAAGAAAAGTATAGCTTATGTTGCTACTTCAGAAAATGGAAATGAACTGTAGTATATTACCCCAGGGTATTTGCATGTTTCAGCCGAACAAGCCTTAAGAATGCTAATTTCAACTGATATCTTACAGTTTTATTTCATCACAGCCAGTGAAGCAAATACCTAGGGTTAAGGTTGAAACCTGTTTTTGAAATAGGCTGAGCTATGGAATGGGACGGTGTTCCTGATTTTTTTTTAATAGAGGGAATTTCATTTAGCTTTATGACCATCACCATTGCTTTACCTGCTATCAATCTGCATTATATTTAACGCTATTAAAAACTAATAGTACAGATTATTACCCAATGGCCTTTTGCAAGGAAGATAGAAGAGAAGGAGGAGAAGAATGACAGAGCAAACATATGACCAAGGGAGGAAGAAAAAAACAAAAAACCCTGGCAATAGTTTAGGCTGTAAACAGATGTTTATTTAGTCAATCTCTATTTAGAAAAAGTGTGCAGAATTAATGGGGTGTATTCAGCAAAGCCATGGGGTTTTCATTATCAATTTCATTAGAGCTCAGGTGGCACATTGAAGCCATCATCTCAACAACATGGTTGTGCATTGGGGAATGTTCCTCAGCTGCTGCAAATTTTCCATAATTAAATCAAACAATTTGTTTTTAGACTGACTAACATTCAAGAAAGAAAAAAACTTTAATTCAGGACATTGTTCTTGTGATTGTGTTAACTTGTCCCTTGTCTTTTCCAGATGTACTATCCACATTCTGCAAAACCCACCTAAAACATGCTCTTTTGATATGTAAGCTAGTAAAAGGAGAGCTACTTAGCATGAAAAGGAAAAGAGGAACTGCCATGAAGGTTCTTAATGGTGATAGAAGACCGCAAAGATCACCCTGAACAAATCTTTCTGCTAATAAACTCCCCATAATGCAACTTTGTACCATATGCTTATATAAGTCATATATGTTGGTTTAATTGATGGTTCCATATTTGTATTGTTTTGGTAATTCCTTTGCAAGGTTAGACTAGAGAAAAATGATTTATCCTGAAATAGATTCTGATATGCTGCAAATGGTGTCTGTAACATTGCCTATTGTATCACCTTATTACATTAAAATAATGCAGGGGTGTCAAACTCACGTCATCATGGCATTGTCACATGACATATCATGACTTTTTTCCCTTCACTAGACTGGATGGGGGTGGGGCCAGAACAGACGCATCCAGCCTGAGGCCCGTGAGTCCTGATCTAATGAATTAAGGGAGATATGATAGCAGTGTTTCAATATCTAAGGGTCTGCCACAAAAAGAGGCGGTCAGTCTATTCTCCAAAGCATCTGAAGGCAGGACAAGAAGCACTGTATGTAAAGTAATCAAGGAGAGAACCAATCTAGAACCAAGGAGAAATTTCCTAACAGTGAAGACAATTAACCAATGGAACAACTTGCCTTCAGAAGTTATGGGTGCTCCATCATGGGAGGTTTTTAAGAAGAGATCAGACAGCCATTTTTCTGAAATGATATTGGGTTTCCTGCTTGAGCAGGGGGTTGGATTAGATGACCTCCAGGGTCCCTTCCACCTCTGTTATTGTGCTATTCTGTTAATTCTTCATTATGGATTTCCTTCTTTACTTTTAACCAATCAATTTTTTTCAATAACCAGCCTCTCATGGGCAGCTTATGTGTACTGTTTATGTGTTATGAAATAAGAGGGCCAGAGAGGTATATTTTCCAATATTTTTATTAAATCTTAGCAAGTTGCTTTCTGTAGTTGTGAATATAATCACAGTACAGGATTTAAGCTAATTACACGACCAATAATTTGTGATACAGCATTTAGCATTTGTTGGCAATCTATTTGCATGTATTGACTCCCCCACCATATAGGATTAATGTCTGGTTTAAACATTTTACAATGAAAAATGATTAACTGAAAACATCCTCTTGAGTCTTGGTAGACTTAAATACGATCTAAGCATCAATTTATATTGTATATCTTATACAGAACAACTGATGGCATGGTATGCTTCATGGATTAACATTTTTTCCCATTCTTTAAAATCCTTTTTCACAATCCATTATATGTAGTCATATTATTATTATTAAGCATGCAAATCACATTAATGCTACAGACTCCCTTTAAGCTCTTCACCTGAGAGTATTACCTTAATATTTTCAGGTTGCCTAAGCTGTTGGACTGCTTAAGTTACTGATTAAGAACTCCTTACCTAGAGATTCTGAAAGGAAGGCCGACATCCCAGATTTAGTTTTGACTAAGAGTAAAATTACTGTATGCCTGGTCCATATTTAAACAATTGTTTTCAGTAAGATGATCTCCTACAGTATATTGCATAGAAAGGGAAAAACTGTGTTTATAATTCCACATGATTTGTGGAAAATAGACAAAAAAGCTTTTTCATTAATAGGCCTCTGCAAAAGAAAATTCTTTGATGAAGAAGCACTTCTCCAGTTCTTCTTGGTGAAGCGATGGGATGTCTTAGGACTTAAAAACATAATCCTCTCAAGGTGCTCCATTACTTTCAGAGGCAGGAAAAGGCAAAGCACCTAATGAACATCAATTTTACCATCTTGGTGCCTTTATGAAGATTTTCATATCATTTCTGTGGCCTGAAGCACTTTGTCAAGACAAAGCATAACTTTCCCACCTCACCTCTATGAATTAGTTGTGTCTGGAATGTGTTCAATGAAACAGAACCTCATACATACTAATTAAATTTCCCCAATATTCTGAGTGGCAAAATTACATAAATTACATTAATTGTAACTGTACTTGGGTGAAAAAGGTTTCACTTGCACATCCACGTTCACAACAATATCTTCACAGAGACACCACAGCATTATACTATGGCTAGGAGTTAATCCTTGTTCTTGAGATTTTCTGTAAAAATGTAAAAAAATTAAAGAGCTCTGACACAAGAGGTCTCTTGGTGGTAGACTCTCCCAGGACAATTGACTAGCTGACAAATTCAGTGGTTTGGAACATGGAGCAGACAGATACTCAATAGAGATGACTTTTAGTCACACACCTTCCTCCATTTTAGATCCCTTGAAACAGCAATAAAATAATTTTAGATAAATAGGCTTAAAAAGAAACAAGGTCTCACTTTTGAGCATAGCTGAGGGGGGGCAATTTCAATCTTGTTCAGAAATATCTGCTTAAGAGAAAATATTCTTAATACTTTCAAACAGCAAAGAGTGTATGTATTTGTTGGATTTTTATCTCCAATTTCCTTATTACTTTGTTATTAAATGTCATATTTGGTTTTTTTTTCACAACAGTTAATTCTATATTCTCCACCACACATAAATTGGTTCTGAGGAAATGTCTAGTATGAATGCAGTTGTCTTGAGATAAATGGTGCTATCTAAGACATTCTGTTATGTGACTTGAAAGACAAAATGGTATCTTCTTCCATCATCTTAGACTGCATACAAATGACAACTACAATGTGAGTTCTCACTGCGGCCAATTCACTGCAGGACAACTCCCCATGGCCAACTCCCCATGGCCAACTTGCTGTGGGACAATTTAACAATGCTATTTAATTATTTAAAATAAATAAAAATATTTTTGCCCTTCACATTTCATTCTGTCCTCCTTTTGCATCCTTTCTTTAATGATTCTTTTCCACCATTTCTTTGATATTAGTGTAACTCTTGTCCCACAGCAAGTTGGCCATGGTGAGTTGGTCATGGCTAGTTGGCCATGGAGAATTGTCTTTTATTTTCTTCATTTTTTAATTGTAATAAAATAAGAAACAAAATACAAAAGAAAATAGGACAGTGAAGTGAAAGTGGAAAAAAGGGAAGTAAGGAAGGCTTGGAAAGCTCAGTATATGTCCCTGAACCCCAATTGTTATCCCAGAGATGCCAAAATCCTCTAGGGTGGATGAACAATTCCCATTCTCATTTTCGGATTTGGTGAGTTTGTTGGTCTTGAATAATGAAATATATAACCTAAAATGCCAGTACCACAAATTCCCTTATATTAAAACAATGGTGCAACTGCATCTAGAACATTGTGTTCAGTTCTGGCTACCTCAAAAAATACACGGTAATTTTAGAGAAGATTCAGAGGAGGATAACTAAGATGATCAGGGGGCTTAAAACAGCTTTCTTTTGAGAAAAAAGTTGTGGCATTTGGAGCTTCATAATCGAGAAAGAAAGATTCAGAGGAGGATAACTAAGATGATCAGGGGGCTTAAAACAGCTTTCTTTTGAGAAAAAAGTTGTGGCATTTGGAGCTTCATAATCGAGAAAGAAAGTGGGTGAAGGAGGATATGAGGGGTTCAAAATTATGATTAAGAAATACTATTTAGACAACATGTAATTAAACCTTGGAATTCATTTCTGCAAGCTAGCAGATTGACTGACTGGCTTCAAATAAGGTTGGACAAATCCATGGAAGACATGAGGATCAATTTGTCTTGATGGCAGTGTGACTGTGTCTGGAGATCATCTTATGGGACATTAGTCGGCTTCTTTGTCTATTGGCTGGCCACTTTCAAGACAGTCTGCTAGACTAGAAGGGCCAGGGGTCCTATCCAGCAGCGTACTGCTTAGGTTCTTATATAAGCCTTGCAGAAGTTTTTACTTCTTAAAAATCAGAACCCTAAAAATAGGTTAACTTGGATAGTGGAAGTGGGGGGTTAAGGGTGTTAAGAGGTGAAGAAAGGCTTCAAACTTTCAAGAACAGTTGAGTATTATGTCATGACATTGCTAGACTTGTCTCTATAGCATATAGACAGATCAGAAACAAACCAGAATGAAGCTCTCTGGATGAAAAAGTGTAGCCTATCGAGATTTTTTAAAATCCTATCATGATTAAACATCTGTCCAGTTCTAAAATGAGAGAGAGAAAGAGAGAGAGAGAGAGAGGGAGAGAGAGAGAGAGAGAGATGCAAAATTTCAATCCAAGTCTTTGCATGTAGACTGTGGATTGGAAATGCAGTGTTTGTATTAAAGTTGAGGATCAGTACTTGTATTTATTTATCTTATTTATTTATCTGATTTGTCAATTGCTTACAAGATAATAGGTATAAGTATAAACGTAGTTATGAATATATGAAATGGATACATATAAGAAAAATAAAAAGAGTCAACAGGACAGGGACGGTAGGCACATTGGTGCACTTATGCACGCCCCCTACAGACCTCTTAGGAAAGGGGTGAGGTCAATAGTAGACAGTCTAAGGTTAAAATTTTGGGGGGTTGAGGATACCTGACTCTGGTTTCTTCCTAGCATGACATCACAAACAGCTGCCAGAGATGACACAGAATTGCTTCCTTAATATCTTTTTTCTCCTTCTTTCTCATTACTTTTATTTCACCTTGGAGGAGGTGTCTATCTATATGGTCAACACTAACTGGATGGCAGATCAATCAAGCAAGCAAGTAAATGTACAAGCAGGTTTTTCTTTCTGTGAAATAACAATGTCTTGTAAGACTTACAAAAACAAAATAAATCAATGCTTTGTTCTCATGATAATAGGAGACTTGATAACAGTTTGATCATATTTCCAGAGAAAACCAATTCTTTTTGGCCTATATGTGAAGAATTAATTTTAGTTCACAAAGGATGAAGTGTGGAGAATTCAGTCTTACCTGATGAACATTGTGCTAAAAATGTTACTGCATTTCTTAGATGGATTCTTTGGCTGGAAGCAAGAAATGATAAGACTAAAAGTTTGCTGAAGTCATAACACTCAGGGCCCTGATTTGGTGACAATTCTTATGAATGTGTATATATTCAGCAAGTGGAATATTCTTTGATTTCATCCAACATTAATAAACACCTGCCCAATGTTGAGGTAACATTTTCCAATTATCAGATCTTTCAGATATGCTAGATCATCTTCTTAGAAATTTTTTCCAAGCAATATAGTTACTGATATTATCTGTATAATCTGCTTCCTTCACATTTTCTCATGATTAACCATTTCCTCCACATTTGCACGCTGTCATATGAAAAAGAGAAACAGGGAATCAATTGAAAACTGAATGCTTTCTCATCTATCTTCATTGACTATGTCAGCTTGCAGTCTGTATGCTATACACATGGGCAAGAAACAGCTGTTTCTTAGGCATGATAGACTGTATGGTAAATGCATTTTTAGTGTACCTGATCTATGGTAAATTCATTGGTTTTACAAAGTTATTCTGAACTGTTTATTTTGTTTTTTAAAGTCACCATCCTCTTTGGAATAAATGTCACCATTACAGCAGGTCCTTATATCATTCACATCTAATTTCTATGTTCAGGTGATTATAAGACTCAAGTACTTCTCAGCAATGATGAAAAAAAAAACAGCGGAGATTGGAAAAATGTAAAAATATAACAGTTGAAATCAGAAAGGGTCATTCAAAAGGGAGAAAAAGGGAAAGAACTTGAACATTTCCATAAGAAAAATACTATTTAGGTTTCCCTTTTTCAATTATAATCAGTCAGACCTTTATTTCTAGAAGTTTATATTTGTTTATTTATTAAATTTATGTTGTGGCTCCGGGCTTGGATTCAGCTCCTGTGATTGATATGAGTTCAAGTGAAGAGGTTATGTCAGAACAATATGAACCAGCCTGGCTTACTGATTGGACTGATAACCAGGATGAGGAGCTGGACGTGACAAAGGACGACAGACCTGATGTATTAGAATTGTCAGGACCTTTGACCTCCTCTGGTTCCTTATCTGATCAACAGCTGGGAATGGCTGACAGGGAAGTTTTGAGAGAGTCTTCTAGTGGAGATGAGAACTTGGAAAATTTGTGGTTAAATGTAAAAAATAGAAGACGGTTGAAAAGGCAAAATCAGCTGGAGCAAATGAGAAGGGCAAGTCAGTAAATTAGTACGTTGCCTTAATGAGTATAAAAGGACACAGCTGGGCTGGTGCATTTCGCCAGGAACAAAATGACTATTTGAGTGAGGACGTTACAGCAAAGAGCTCTGAGGCTGAGGATTTATTGCCAGGACTGGTTTGCCGGACAGAGTAAAGATTTATGCTGTGGTTTCTGCCAGCCGTTATCTTGTAAGACTTCTTTCCGTTTGATTTAATTGTGAAACGGCTGCTTTCTGTTTTGTTCGTTTGAATTTCGAAGGGGAGTCATAACAAATTTATATGCTGAGTGCCTCACCTGGAGGTGGTGCTAGACAGCTTCAATCAAGTAAAAGCAACATGATAAAACATTAAAATAATGAATGTTAATGTTACTGTTAACTTTTTAAGGGAAACCTTAGAAACATGAGAGTATCCTTGCTTGTCAAATGAATAGCTCTGTAGTCTATTCTTCTATTCACAGTGATGGTCATCCAGATTTTTCTGGAATGTCCATAATGGCAGCAAAAGACACATAATACACCTTTTTGATGTGATAACTGGTAACCAATGGCGTTGATTCTTTTTCTTTTCATAAAATGCTATTCATCTCATTCTTGCCTCCCTCTGTCTTTACCAATTTCAAATTATAAATGTCCAAGCTTGTGTCACCTTTGTTTGCAAGTCTTTGCAGTTTTCCAAGAATTTGAGTCAACAGCAAAGGAGTAACACGAGCAACAAAAGCTTAGCAAAAGAGCTGGAGTGACAATTTGGGTGATACCTTAATTAGGGGGTTGGATATGCCCCATAAATATATAGCACTTAGGCTAAGCACATATATTATTCACATTTTGTGATGGCCCCGCTAAAGCTGTAATTAAGTTTGAGAGTGCACTGTGAGCGAGATTAATGTGTTGCATGTTGCGTGCCATCTTATCTGTTCGGGGCAGGAGGAAGTTCTTTGAGGGAAAAAATGTAGCATCTGTCACCACAAGAAGCATTTCACTATGTACGGGCTTACTTACAAGGCAATAGCACAATGAAATGAAAGTGAAAAGGAGATTCAGAAGCAGTAGATTTACAAATAGATTTGCAAGACATGACATGAGAATGATTTTCAAATGCTTTGGGCTAATAGAACTGTCTTCAGGTTGTAATACAATAACTTTCACGCTAAGCATAATTGAAAAATAACTTGGAAAAGACTGTACCTAAATATACAGACACTACAATTTAAACATACTACCATTTAAAAACAAATGGAACATTTTAAGACTAATTTTGCTTGGATGCACATGTTGAAATAGTATAAAATGTTATGAAATAAAGAAAAATACAGATTTTTGAAATCCAGCTTATAACATAATTTACTTTTAAGTGAGTAGCCTTAAAGTTACGCTCTGTGTGTGATTCAGCCAGCTACTTCTCATCATACATGAATGTGTCTTTGAATTATATACCAAAATTTTGGAATTTATTATTATAGGAAAAACTATGGAATAAACCAAGCATGGTGTGTAGGGTATGTGTGGTCTTTTATAATGGAAAAACAGTGCCAGATTTACAATCTTTCATTGTTGACCCAGGTTCACCTTTTGCTAATAAACTAGTGTTTTATTGATATAAAAGGAAGACTAATCAGTATAATTTTGCATGGTCAAGAATTAATGTTTGTTTAAAAATTGAGTTTTCTTCTCCAATATATGCATTTAATCTCTTCTTTTCTTTTTTTTCCTCCCCCACCTTTTTAAAATAAAGCCTGTAAGCAATTCTGTAAGTGAGAAACAATAACCCTCTACATAGTGTGATGTAAACATCAGCATTTCTTCATCAAGATGATTTGTAACACAAGATGTATATTTTACAACAGGCATATTTAAGACATATATTTAAGAAATGTGAATCCTGGAGTGGAACAAGCGATACATAAATGTCAAGGTTATCACTCTCAAAGAATACCATTCTGAGGAAAAAGGAAGAGTGCAAAAAAGAAACAAGAATGATAAACAGGTGATGCAAATATCGGTCATTGTAGCCATGGCAAACTTTGGAATAATGGCAGCAGTGATTTTTATGAACCTGGATTTGTTGTTCTGCATCATCTTTTGAAACCCTAAAAAAAATCTCCACCACCACCCCCTCCCAGCAGAGTGTTATCAAAGCCTCTCCCAAATCAGGTAATGTATCTGTAATTTCAAAGACTTCCATCCCCTTGCCATTTTTTTTTAACTAAAAGCTTTCATATGCTTGAGAGCATATTTATGTCAAAAAGCTGGGAACATACAATTAATTGGACAGACACAGTATCTGCATTGAGAATGGTATTCTGTCTCTTAAGCCAGACTGTCAGTAGATTCCTTAGTCGCAACAACTGGCAGTTTATTTGATTACATTTAAATTGCTCTTTCATCTACATCTTCAATAAAGCCAGGAGGAATCTTAATGCAGGGAAGGCTTCCTTTTTAAAACTTCTGCTCCTTGTCATATTTAATCTAGAACATAAACCAGGCCTATACAACATGTAACATCAGTAACATGTAATTGTCCACAGCAGGATGAATGAGTATGGAAGAAATGAATTGCATGGAGGGATAAAAGTGGAAAAATTATAAAATATGCACAGCTTATGTGTTGCATCAGGTGTCAGGATACAAGTACATAATGACAGCTATGTGTGGTCATGTTAGTATACAGATACAACATGGTAGCATCATTGGGATTTATGGTGGATGCTCCTGAGTAGAATATATGACATGCAAATTCTATAGTTATTTTAGTGGAAAGCTAAACTGGAACTCAAAAATGAGATCTTGGTAGTATTCATCCCAATATTTACAGAAGTAAGTTATGAGTGTAAGGATAGAATAAATTTAGATTTTATACACTCTTAGGTCTTCACTCTTGAGTTTGTGATCAAAAACACAGAAGCTTCCTTTTACAAATTGTAACTACAGATATTAAGGGAAGTGTATCCATTAACTTCATCAAAATCAAAGTTTCAGTTTAGAACCTCATTAGATTCTGATCAGATATTTCACCACAGCCTTAAGCAGTAATAAAAAATCATGGGGTATCTCTTCTATATCATTTTCTTTTCCTTCTCTATTACATTTTCTGGAATATTGAAGTGATCGCTTCTTTATAAACTCATTAACACTGTTCAGAAAAATATGCCTCTGAAAATGAAAGTTTCATAGTATGCAGAGAGCTGAGATTTAAGAAACTATTCATGCAACTGTATGACAACATTGGCAATGCAAATGAACACAGCTGACACTAGAAAGTCTCAAACCACTTAATTACCTATTGGAAAGGGAATTTAAGCAATTAAATATTTGGCTCTTTAAGCTGTGACATACTTTTTTCTATCACTGGAAATGGGAGATCTCTGAATATGCATTTGCAAGAGTGAAAACCAAACGCCATGTCCAAAGGTTCAGATTTCAACAAAATAGAATATTAATGGAGAAGAATAAACAACACAATGAAAAAAAGATGTAGTTCCTAGAATGACTCTACCATTTTCTCCTAAAGCCCATGATTCTAAATCTAGAATTGCTTTCCTCTTATTCAACATTTATAAAGAGGGTGTAATTTTTTTTTAAAAAATAAGACTATTAGAATGTTATCTTATTCATGGAGAATTGAACAAGCATTATGATAGATTACTGAAACCGATGCCTTTGATAGAAGTGTGCTTTGAACAGGGTTTGATCAAATTTGCTGTGGACATGTTTGCGACAGAACTTTGGATAAAATAAGGTTGATTCTTCAGAAGGATTAATATATAACTCTGAATCAACCTAAAGTCAAATCAAATCCAGGACGTGATGGTAAATCAAGTCCATTTGAGACAAAAGGAAAATAGAAATCTTTATTGGCCAAGTGTGATTGGACACACAAGGAATTTGTTTTGGTGTAAATACTCTCAGTATATATAAAAGAAAAGATACATTTGTCAGGAGTCAAGAATCATCAGGTATGACACTTAATGATAGTCATAGGGTACAATAAGCAATCAATCATACTAGAAAACAGTCAATATAAATTGTAAGGATACAAGTGACAAAGTTAAGTCATACAGTTACAAGTGGGAGGGGATGGGTGATAAGGAGTGAGGAGAAGATTAATAGTAATAGTAGTGCAGACTTTGTAAATAGTTGGTCAGTGTAGTGGGAATTATTTGTTTAGTAGAGTGATGGCATTTAGAAAAAAACTGTTCTTCTGTGTAGTTGTTCTGGTGTGCAGTGCTCTATAGTGTCGCTTTGAGGTTACGTGTTGAAAGAGTTTATGTCCTGGATGTGAGAGGTCTGTAAATATTTTCACAGCCCTCTTTTTGATTCATGCACTATACAGGTCCTCGATGGAAGGCAGGTGGGTAGTAATTGTATTTTCTGCAGTCCTAATTATCCTCCGAAGTCTGTGTCTGTCCTGTTGTGTTGCAGAACCAAACCAGACAGTTATAGAGGTACAGATGGCAGACTGAATAGTTCCTTTGTAGAATTGTATCAGCAGCTCCTTGGGCAGTTTGAGCTTTCTGAGTTGGCGCAGAAAGAATATTCTTTGTTATACTTTTTTGATGACATTTTTGATGTTAGGTGTCCATTTTAGGTCTTGTGATATGATGGAACCTAGAAATTTGAAGGTCTCTACTGTTGATACTGTGTTGTCTAGTATTGTAAGAGGTGGTAGTATGGGAGGGTTTCTTCTAAAGTCTATCACCATTTCTATGGTTTTGAGTGTGTTCAGTTCCACATTGTTCTGGTTACATCACAAGGCAAGTTGTACAACCTCCCATCTGTGTGTGGATTCATCATTGTCTTGAATGAGACCAATCACAACAAAACAGATGCATTAAAGTTGTAATCCAGCACTACTATGATCTTTTGCCCATCATTGTGGAATAATTTTATGAGATTATTAGGATCTGATCACTAACTGATATATGTGGAAAACACCCATTAAAGTTAGTGGAATTTGCAATTGAAATTAATGGAATAATAATCCCTTTAACGACATAAGATAGCTCCAGTTTTCAGATTACTAAATCATTAAAAAGACAAAGTGAGACATGAAAATTATAGTGTTAATAAAATCTAGCAGGCAGCTATACATTGATTTCCTTTTCCTTTCCTATTTCTTAGAAATCTTTGATGGCTTTTGGCCTGGAGGCTAAGAAAGTTCATCAGTACCACCATTAGACAGAAATGTTGTTGAAACTTCAATTACTTGGAAACATGGAGCTTATTCCCAATTTTTTTTGGATGTGTTTATTCCCACTTTTATTGAAAAGAGTGTGATCTAATAAATTCCCTGATTTTCTTTCTTTAAAAGAAGATTACCTTTGATGTTTAATATACAAATTTGCAACTTCAGTATAAATCTTTTAGTTCCAAAAGTCTAGCTCCCAATATAGTTTCATTTAATAATGTTTTGACTGGATTTAATTAAGAGGTTTGATCAATATATGAGCCAAATTATTAAAACTAGATGCAATTACTCATGTTAAATTTATCAAGAAAGAAAACAAAAGCAGCGTAGTTGCTAACATGCTGGACCAAGAAGCAAAATTCTAGACCTCCTTTTGGTACTGAAATTGTCTGATTTGGGAGCTATCATTCTTTTTTCGTCTAGATGGGAAATCCAGAAACATCTACCTACAAACCCACACTGGAATAATGTAGTAGTTTATCATCTGTAATCTTTCATGAAAAGGCTTTCATTTCAGGGTAATAGTAACAATTACAATAATTAACCAGGTGGTAGTGTTTCTTTAATTGGGTATTTTAAATTCTATACATCATTGGACAGTTGGACAATTTCAAAATCCGAAAATTAAATTAAGCCTGATGCCTTATCATACCAAACTGGCTTTTTAAGACCATTAGTGTTATTGTTTTTGTAAATATGGATGATGAGAGAGACATATAATTACAGCAATCTGCCATAGTACATGCAAATGTAAATAGGCTTCAGCCTTATTGAATAAAAATAAAGATGTTGTGCTGTCATTTTTATATAATAGGGGCATTTCACAAAGAGGTGGAATAGAAACAAACCAAAGATGGGATAATATGCCAGGTTTTAGTGATACAGTGCTCCTTACCTGGTTGAAACCAAATATCCCCAAAGCCTACGTACATCTTTTATATATTCAGACACAATTACATCTGTATCCAGGGGTGGGATTTAAATTTTTTAACAACCAGTTCTGTGGGCATGGCTAAGTTGGTGGGCGTGGCTTTGTGGTAATGTGATTGGCTGGGAGTGGCCAACTCAACATCACTCACATCGAGGCACGCATCTCCTCGCCTGGCCTCTCATGACTGTGGGGATGCTGCAACAGTCGTAAGTGTGAAAAATGGTCATGTCACTTTTTTCACTGCCATTGTAACTTTAAATGGTCACTTCACACAAGCAAAGTACCAGCAAAGGAGGGGAAAAAACTCCAGAGAGGTTCCTGAGATAGGAAGTCTAGTCCTGCCAAGAATGTAATAAGGGTTAACAGAGAGGCAGTTTCTGCAAGCAACACCAGAATGTTTCCTTCCTGCCTTCCTTACAGGATTAGGCCAGTAATTTCTTCTAACAACTGGTTCTCCGAACTACAATATTAACAACCGGTTCTAGCAAATAGGTGCGAAGCTGTAGAATCCCAGCCCTGATTATATATATGCAAGGAGTCTAAAGGCTTTAACTCGATTTCCTAGCCTTCTGAAATATTAGTCTGGCAGTGATTTTTCAGAAGAAATATGCCGGAATTTTGCCCCCCTTTATTTTTGCGGTTTAAGGGTGGGAAAAGAAGCAAACTATTTTTGAAAATTAAATTACCAGATTCCCCCTCATAAGCAACTCCCCATCAAAATTCCTGAAATTGCATTGTCCATATTCATCTACTTTGCTTCTAAATTTCAACAGAACTAACTCAGATTGTTACTATTATAGTGGGGTTATATGAAGGCCATAGTTCACAGACTGTCCGTTCATGATTGAAGCATGATACTCAACATGCAGACAAAAATAAGCATATATTTAGGGTTGTCTGAAACGTTTTGTTTCTTGAAGCAATGCATGAAATAACACATTTAATTTATCTACAACTGGCCTGAAAATTGACATTTTTAAAACATTACCAGATAGAAACCTTCCACTTCATCTGAAGGTATGGATAATTACTGAGCATTAGTAAGACTGCGCAATCCGCAGCCTATCCTGTAAATCTACTGTTGCCTCATCCTATTCCAAAGTAGCATCTCTGACTTGAATAAGCTACCTACCTTCGGTTCCAACCTACCCCTGTTTCTAACATGAAACCCTTTTCCACAGCCTTTCTTAGCCATCTCCACACAACTGTCTGAAAAAAATCTTCATGGGTACAGTTTTATGCAGAAATGTTTATTTCAAAATGCAGAGCCATTACAGTAAGAAATACTTACTTACTTGCACTGAACTTTCCCTATGTACAGATATATGTATAAAAGGCTCTTCTGTATATAGTTTATTGCCAGAAGTGTCTGCAGGGGGTGAAAAGGTCAAGATGGCAGCAACAATCTGGTGACCAAATCAACATTTTTTTCTACCTGCACTATAATGCATGTTTAAAAGGCCATGGCTTCAATTTCTTGGTTGTATATTCCACCTTGGCTTTTTTTGACCTTCATCTGATTATTGCTAAAAGAAATTTACATAACTCATCATGTCAGAGGGAAATCTATAACATATAAATAAACCAGTAGGTGGAGTTACTAAGTGTTATCCAACTCAGATATGTGTGGACTTAATAGTGTGGTTATTTATTTGTTTATTTAATCAAATACTCTGGCTTGTTTGCATTCTCTTCTTGAAGCCCATTGCCCTTCAAGTAAGACCTATTTATAATATTAAAAAAATCACATTTCTCATTTCTTTGGCTGAGAAAAATATGCCAGATCCTTGTTAATCTATTTTCACTAGTAACCAATATAACACCTTTGTCATTGATTAACGGCTATTTCATCTTTTGTTCTTGAAAAAGAAAGATATGAAAAATGTTGGTTAGTTGAGAATGAATAGATTCTAAATTCATAGATCAATAAATAGAAGGAGATCCATCATGTACCACATTAGCACACTTTTGCTTAGGCTTTTTTTAAAAAATGTGTGCAAAGAACTTTGTTTTTATATTCCAGAAATCCAAACTGTTCACTTTTAGTTCACTCAGAATATATTATGAAAATAGGATTAATTATGCAACTGCAATTTGACCCTAATAAATCAGCCATGCTTGATTTATTGGATCCAATCTCAATTTAGTAATAATAGACGTGGTAATCATCTCTTGGTAACAGTGCTATCCTGGCTTAATTTTGAAGTTCACAGCAAATAGTCGATGAAAAAGTAGATGAAAGACAGGAAAAATTTGGGCCAGATTATCCAGTATCTGACCTTAAACTGGGTGTCCATTCTTCACCTCTTTTCAGGGGACACCAACTCACCATCTATTGTACGATAAGGTGACTAATGCCTAGAATGGACTTTAGAATAGTGCATAAATTGTTTTAATTATAATTATTTAATTATAATTTAAACACAGTGGATATGTGTGTGTGTGTGGGAGAGAGAGAGAGAGAGAGAGAGATTTTCATTTAAAGTTAAATAGGGACAAGTTAAAAATTCAACAGATCAGAAATATATAACATTTACCTGTCTACACTATTACATTCTTTTCTGTCATTCTTCATGCGTCTATCCTTTCTGCTTTGAAAAAAGGACCTGTTTCAAGCATTTGTGGCAGTATTCAAATTGAGAACTCTGAGAAAACAATTTGAAGGATAGCTCTTCCATATGCTCATAAGTTTGGTGGAGCCAAAAAAATAAATAAATCACATCATCATCACATTTTGGGGTCACCTAGATTTTGCTGTTTGTTGAAAATGTTGCATTTGCTAACATCTTTCATAAAGGTATATTCAACCTTGGCAACTTTAAGATGTATGGACTTCAACTCCCAGAATTCCTCCTCCAGTCAAGTTAGCTCAGGAATTCTGGAAGTCGAAGTCCACAAGTCTCATAGTTGCCAAGGTTGGGAACCCCTGTGAGAGATGACTGTTTTTGAAAAAGTAGCCTCTGTCGAACCAAACGTAAACTTCAGAAGTTCAACAGGAGCTAAGAAGCATGTGAGGGAGGGTAGAAATGCTAGTTTTGAACTCTTGAGTTTTATATTTCAGTGGACCCTCTCTTTATTAAACAGGACTCCGGTGGCCATGGAAATCAGTGCCATATTTAAAAAAAGATAAAACACAAGAGAGGAAAAAGGAAGAGACACTATGACAAGTACAATTTTCACATTTCTTTCCTCTGGCAACTGAAAGCTTCTGATGAATCAAACAGATACTGTGAATCTTTCTTCTTCTGGAAGCTTCTGAATTTCACAAGCAGGTTTTAGCATCTTTATTCTTTACCAGAGTTCAGCTCTCTAACCAAAAGGGTTTTAGTTCCATTGATGCCTAGTTGTGCTGCAAAGAAAATGCCCCCCACAGAACTATTTCATTTTAATATGGCTTGGGAAAACAAAATTACATCGTAAGAAGAGATAGTGGTGGAGGGAACTCCAGTTGAAAAAAAAAAAAGTGGGGAGTAAATACATTATAGAATCATAGAAACATAGGGCTGGAAGAAGCCTCAGAGGTTTTCTAGTGCAATCCTCAGCTCAAGGAAGGAGCGTTATACCATCCCAGTTAACCCACAATTCTGGGAGTCCAGCTACTCCATCGATTAATTGAAATTTCTCATTTTAGGTTGGGCATTTTCTTTTTGCAGAAAAAATAGTATTGTCAGATGCAATACCAATTCACTTGGAGTAAACCACCTCCCTTGAAAAATGGATTTATGAATGGGCAGATCTTCCTTCCTTCCTTCCTTCCCTTTCTTTTTTCTTTCTTTCTTTCTTTCTTTCTTTCTTTCTTTCTTTCTTTCTTT